>CM036249.1:30986164-31563664 GCA_020698575.1 Bostrychus sinensis | reverse complement strand
TAAATATATATATTATGAATGCAAACGATGTAGGGGAGTGCAGCAGTAATACTGGATAAATGCTCATATTAGCGGCTATTTAATATGCACAAAAACTCGGTCCATTCATGCCTCGTTGCCGCTTCGTTCACCTGTGTAAAGTGAGACCAGAAATTGTGACATTACAGACTTCTGCAATGTAAAGTCCATATTAATTCAGAGAACAGTGTTTGTGGGCTGTAGCCTGCTGAAGCTGACATATTAGATGGTAAAAGCCAAAGCTAGAGAAGTACAGTGCCAGGACAGACAAACGTTTCCAAAACTCACCACAGACGCCTTCACGCAGATTCTTTTAATCCTGACATAAAAGGAACAGTTAATATTTGATAACTGTTATAGTCCATAGTCCTGGCTTGTTCATAACTTCAGGCCAGTGCCAAGAGGCTTCAAAGTCGGGGACATTGACAGAGCTGTTCAGATAAAAGCAGGCTGCTCCTCTTTACTCTCGCGGTTCAAATCTGCGCTGGAGTTCACTTTTATTTTAGCAGTTGTCAGCTCTTTCTAGCTTATTTAAATCTGCCGCCGTCTCAGTCAGATCACTGTACTCTGTAACTGTAGTAACCCACAAAGACCCCTTGCGGCTTAGTCGCAAAATGCTGTAATATTTAGCTATTTTTAAAATATGTGAGCAAAATGAAAATTGCTTTGGGGTCCAGATCAAAACCTCTGGAGGTCCGGACCGCGGTCAACGGGTTGTGGGGGCCTGGTTTGGATGAAGTCTTTTACAGCCATTGTTGGTTGGTAGTTTGGGTCTCAGGTGTGTGTGGGTGCGTCCGAGGCACAGGTCTTGCGTTGCGTGCTGTGCAGGTTTTCCTTATCGAAGCTGTGTGGTACTACTATTACTGGTATTAATGTAGTGCGCTTGTTTTACCTAAAGCTGAAGTCTAAACCCTATTGTTATTCTGACTGCAAAAGTAAGAGCCACATAAAACTCCCCTTAGGCTACAGCATAAAACAGCCTGTTAACATCAGCAACATATTCATTATTACTCATATTTCCCATTTGTATCAATGTGAAAAGCACGCATTAGATCACCAAAATGTCTAAAATAGCCTATTTACAACTCAGTCAGTTTATATAGAGGCCATAGCAGATTATACATTTTATTCTGTTTTTTGGGCACAGCTTACATCAAATTAATTTAACCCTGACACGCGAGACTGTCTTTGACAAACCTTTCTTGTATAAATTTGGCAAATTTAGCAAAGTTTATAGCATCATCCTCTCTGTGATGGACACGAGTCTGTCAGAATGGACAGTGTGTGGATTTGGATCTGCCCAGAAGAAGTGAAAGAGACAGTGATTATGGTTTTATGAGTCGGTGACACAGAGACACAGCGTAAAGCCTTACCATCTTTTAGCGCTTCTCAATTAGGATAAGCTACATTACAAGATTTACATAGCTATAAAGACAATAAATAAAGTCTGTTTAGCAGTTATTACAGTTACAATGCCAGATCACGTTGCGTTGCTCTTAGGTTGTTGCTCAGGCATTTGTACATAGGCCCTGGGGAGAGGGTTTTTGTGGCGCGTTTGTAGAAAATCTTGGACAAGACCAAGACCTGGCCATGAACTTACGAACGGGCTACAACCACTGGATTCTTATAGGGCTGTCTTAAGGACACTGTTGGAAATGGTCCAAAAATCATTTGAAGGGTGTTTGCAGCCGTTCGTACGGGTCATTGTGACCAAGACTTTAGTCTTGTTCATGGTTGTGTAAATGCATTGCCAATATTTATCTGTTTTAATTTTTATCCTGTTGGTGTTTTTCTTCAGTTTCTTTGGTAAGCAGATGAAGCCAGCAGCAGAATGGACACTTTATTTATTGTTAGCAGTCAGTTATTTGTTGTCATGATTAATTCACTTCCATCATTATTTTGATTGCTCATGTAGACCAGCTTACAAGTATATGATTAGCCAAATCATTTTGTATCTGTTAATTATTTATCTATTAATTAACCTTGATACTAAATGGCATAATAGATAATGTCATAAGGTTTTTTGCAGATGATTTCTATTACAATATTCTAATAGGTGTTGGTGCAGGTTCTCAGGTTTTTACTAAATGCTAATGGGTGATGCAGTGTTTTTTTTTTAATTCTCAAGTACAAGATAAAATTGCATATATTCTTATTTAATTGCCTTCTTTAGAGCGTGGCAACTTCTTGGCTTTGGACCTTGGCGGCTCTAGTTTTCGAGTGCTGCTGGTTCGAGTACGAACTGGAACAAAACATAACGTGGAGATGAACCAAAAGATCTACAACATCCCACAAGAGATTATGCAAGGCACAGGAGAAGAGGTAACATCAGTAGCATTATGAAGCATTCCTACCTCTTAAGTGAGTTTACAAGCATAAGAGATTGGTAAATTTGAATTATTATTATTATTATTTTTTAGCTTTTCAACCACATCGTGTCTTGCATGTCTGACTTCCTGGAGTACAGGGGTATGAAGGGAGCATCTTTGCCTCTTGGATTTACTTTCTCCTTCCCTTGTCATCAAAGTAAACTGGATGAGGTAACATTTAATTTAATCTTTAGTTAATGAATTTATGCACTCTCTCTCTCTCTCTCTCTCACTCTCACTCACTCACTCACTCACTCACTCACACACTCACTCACTCACTCACTCACTCACTCACTCACTCACTCACTCACTCACTCACACACACACACACACACACACACACACACACACACACACACACACACACACACACACACATACTGGTTTTCATGTCTGATGAGGACCAACTTTTTAATCATCACTTGTGGGGACCACCCTTTCTAAAGGTTGTAGCGGTCTGTAAAAAATCAGGGATGAGTACCATAGCATTGTTAGCCTATACACAACTGCAAATACCTCAATTGGTGTAATAATGTCCTGATCGTGTGCAATGGGGACATATGAAAAATCGAATGAACGTGACTTTTAGGAACCTCATTTGCATAATTCACACATATCCGTTTAACTCATGGGGACAAATTTGCATGATTCACACAATATTTCTTTTAACTCATGGGGACCAATCCAAAATAAATAATACACTACTAATGACAAATAAGAGGCATTTCTGTGAAGTTAATCCCTATAACTGTTTTTGCCCATATTTAAGAGATCAATTTATGCAGATATGCACTGAGGCAAAGCTTCACTTTTGCATACCTTGGGCAGGTCAACAAAAAAGAAAGATTGCATGACATGCATTGATCTTGAGACAAATCAATGAAATTGTACTTTTAAAATTCTTCCCTGCAACATATTTTCATTCAAGACAATGTGAACAGTTTGAATAACAATTTTTAATAGTGTAAAGGTAACCCATAACACTTAGTGACAGCCACTACAATATCTGATAATTGTCACCGTAAATCTAGTACTTGAAATGAATTCAAATTTAAATGATTTAATCATTTACAGTGGTACAATAGAAAAGAATTCAATAAATCACACTAATCTATGGGTTTCTCGCAATGAAAATGAATGGCCTATGACTGAAAACCTTGTTAATCCTTTATTTTTCAAACTTGGAGTATTGGATATACTAATACTAATAATACTCTTTTAAACATTTTTACTTCTGTTATAAAAAAAAAACTTCAGTAAAAAGTAATAAACAAATAGGCCTATGGCAATATTTTTCCTCATGGCAAGTTTTACTTTGATTTTACTTTTAATTTGACTTTCAACTTTGACCTTTAACATGTCATATGCTCAGTGAATTTTAACTAAAACTACAATAATTTCTTAAGTGTTTATACCAACCAATCACATCCACTGTAAAATCTACAAAAAATAGGAAGTGCCTTTTGGCATGTATACAGATCTATGGTCTGTGTATAAAGTATAATTCATTTGCATTTGTCAAAGTTGATGAATGAAAATGCTTGTTGTAACAGGTATTTCTCATTTCTCATTGTAAAACTTGGTAAAACAAAATTGAAAAAAGGAAGACGTGAAGAAAAAAGGGTTGCCTTCAAAAATAAAAGCCTGAGAACAAACTATTAGCATCCCATCTGGCTCAGTAATTGTGGTTATTATTTAATTGTGAAGGCAACGTTTTATTTGTGTCTGCTTAATGCTAATTATTTATTAAATTATCATTATCATTGAAAAACCCTTGTTATTTTAAGAAAATATTAATTAGGTTGCAAGATATGTTTTAGCCTATAGTAGCTCAGTATGGTTCCGCAACAGTGGCTGATGGTAAATTTTGAAGCAGAACCGTTTAAAGCACAGCTACTTAAACGTTTGTATTAAATGATAACTTTATTTTTTTAAGCTAAATGCCTCATCCTCTGCTCTGAACCAACTGTTTATACGGGGCTCTATGGCAACCAACTTGAGGTACGCTCATGGGTGTATTATAGGCCTTATTATACATCAATAGGTACGCTTTGGGTATGCTATGTACGAAAACCAGCAAAAACGACAAACATTCAGTCAATAACCATATGTACAACAACATATGTGCAGTAAACACCACAAATAAAGACTATACTGTAGTTTGATTGACAATGGGCCCTGACTACGACTATACATCCAGTCACTAGAGTCTCGTTGCCAATGGTTGCCATAGTGACCAATATAAATATTCTGTCCCAGAGCACAAAGACGGCATATAACAAATGTATATTGTTATCATCATTATTTATTACAATAATAATGTGATCACTGGAGCTAGAATGCTAACATTTTATAACAGCATACTTCAAGTTGGTTGCCATAGTGACCAGTATACAGTTGGTTCAGAGCAGAGAAAAGACAAGGTATTTAGCTAATAAAAATAAAATAATTATTTATTATAAAAGCTTAAAGATCACAGAACAGGTGCATTTCATGTAGCTGTCTACAACTCTGTTTCAAAACTTTACCTTCAAATGCAGCAACTGTCGGGTTAACCAGCTGGGCTATTAAGCAAGGCTAACGTTAATATGAAAAAAACATGTAACCTAATACTGATATTTTCCTGTAATAATGAGGGCTTTTTAATGATAATAATTTAATAAATAATTAGCATTAAGCAGGCACAAATTAAATTACGTTGGCTTCACAATTAAATAATATACACAACTGTCAGCCCGACGGGATGCTAATAGTTTGTCCTCAGGCCCTTATTGAGAAGGCATCCCTTCTTTGTTTACGTCATGCGTCTTCCTTTTTTCAATTTAATTTTACCAAGTTGGACAATGAGAAATGAGAAATGCCCTTTACAACAAGCTTTTTCATTCATCAACTTGGACAAATGCAAATGAATTATACTTTATACACGGACCATCTATCTATCAGATCTCAGTAAATGACTGATTTAACAACAAATTTACATAATTACTGCTTCTTTCAACCTGCATAGTATCATTTGCACTGCAATTTCTCTTTGTAAGCTGTAATGCGGTTATACACGTAAAATTTCACATTTGACCAATTGCATTTTTTGAGAGCTTCTGGTTCAGCTTTCAAGCATTTCTCACAGTCACTCTTTGCAGGTGCAATTCCAGATGTGATGAAGCACTTCAGGTGCCTTTCCACCGCCTGCACCTCTGTCTGCTGCCAAGGACTTTTCTTTTGTGTAGTTTTGCCTAAAAGTGTAAAGAAAGAACATCAATTAAACAGCCCTGTCCTGAAATGATCTTCCCTGCAAGTTATTTCTATGGATCAATCTACTCATTAAACTGGTTAACCAAGTAGGTGGGCTAGATAAATAAATGCATAACCTCTTTGTCATCACTGCTGTGTTTTCAGGGACATTTATCTGAGGACTGATTGGGTTTAGTTTTGTTCTTATCGTTATTGCACCTGTGGGCAACTAGCATAATATTAGCCACCGTCTGTGTTCTTTGCCAGATAACTTTGTGTTGTTGCGCTGGCAGGCAGTGCTTGTCCCCTTCTACTTTGGCGAAGTTGAGCCACACTTTTTGCTCTTTTTACGTGTCTGTCCCCACCAGGGTTGCCAGGTCTGTCAAAATCCACCCAAGAGCAACTTAAAAACCACCTAAAACACACGAACAGTGAATGAAAGCACTGCGGCCATAATTAGTGCCACTGCGCCAAAATGAGTGCTCCTCTGGTGACCTGAACCCACCTCCAGCCGCACTATCACAGAGCAGCTCCTCAGACTCAGAGCTGAGCTCTATTGGCCTGACTTCAGTGTGACTGGCCTTGCTTTTAAAGTTTTTTCATTCAAAATATGGAGAAATAGCTTATCATTCACAAAGAAAATAGCTCTTCCCAACCTGTGGACAATGTTTTTCACCCGCCGCACCCCTTAAAAATTCTGCAGGAAAACTATGGACTTGGCAACCCTGGCTGCCACAGCGGGCTGCTGCAGCAGTCCTGCCACACCAAGCAGATTCTATCATCAACAAATTGATTCTTGGGAAGCCATGAGTAGTTGTTTATAGGTTTATGATCTTTAAATTCCTATATAGAGATCAACAGGCAAGAACAGCTTGGCATCAAAGTGATCAAATCACAAAAGCATCTCAAAAGAGAAGATCAACAAAAGATTTCAGGACTCATTTGACTTTAGAGAGATAATCAACCTAATTATAAACCTGTACTCCTATCAAGCTAACCCCCATCTGTACTCGCATACACACACATACACACAACACAGTTGGTCCTTATGGGGACATTTCACACAACACAGTTGGTCTTTATGGGGACCTGTTAGATATCTGTCCATACACTAGCGTCATCACATTCAACAATGGCCCAAAGTGTGTTGTGGGGACGTCGTAGGTGTGCATCCTAATACCACAATCAATTAAGAACCAAAATCTCAAGAAGGGAAACAATCTCCTTAGACATTCTACTGGCACAGAGCTACTGAACACGTGTCATTACACTTTTCAGTAAAGCAAACTAAGCATGCTACTTCCCATCATGTGCCTCAATACCATTAATGTGACCACGAAAGGTAATCAGATTAAATAGTCAAGTCATGACTGTGATAGTACCTTTTGAGAAGAGCTGTGTGGACAGGGAGCATCGTCATTCTGAGTTTTTGACTGAAGAGACGGACCGCAGTCACCAGAACCTCTGCTAGCTTCAGTAATGCTGGTCATCTGATGGAGACAATGTTGATGATAAGAACATTTCAGAACACAGAAACACACCACTTTTGACTTTAAAGAGACAATCAACCTAATTGTAAACCTGTACTCCTATCAAGCTAACCCTCATCTGTACTCACATACACATCTAGAGTAAAACAAACCTCATGGGGACATTTCACACACAACACAGTTGGTCCTTATGGGGACATTTCACACACAACACAGTTGGTCCTAATGGGGACATTTTACACACAACACAGTTGGTCCTTATGGGGACATTTCACACACAACACAGTTGGTCCTTATGGGGACATTTCACACACAACACAGTTGCTACTTATGGGGACATTTCACACACAACACAGTGGCACCTTATGGGGACATTTCACACACAACACAGTTGCTCCTTATGGGGACCTGTTAGATATCTGTCCATACACTAGCGTCATCACATTCAACAATGGCCCAAAGTGTGTTGTGGGGACGTCGTAGGTGTGCATCCTAATACCACAATCAATTAAGAACCAAAATCTCAAGGAGGAAAAAAAATGTCCGTAGATATTCTACTGGCACAGACCTACTGAACACGTGTCATTACACTTTTCAGTAAAGCAAACTAAGCATGCTACTTCCCATCATATGCCTCAATATCATTATTGTGACCATGGAAGGCAAGAGGCTTAAATAGTCAAGTAATGACTGTGATAGTACCTTTTGAGAAGAGCTGCTTGGACAGGGAGCATCGTCATTCTGAGTCTTTGACTGAAGAGATGGACCACAGTCACCAGAACCTCTGCTAGCTTCAGTAATGCTGGTCATCTGATGGAGACAGTGTTGATGATAAGAACATTTCAGAACACAGAAACACACCACTTTTGACTTTAGAGAGACAATCAACCTAATTGTAAACCTGTACTCCTATCAAGCTAACCCTCATCTGTACTCGCATACACATATAGAGTAAAACAAGCCTCATGGGGACATTTCACACACAACACAGTTGGTCCTAATGGGGACCTGTTAGATATCTGTCCATACACTAGCGTCATCACATTTAACAATGGCCCAAAGTGTGTTGTGGGGACGTCGTAGGTGTGCATCTTAATACCACAATCAATTAAGAACCAAAATGTCAAGGAGGGAAAAAAATGTCCGTAGATATTCTACTGGCACAGACCTACTGAACACGTGTCATTACACTTTTCAGTAGAGCAAACTAAGCATGCTACTTCCCATCATATGCCTCAATATCATTAATGTGACCATGGAAGGCAAGAGGCTTAAATAGTCAAGTAATGACTGTGATAGTACCTTTTGAGAAGAGCTGTGTGGACAGGAAGCATCGTCATTCTGAGTCTTTGACTGAAGAGATGGACCACAGTCACCAGAACCTCTGCTAGCTTCAGTAATGCTGGTCGTCTGATGGAGATAATGTTGATGATAAGAACATTTCAGAACACAGAAACACACCACTTTTGACTTTAGAGAGACAATCAACCTAATTGTAAACATGCACTCCTATCAAGCTAACCGTCATCTGTACTCGCATACACATCTAGAGTAAAACAAGCCTCATGGGGACATTTCACACACAACACAGTTGGTCCTAATGGGGACATTTCACACACAACACAGTTGGTCCTTATGGGGACATTTCACACACAACACAGTTGGTCCTTATGGGGACATTTCACACACAACACAGTTGCTCCTTATGGGGACCTGTTAGATATCTGTCCATACACTAGCGTCATCACATTCAACAATGGCCCAAAGTGTGTTGTGGGGACGTCGTAGGTGTGCATCCTAATACCACAATCAATTAAGAACCAAAATCTCAAGGAGGAAAAAAAATGTCCGTAGATATTCTACTGGCACAGAGCTACTGAACACGTGTCATTACACTTTTCAGTAGAGCAAACTAAGCATGCTACTTCCCATCATATGCCTCAATATCATTAATGTGACCATGGAAGGCAAGAGGCTTAAATAGTCAAGTATTGACTGTGATAGTACCTTTTGAGAAGAGCTGTGTGGACAGGGAGCATCGTCATTCTGAGTCTTTGAATGAAGAGATGGACCACAGTCACCAGAACCTCTGCTAGCTTCAGTAATGCTGGTCATCTGATGGAGACAATGTTGATGATAAGAACATTTCAGAACACAGAAACACACCACTTTTGACTTTAGAGAGACAATCAACCTAATTGTAAACATGTACTCCTATCAAGCTAACCCTCATCTGTACTCACATACACATCTAGAGTAAAACAAGCCTCATGGGGACATTTCACACACAACACAGTTGGTCCTAATGGGGACCTGTTAGATATCTGTCCATACACTAGCGTCATCACATTCAACAATGGCCCAAAGTGTGTTGTGGGGACGTCGTAGGTGTGCATCCTAATACCACAATCAATTAAGAACCAAAATCTCAAGGAGGAAAAAAAATGTCCGTAGATATTCTACTGGCACAGACCTACTGAACACGTGTCATTACACTTTTCAGTAAAGCAAACTAAGCATGCTACTTCCCATCATGTGCCTCAATACCATTAATGTTACCATGAAAGGTAATCGGATTAAATAGTCAAGTGATGACTGTGATAGTACCTTTTGAGAAGAGCTGTGTGGACAGGGAGCATCGTCATTCTGAGTCTTTGACTGAAGAGATGGACCACAGTCACAAGAACCTCTGCTAGCTTCAGTAATGCTGGTCATCTGATGGAGATAATGTTGATGATAAGAACATTTCAGAACACAGAAACACACCACTTTTGACTTTAGAGAGACAATCAACCTAATTGTAAACCTGCACTCCTATCAAGCTAACCCTCATCTGTACTCGCATACACATCTAGAGTAAAACAAGCCTCATGGGGACATTTCACACACAACACAGTTGGTCCTTATGGGGACATTTCACACACAACACAGTTGCTCCTTATGGGGACCTGTTAGATCTCTGTCCATACACTAGCGTCATCACATTCAACAATGGCCCAAAGTGTGTTGTGGGGACGTCGTAGGTGTGCATCCTAATACCACAATCAATTAAGAACCAAAATCTCAAGGATGGTAACAATCTCCTTAGATATTTTACTGGCACAGAGCGACTGAACACGTGTCATTACACTTTTCAGTAGAGCAAACTAAGCATGCTACTTCCCATCATGTGCCTCAATACCATTAATGTCACCATGGAAGGCAAGAGGCTTAAATACTCAAGTCATGACTGTGATAGTACCTTTTGAGAAGAGCTGTGTGGACAGGGAGCATCATCATTCTGAGTCTTTGACTGCAGAGATGGACCACAGTCACCAGAACCTCTGCTAGCTTCAGTAATGCTGGTCATCTGATGGAGACAATGTTGATGATAAGAACATTTCAGAACACAGAAACACACCACTTTTGACTTTAAAGAGACAATCAACCTAATTGTAAACATGTACTCCTATCAAGCTAACCCTCATCTGTACTCGCATACACATCTAGAGTAAAACAAGCCTCATGGGAACATTTCACACACAACACAGTTGGTCCTTATGGGGACATTTCACACACAACACAGTTGGTCCTTATGGGGACTTTTCACACACAACACAGTTGCTCCTTATGGGGACCTGTTAGATATCTGTCCATACACTAGCGTCATCACATTCAACAATGGCCCAAAGTGTGTTGTGGGGACGTCGTAGGTGTGCATCCTAATACCACAATCAATTAAGAACCAAAATCTCAAGGAGGGAAAAAAATGTCCTTAGATATTCTACTGGCACAGAGCTACTGAACACGTGTCATTACACTTTTCAGTAAAGCAAACTAAGCATGCTACTTCCCATCATGTGCCTCAATACCATTAATATGACCACGAAAGGTAATCGGATTAAATAGTCAAGTGATGACTGTGATAGTACCTTTTGAGAAGAGCTGTGTGGACAGGGAGCATCGTCATTCTGAGTCTTTGACTGAAGAGATGGACCACAGTCACCAGAACCTCTGCTAGCTTCAGTAATGCTGGTCGTCTGATGGAGATAATGTTGATGATAAGAACATTTCAGAACACAGAAACACACCACTTTTGACTTTAGAGAGACAATCAACCTAATTGTAAACATGTACTCCTATCAAGCTAACCCTCATCTGTACTCGCATACACATCTAGAGTAAAACAAGCCTCATGGGGACATTTCACACACAACACAGTTGGTCCTAATGGGGACATTTCACACACAACACAGTTGGTCCTTAAGGGGACATTTCACACACAACACAGTTGGTCCTTATGGGGACATTTCACACACAACACAGTTGCTACTTATGGGGACATTTCACACACAACACAGTGGCTCCTTATGGGGACATTTCACACACAACACAGTTGGTCCTAATGGGGACATTTCACACACAACACAGTTGGTCCTTATGGGGACATTTCACACACAACACAGTTGCTCCTTATGGGGACCTGTTAGATATCTGTCCATACACTAGCGTCATCACATTCAACAATGGCCCAAAGTGTGTTGTGGGGACATCGTAGGCGTACATCCTAATACCACAATCAATTAAGAACCAAAATCTCAAGAAGGGAAACAATCTCCTTAGACATTCTACTGGCACAGAGCTACTGAACACGTGTCATTACACTTTTCAGTAAAGCAAACTAAGCATGCTACTTCCCATCATGTGCCTCAATACCATTAATATGACCACGAAAGGTAATCGGATTAAATAGTCAAGTCATGACTGTGATAGTACCTTTTGAGAAGAGCTGTGTGGACAGGGAGCATCGTCATTCTGAGTCTTTGACTGAAGAGATGGACCACAGTCACCAGAACCTCTGCTAGCTTCAGTAATGCTGGTCATCTGATGGAGACAGTGTTGATGATAAGAACATTTCAGAACACAGAAACACACCACTTTTGACTTTAGAGAGACAATCAACCTAATTGTAAACATGTACTCCTATCAAGCTAACCCTCATCTGTACTCACATACACATCTAGAGTAAAACAAGCCTCATGGGAACATTTCACACACAACACAGTTGGTCCTTATGGGGACATTTCACACACAACACAGTTGGTCCTTATGGGGACTTTTCACACACAACACAGTTGCTCCTTATGGGGACCTGTTAGATATCTGTCCATACACTAGCGTCATCACATTCAACAATGGCCCAAAGTGTGTTGTGGGGACGTCGTAGGTGTGCATCCTAATACCACAATCAATTAAGAACCAAAATCTCAAGGAGGGAAAAAAATGTCCTTAGATATTCTACTGGCACAGAGCTACTGAACACGTGTCATTACACTTTTCAGTAAAGCAAACTAAGCATGCTACTTCCCATCATGTGCCTCAATACCCTTAATGTGACCATGAAAGGTAATCGGATTAAATAGTCAAGTGATGACTGTGATAGTACCTTTTGAGAAGAGCTGTGTGGACAGGGAGCATCGTCATTCTGAGTCTTTGACTGAAGAGATGGACCACAGTCACCAGAACCTCTGCTAGCTTCAGTAATGCTGGTCGTCTGATGGAGACAATGTTGATGATAAGAACATTTCAGAACACAGAAACACACCACTTTTGACTTTAAAGAGACAATCAACCTAATTGTAAACATGTACTCCTATCAAGCTAACCCTCATCTGTACTCGCATACACATCTAGAGTAAAACAAGCCTCATTGGGACATTTCACACACAACACAGTTGGTCCTAATGGGGACATTTCACACACAACACAGTTGCTCCTTATGGGGACATTTCACACACAACACAGTTGGTCTTTATGGGGACCTGTTAGATATCTGTCCATACACTAGCGTCATCACATTCAACAATGGCCCAAAGTGTGTTGTGGGGACGTCGTAGGTGTGCATCCTAATACCACAATCAATTAAGAACCAAAATCTCAAGGAGGGAAAAAATTTTCTTAGATATTCTACTGGCACAGAGCTACTGAACACGTGTCATTACACTTTTCAGTAAAGCAAACTAAGCATGCTACTTCCCATCATGTGCCTCAATACCATTAATGTGACCATGAAAGGTAATCGGATTAAATAGTCAAGTCATGACTGTGATAGTACCTTTTGAGAAGAGCTGTGTGGACAGGGAGCATCGTCATTCTGAGTCTTTGACTGAAGAGATGGACCACAGTCACCAGAACCTCTGCTAGCTTCAGTAATGCTGGTCATCTGATGGAGACAGTGTTGATGATAAGAACATTTCAGAACACAGAAACACACCACTTTTGACTTTAGAGAGACAATCAACCTAATTGTAAACATGTACTCCTATCAAGCTAACCCTCATCTGTACTCACATACACATCTAGAGTAAAACAAGCCTCATGGGGACATTTCACACACAACACAGTTGGTCCTAATGGGGACCTGTTAGATATCTGTCCATACACTAGCGTCATCACATTCAACAATGGCCCAAAGTGTGTTGTGGGGACGTCGTAGGTGTGCATCCTAATACCACAATCAATTAAGAACCAAAATCTCAAGGATGGTAACAATCTCCTTAGATATTTTACTGGCACAGAGCTACTGAACACGTGTCATTACACTTTTCAGTAGAGCAAACTAAGCATGCTACTTCCCATCATGTGCCTCAATACCATTAATGTCACCATGGAAGGCAAGAGGCTTAAATACTCAAGTCATGACTGTGATAGTACCTTTTGAGAAGAGCTGTGTGGACAGGGAGCATCATCATTCTGAGTCTTTGACTGCAGAGATGGACCACAGTCACCAGAACCTCTGCTAGCTTCAGTAATGCTGGTCATCTGATGGAGACAATGTTGATGATAAGAACATTTCAGAACACAGAAACACACCACTTTTGACTTTAAAGAGACAATCAACCTAATTGTAAACATGTACTCCTATCAAGCTAACCCTCATCTGTACTCGCATACACATCTAGAGTAAAACAAGCCTCATGGGAACATTTCACACACAACACAGTTGGTCCTTATGGGGACATTTCACACACAACACAGTTGGTCCTTATGGGGACTTTTCACACACAACACAGTTGCTCCTTATGGGGACCTGTTAGATATCTGTCCATACACTAGCGTCATCACATTCAACAATGGCCCAAAGTGTGTTGTGGGGACGTCGTAGGTGTGCATCCTAATACCACAATCAATTAAGAACCAAAATCTCAAGGAGGGAAAAAAATGTCCTTAGATATTCTACTGGCACAGAGCTACTGAACACGTGTCATTACACTTTTCAGTAAAGCAAACTAAGCATGCTACTTCCCATCATGTGCCTCAATACCCTTAATGTGACCATGAAAGGTAATCGGATTAAATAGTCAAGTGATGACTGTGATAGTACCTTTTGAGAAGAGCTGTGTGGACAGGGAGCATCGTCATTCTGAGTCTTTGACTGAAGAGATGGACCACAGTCACCAGAACCTCTGCTAGCTTCAGTAATGCTGGTCATCTGATGGAGATAATGTTGATGATAAGAACATTTCAGAACACAGAAACACACCACTTTTGACTTTAGAGAGACAATCAACCTAATTGTAAACATGTACTCCTATCAAGCTAACCCTCATCTGTACTCGCATACACATCTAGAGTAAAACAAGCCTCATGGGGACATTTCACACACAACACAGTTGGTCCTAATGGGGACATTTCACACACAACACAGTTGGTCCTTATGGGGACATTTCACACACAACACAGTTGGTCCTAATGGGGACCTGTTAGATATCTGTCCATACACTAGCGTCATCACATTCAACAATGGCCCAAAGTGTGTTGTGGGGACGTCGTAGGTGTGCATCCTAATACCACAATCAATTAAGAACCAAAATCTCAAGGAGGAAAAAAAATGTCCGTAGATATTCTACTGGCACAGAGCTACTGAACACGTGTCATTACACTTTTCAGTAAAGCAAACTAAGCATGCTACTTCCCATCATGTGCCTCAATACCATTAATGTTACCATGAAAGGCAATCGGAATAAATAGTCAAGTCATGACTGTGATAGTACCTTTTGAGAAGAGCTGTGTGGACAGGGAGCATCGTCATTCTGAGTCTTTGACTGAAGAGATGGACCACAGTCACAAGAACCTCTGCTAGCTTCAGTAATGCTGGTCATCTGATGGAGATAATGTTGATGATAAGAACATTTCAGAACACAGAAACACACCACTTTTGACTTTAGAGAGACAATCAACCTAATTGTAAACCTGCACTCCTATCAAGCTAACCCTCATCTGTACTCGCATACACATCTAGAGTAAAACAAGCCTCATGGGGACATTTCACACACAACACAGTTGGTCCTTATGGGGACATTTCACACACAACACAGTTGCTCCTTATGGGGACCTGTTAGATCTCTGTCCATACACTAGCGTCATCACATTCAACAATGGCCCAAAGTGTGTTGTGGGGACGTCGTAGGTGTGCATCCTAATACCACAATCAATTAAGAACCAAAATCTCAAGGATGGTAACAATCTCCTTAGATATTTTACTGGCACAGAGCGACTGAACACGTGTCATTACACTTTTCAGTAGAGCAAACTAAGCATGCTACTTCCCATCATGTGCCTCAATACCATTAATGTCACCATGGAAGGCAAGAGGCTTAAATACTCAAGTCATGACTGTGATAATACCTTTTGAGAAGAGCTGTGTGGACAGGGAGCATCATCATTCTGAGTCTTTGACTGCAGAGATGGACCACAGTCACCAGAACCTCTGCTAGCTTCAGTAATGCTGGTCATCTGATGGAGACAATGTTGATGATAAGAACATTTCAGAACACAGAAACACACCACTTTTGACTTTAAAGAGACAATCAACCTAATTGTAAACATGTACTCCTATCAAGCTAACCCTCATCTGTACTCGCATACACATCTAGAGTAAAACAAGCCTCATGGGAACATTTCACACACAACACAGTTGGTCCTAATGGGGACATTTCACAGACAACACAGTTGGTCCTTATGGGGACTTTTCACACACAACACAGTTGCTCCTTATGGGGACCTGTTAGATATCTGTCCATACACTAGCGTCATCACATTCAACAATGGCCCAAAGTGTGTTGTGGGGACGTCGTAGGTGTGCATCCTAATACCACAATCAATTAAGAACCAAAATCTCAAGGAGGGAAAAAAATGTCCTTAGATATTCTACTGGCACAGAGCTACTGAACACGTGTCATTACACTTTTTAGTAAAGCAAACTAAGCATGCTACTTCCCATCATGTGCCTCAATACCATTAATGTGACCATGAAAGGTAATCGGATTAAATAGTCAAGTGATGACTGTGATAGTACCTTTTGAAAAGAGCTGTGTGGACAGGGAGCATCGTCATTCTGAGTCTTTGAATGAAGAGATGGACCACAGTCACCAGAACCTCTGCTAGCTTCAGTAATGCTGGTCATCTGATGGAGACAATGTTTATGATAAGAACATTTCAGAACACAGAAACACACCACTTTTGACTTTAGAGAGACAATCAACCTAATTGTAAACCTGTACTCCTATCAAGCTAACCCTCATCTGTACTCGCATACACATCTAGAGTAAAACAAGCCTCATGGGGACATTTCACACACAACACAGTTGGTCCTAATGGGGACCTGTTAGATATCTGTCCATACACTAGCGTCATCACATTCAACAATGGCCCAAAGTGTGTTGTGGGGACGTCGTAGGTGTGCATCCTAATACCACAATCAATTAAGAACCAAAATCTCAAGGAGGAAAAAAAATGTCCGTAGATATTCTACTGGCACAGAGCTACTGAACACGTGTCATTACACTTTTCAGTAAAGCAAACTAAGCATGCTACTTCCCATCATATGCCTCAATATCATTAATGTGACCATGAAAGGTAATCGGATTAAATAGTCAAGTGATGACTGTGATAGTACCTTTTGAGAAGAGCTGTGTGGACAGGGAGCATCGTCATTCTGAGTCTTTGACTGAAGAGATGGACCACAGTCACAAGAACCTCTGCTAGCTTCAGTAATGCTGGTCATCTGATGGAGATAATGTTGATGATAAGAACATTTCAGAACACAGAAACACACCACTTTTGACTTTAGAGAGACAATCAACCTAATTGTAAACCTGCACTCCTATCAAGCTAACCCTCATCTGTACTCGCATACACATCTAGAGTAAAACAAGCCTCATGGGGACATTTCACACACAACACAGTTGGTCCTTATGGGGACATTTCACACACAACACAGTTGCTCCTTATGGGGACCTGTTAGATCTCTGTCCATACACTAGCGTCATCACATTCAACAATGGCCCAAAGTGTGTTGTGGGGACGTCGTAGGTGTGCATCCTAATACCACAATCAATTAAGAACCAAAATCTCAAGGATGGTAACAATCTCCTTAGATATTCTACTGGCACAGAGCTACTGAACACGTGTCATTACACTTTTCAGTAGAGCAAACTAAGCATGCTACTTCCCATCATGTGCCTCAATACCATTAATGTCACCATGGAAGGCAAGATGCTTAAATACTCAAGTCATGACTGTGATAATACCTTTTGAGAAGAGCTGTGTGGACAGGGAGCATCATCATTCTGAGTCTTTGACTGCAGAGATGGACCACAGTCACCAGAACCTCTGCTAGCTTCAGTAATGCTGGTCATCTGATGGAGACAATGTTGATGATAAGAACATTTCAGAACACAGAAACACACCACTTTTGACTTTAAAGAGACAATCAACCTAATTGTAAACATGTACTCCTATCAAGCTAACCCTCATCTGTACTCGCATACACATCTAGAGTAAAACAAGCCTCATGGGAACATTTCACACACAACACAGTTGGTCCTTATGGGGACATTTCACACACAACACAGTTGGTCCTTATGGGGACTTTTCACACACAACACAGTTGCTCCTTATGGGGACCTGTTAGATCTCTGTCCATACACTAGCGTCATCACATTCAACAATGGCCCAAAGTGTGTTGTGGGGACGTCGTAGGTGTGCATCCTAATACCACAATCAATTAAGAACCAAAATCTCAAGGATGGTAACAATCTCCTTAGATATTTTACTGGCACAGAGCTACTGAACACGTGTCATTACACTTTTCAGTAGAGCAAACTAAGCATGCTACTTCCCATCATGTGCCTCAATACCATTAATGTGACCATGGAAGGCAAGAGGCTTAAATACTCAAGTCATGACTGTGATAGTACCTTTTGAGAAGAGCTGTGTGGACAGGGAGCATCATCATTCTCAGTCTTTGACTGCAGAGATGGACCACAGTCACCAGAACCTCTGCTAGCTTCAGTAATGCTGGTCATCTGATGGAGACAATGTTTATGATAAGAACATTTCAGAACACAGAAACACACCACTTTTGACTTTAGAGAGACAATCAACCTAATTGTAAACCTGTACTCCTATCAAGCTAACCCTCATCTGTACTCGCATACACATCTAGAGTAAAACAAGCCTCATGGGGACATTTCACACACAACACAGTTGGTCCTAATGGGGACCTGTTAGATATCTGTCCATACACTAGCGTCATCACATTCAACAATGGCCCAAAGTGTGTTGTGGGGACGTCGTAGGTGTGCATCCTAATACCACAATCAATTAAGAACCAAAATCTCAAGGAGGAAAAAAAATGTCCGTAGATATTCTACTGGCACAGAGCTACTGAACACGTGTCATTACACTTTTCAGTAAAGCAAACTAAGCATGCTACTTCCCATCATATGCCTCAATATCATTAATGTGACCATGAAAGGTAATCGGATTAAATAGTCAAGTGATGACTGTGATAGTACCTTTTGAGAAGAGCTGTGTGGACAGGGAGCATCGTCATTCTGAGTCTTTGACTGAAGAGATGGACCACAGTCACAAGAACCTCTGCTAGCTTCAGTAATGCTGGTCATCTGATGGAGATAATGTTGATGATAAGAACATTTCAGAACACAGAAACACACCACTTTTGACTTTAGAGAGACAATCAACCTAATTGTAAACCTGCACTCCTATCAAGCTAACCCTCATCTGTACTCGCATACACATCTAGAGTAAAACAAGCCTCATGGGGACATTTCACACACAACACAGTTGGTCCTTATGGGGACATTTCACACACAACACAGTTGCTCCTTATGGGGACCTGTTAGATCTCTGTCCATACACTAGCGTCATCACATTCAACAATGGCCCAAAGTGTGTTGTGGGGACGTCGTAGGTGTGCATCCTAATACCACAATCAATTAAGAACCAAAATCTCAAGGATGGTAACAATCTCCTTAGATATTCTACTGGCACAGAGCTACTGAACACGTGTCATTACACTTTTCAGTAGAGCAAACTAAGCATGCTACTTCCCATCATGTGCCTCAATACCATTAATGTCACCATGGAAGGCAAGATGCTTAAATACTCAAGTCATGACTGTGATAATACCTTTTGAGAAGAGCTGTGTGGACAGGGAGCATCATCATTCTGAGTCTTTGACTGCAGAGATGGACCACAGTCACCAGAACCTCTGCTAGCTTCAGAAATGCTGGTCATCTGATGGAGACAATGTTGATGATAAGAACATTTCAGAACACAGAAACACACCACTTTTGACTTTAAAGAGACAATCAACCTAATTGTAAACATGTACTCCTATCAAGCTAACCCTCATCTGTACTCGCATACACATCTAGAGTAAAACAAGCCTCATGGGAACATTTCACACACAACACAGTTGGTCCTTATGGGGACATTTCACACACAACACAGTTGGTCCTTATGGGGACTTTTCACACACAACACAGTTGCTCCTTATGGGGACCTGTTAGATCTCTGTCCATACACTAGCGTCATCACATTCAACAATGGCCCAAAGTGTGTTGTGGGGACGTCGTAGGTGTGCATCCTAATACCACAATCAATTAAGAACCAAAATCTCAAGGATGGTAACAATCTCCTTAGATATTTTACTGGCACAGAGCTACTGAACACGTGTCATTACACTTTTCAGTAGAGCAAACTAAGCATGCTACTTCCCATCATGTGCCTCAATACCATTAATGTGACCATGGAAGGCAAGAGGCTTAAATACTCAAGTCATGACTGTGATAGTACCTTTTGAGAAGAGCTGTGTGGACAGGGAGCATCATCATTCTCAGTCTTTGACTGCAGAGATGGACCACAGTCACCAGAACCTCTGCTAGCTTCAGTAATGCTGGTCATCTGATGGAGACAATGTTGATGATAAGAACATTTCAGAACACAGAAACACACCACTTTTGACTTTAAAGAGACAATCAACCTAATTGTAAACATGTACTCCTATCAAGCTAACCCTCATCTGTACTCGCATACACATCTAGAGTAAAACAAGCCTCATGGGAACATTTCACACACAACACAGTTGGTCCTTATGGGGACATTTCACACACAACACAGTTGGTCCTTATGGGGACATTTCACACACAACACAGTTGCTCCTTATGGGGACCTGTTAGATATCTGTCCATACACTAGCGTCATCACATTCAACAATGGCCCAAAGTGTGTTGTGGGGACGTCGTAGGTGTGCATCCTAATACCACAATCAATTAAGAACCAAAATCTCAAGGAGGGAAAAAAATGTCCTTAGATATTCTACTGGCACAGAGCTACTGAACACGTGTCATTACACCTTTCAGTAAAGCAAACTAAGCATGCTACTTCCCATCATGTGCCTCAATACCATTAATGTGACCATGAAAGGTAATCGGATTAAATAGTCAAGTGATGACTGTGATAGTACCTTTTGAAAAGAGCTGTGTGGACAGGGAGCATCGTCATTCTGAGTCTTTGAATGAAGAGATGGACCACAGTCACCAGAACCTCTGCTAGCTTCAGTAATGCTGGTCATCTGATGGAGACAATGTTTATGATAAGAACATTTCAGAACACAGAAACACACCACTTTTGACTTTAGAGAGACAATCAACCTAATTGTAAACCTGTACTCCTATCAAGCTAACCCTCATCTGTACTCGCATACACATCTAGAGTAAAACAAGCCTCATGGGGACATTTCACACACAACACAGTTGGTCCTAATGGGGACCTGTTAGATATCTGTCCATACACTAGCGTCATCACATTCAACAATGGCCCAAAGTGTGTTGTGGGGACGTCGTAGGTGTGCATCCTAATACCACAATCAATTAAGAACCAAAATCTCAAGGAGGAAAAAAAATGTCCGTAGATATTCTACTGGCACAGAGCTACTGAACACGTGTCATTACACTTTTCAGTAAAGCAAACTAAGCATGCTACTTCCCATCATGTGCCTCAATACCATTAATGTTACCATGAAAGGTAATCGGAATAAATAGTCAAGTCATGACTGTGATAGTACCTTTTGAGAAGAGCTGTGTGGACAGGGAGCATCGTCATTCTGAGTCTTTGACTGAAGAGATGGACCACAGTCACAAGAACCTCTGCTAGCTTCAGTAATGCTGGTCATCTGATGGAGATAATGTTGATGATAAGAACATTTCAGAACACAGAAACACACCACTTTTGACTTTAGAGAGACAATCAACCTAATTGTAAACCTGCACTCCTATCAAGCTAACCCTCATCTGTACTCGCATACACATCTAGAGTAAAACAAGCCTCATGGGGACATTTCACACACAACACAGTTGGTCCTTATGGGGACATTTCACACACAACACAGTTGCTCCTTATGGGGACCTGTTAGATCTCTGTCCATACACTAGCGTCATCACATTCAACAATGGCCCAAAGTGTGTTGTGGGGACGTCGTAGGTGTGCATCCTAATACCACAATCAATTAAGAACCAAAATCTCAAGGATGGTAACAATCTCCTTAGATATTTTACTGGCACAGAGCTACTGAACACGTGTCATTACACTTTTCAGTAGAGCAAACTAAGCATGCTACTTCCCATCATGTGCCTCAATACCATTAATGTGACCATGGAAGGCAAGAGGCTTAAATACTCAAGTCATGACTGTGATAGTACCTTTTGAGAAGAGCTGTGTGGACAGGGAGCATCATCATTCTCAGTCTTTGACTGCAGAGATGGACCACAGTCACCAGAACCTCTGCTAGCTTCAGTAATGCTGGTCATCTGATGGAGACAATGTTGATGATAAGAACATTTCAGAACACAGAAACACACCACTTTTGACTTTAAAGAGACAATCAACCTAATTGTAAACATGTACTCCTATCAAGCTAACCCTCATCTGTACTCGCATACACATCTAGAGTAAAACAAGCCTCATGGGAACATTTCACACACAACACAGTTGGTCCTTATGGGGACATTTCACACACAACACAGTTGGTCCTTATGGGGACTTTTCACACACAACACAGTTGCTCCTTATGGGGACCTGTTAGATATCTGTCCATACACTAGCGTCATCACATTCAACAATGGCCCAAAGTGTGTTGTGGGGACGTCGTAGGTGTGCATCCTAATACCACAATCAATTAAGAACCAAAATCTCAAGGAGGGAAAAAAATGTCCTTAGATATTCTACTGGCACAGAGCTACTGAACACGTGTCATTACACTTTTCAGTAAAGCAAACTAAGCATGCTACTTCCCATCATGTGCCTCAATACCCTTAATGTGACCATGAAAGGTAATCGGATTAAATAGTCAAGTGATGACTGTGATAGTACCTTTTGAGAAGAGCTGTGTGGACAGGGAGCATCGTCATTCTGAGTCTTTGACTGAAGAGATGGACCACAGTCACCAGAACCTCTGCTAGCTTCAGTAATGCTGGTCATCTGATGGAGATAATGTTGATGATAAGAACATTTCAGAACACAGAAACACACCACTTTTGACTTTAGAGAGACAATCAACCTAATTGTAAACCTGTACTCCTATCAAGCTAACCCTCATCTGTACTCGCATACCCATCTAGAGTAAAACAAGCCTCATGGGGACATTTCACACACAACACAGTTGGTCCTAATGGGGACCTGTTAGATATCTGTCCATACACTAGCGTCATCACATTCAACAATGGCCCAAAGTGTATTGTGGGGAAGTCGTAGGTGTGCATCCTAATACCACAATCAATTAAGAAGAAAAATCTAAAGGAGGAAAAAAAATGTCCGTAGATATTCTACTGGCACAGAGCTACTAAACACGTGTCATTACACTTTTCAGTAGAGCAAACTAAGCATGCTACTTCCCATCATATGCCTCAATATCATTAATGTGACCATGGAAGGCAAGAGGCTTAAATAGTCAAGTAATGACTGTGATAGTACCTTTTGAGAAGAGCTGTGTGGACAGGGAGCATCGTCATTCTGAGTCTTTGAATGAAGAGATGGACCACAGTCACCAGAACCTCTGCTAGCTTCAGTAATGCTGGTCATCTGATGGAGACAATGTTGATGATAAGAACATTTCAGAACACAGAAACACACCACTTTTGACTTTAAAGAGACAATCAACCTAATTGTAAACCTGCACTCCTATCAAGCTAACCCTCATCTGTACTCGCATACACATCTAGAGTAAAACAAGCCTCATGGGGACATTTCACACACAACACAGTTGGTCCTTATGGGGACCTGTTAGATCTCTGTCCATACACTAGCGTCATCACATTCAACAATGGCCCAAAGTGTGTTGTGGGGACGTTGTAGGTGTGCATCCTAATACCACAATCAATTAAGAACCAAAATCTCAAGGAGGGAAACAATCTCCTTAGATATTCTACTGGCATAGAGCTACTGAACACGTGTCATTACACTTTTCAGTAAAGCAAACTAAGCATGCTACTTCCCATCATGTGCCTCAATACCATTAATGTCACCATGGAAGGCAAGAGGCTTAAATACTCAAGTCATGACTGTGATAATACCTTTTGAGAAGAGCTGTGTGGACAGGGAGCATCATCATTCTGAGTCTTTGACTGCAGAGATGGACCACAGTCACCAGAACCTCTGCTAGCTTCAGTAATGCTGGTCATCTGATGGAGACAATGTTGATGATAAGAACATTTCAGAACACAGAAACACACCACTTTTGACTTTAAAGAGACAATCAACCTAATTGTAAACATGTACTCCTATCAAGCTAACCCTCATCTGTACTCGCATACACATCTAGAGTAAAACAAGCCTCATGGGAACATTTCACACACAACACAGTTGGTCCTTATGGGGACATTTCACAGACAACACAGTTGGTCCTTATGGGGACTTTTCACACACAACACAGTTGCTCCTTATGGGGACCTGTTAGATATCTGTCCATACACTAGCGTCATCACATTCAACAATGGCCCAAAGTGTGTTGTGGGGACGTCGTAGGTGTGCATCCTAATACCACAATCAATTAAGAACCAAAATCTCAAGGAGGGAAAAAAATGTCCTTAGATATTCTACTGGCACAGAGCTACTGAACACGTGTCATTACACTTTTTAGTAAAGCAAACTAAGCATGCTACTTCCCATCATGTGCCTCAATACCATTAATGTGACCATGAAAGGTAATCGGATTAAATAGTCAAGTGATGACTGTGATAGTACCTTTTGAAAAGAGCTGTGTGGACAGGGAGCATCGTCATTCTGAGTCTTTGAATGAAGAGATGGACCACAGTCACCAGAACCTCTGCTAGCTTCAGTAATGCTGGTCATCTGATGGAGACAATGTTGATGATAAGAACATTTCAGAACACAGAAACACACCACTTTTGACTTTAAAGAGACAATCAACCTAATTGTAAACCTGCACTCCTATCAAGCTAACCCTCATCTGTACTCGCATACACATCTAGAGTAAAACAAGCCTCATGGGGACATTTCACACACAACACAGTTGGTCCTTATGGGGACCTGTTAGATCTCTGTCCATACACTAGCGTCATCACATTCAACAATGGCCCAAAGTGTGTTGTGGGGACGTTGTAGGTGTGCATCCTAATACCACAATCAATTAAGAACCAAAATCTCAAGGAGGGAAACAATCTCCTTAGATATTCTACTGGCATAGAGCTACTGAACACGTGTCATTACACTTTTCAGTAAAGCAAACTAAGCATGCTACTTCCCATCATGTGCCTCAATACCATTAATGTGACCATGAAAGGCAATTGGATTAAATAGTCAAGTCATGACTGTGATAGTACCTTTTGAGAAGAGCTGTTTGGACAGGGAGCATCGTCATTCTGAGTCTTTGACTGCAGAGATGGACCACAGTCACCAGAACCTCTGCTAGCTTCAGTAATGCTGGTCATCTGATGGAGACAATGTTGATTATAAGAACATTTCAGAACATAGAAAGACAACATATGTTATAAAGTGTACTGTATTTCCCTTTTTCTCTGAATAGGTTTAATCTATTCATGCATTTCAGTCACATACATCTTCTCTGTGTGGCATTTTGAGGCCCATTACATGGCAAGAACCAATTTAAAAGAGAGCAGGATCTTTATGCACAGTTGTTCAAATTGTACTTTTCAACATACTTGTGTTCTCCATGGGCAGTCATCTCCACCATAATCGTAGGCAAGCTCTTCACCTTCTTCGATGTCTCTCAGAGTAAATAAGCACAAGTGTGGCTTGCCATCTACTTCAATTTTCTTCATCTTACAATTTGGATGAAGATGGTCATCATTTACTAAACGGCCATAGGATCCATCTTCCCGTGATGCGTCAATGCTTAAAATATACAAGTATAGGGGCATAATGGTTACAATAAATATGGCACACTAGTCAAGTTTATGCTTCATGATATACTTCTTACCAGCACGTTTTGCCTTTCCACTTGAATTCAAACATAAAAGCAACACAGGATTGGTGGTAGACCTTTCTCCTTCTCTCCAGTTCTGCCTCATTGATCAGTTCCCCTCTGTACTCCACCACAAATTCTCCTTTGGACAAGAAACTTTTTGTAAACAGTCCACGTCCTTAAAGTGAATCATAAAAAAATGAATAGATAACAGCTTGCAAATAAAGGGTACCAGGTACACCCACACAATAAACCACAAACAGGTTCCTAATTAATAGAACAATTTATTCTAAATTAAATGCCATATTATTATATTTACATAAATCATATCAATACCTTACCTTTCAGTGGATCAATGTACTTCACCTCCAATTTATTTTTATAACAACCTTTGACAACATGGTTTATTGCATCTTTCTGTGAACTAATTCGTGGTGCCATTTCAATCTGCAATTTTGAAAATATGCGTAAAAATTACTTTGTGAATATCAACAAATGCTAAATTAAACCATGTGAAACAACCAGATTAAAATGTCATTGCCATTTACGTTGTAGTTCGCCTTTTAAATGTACATATAAACGATGTGTAAAGCAGCCCCATGAAGAAAGTGAAGAAGTAAAGGAAAAAGTGTCCTCAAGCACTGCTGTTGTGGCTAATGCTAACTGTTAGCCCGCAGAGGGATTTAAATACTGACTGTGGACACTCTGCAGATGCTAATAACACTCAGAGAGAAAAGATTTGTATTACATCCTCAAAACCTTCTTTCAGTCAGTGACAGTAAACTAGCAAAAATTAACGGTGGTGTGATGTACAACCTTCAGTGGTAACTTGCACACTTCGCTTATGTAAGTTATGCTAATTAGCCATGTGAGCTCAATGGCATTTAACCTCTTTTATCAGGCCTTGCATCATGAATAAATAATAATAGATGTCACTTTTTGAAGAAAACAGGGTTACAACAGAAATACTTTTTTAACTTTTACCAAAATAATTGATAGCTGCATGCTAGCTAATTATAGCTATGATTTAATAATAATAATAATAATAATAATAATAATAATAATAATAATAATAATAATAATAATAGACTTATTGCTTACTTTGCATTTCACCTTTGCTCCCACAATCTTCTGGAAAAGGCAACATATGTAAACTGCAAACTGTTATCATCCACAAAGTGTGAAGAATCAAGTAAAATGACATTGCTGGAAATATCATTCCTAATGAGGACCAGGAAGTGGGCGGTACCACACCATATTTGGGTATTGTGTGTGTGAAGAAGTGGGTGCATTACCAGCCCCAAAAGTTAGGGGGCGAAAGTGAGCACCTCTTCACACACACACACACTACTAATAAACATGTGGTATGGGCCAAGGCTGAAACTTCACCCAGCACCTTCTGAAGTGCTCTGCAGTCGTTTAAAAAGGTTTCCCTAATGGGGACCTGATTTTTGGTCCCCACACAGAAAGAGGTCCCCATGACGTGACTGTGTAAACAGATTTCAGTCCCCACAATGTGATGATTACCAGTACACACACACACACACACACACACACACACACACACACACACACACCTAGCTTTACTATTGCTGTCTCCAGTCCTGAAACCATGCCTAATGTTACATAAAGCGTTTCTAACTGCACCACTCACCAATAGGGCTGGGTACCGTTTCTATACGAGTACTTAAACAGTACCTGGATTTGATACCTGCACCTGAGCGATACTTTTTCTGATACCTAATGATGTGCTAATTCATCTTCTACAATTATAAAACACATTAATATTAAATAAAAGACACATTTTTAGCTGCAAGTTAAAACCAGTAGTTTGTATGATTATTATTTATTTGATTCATACACGCAAAGGGACATTAAATGTATTGAAACTTCACATTGAATAAAAATTCTTTCTTCGATACCAGTATCATTTAAGATATCATTTAACAGTACCCAGCCCTACTCACCACCAACAATATAGCTACCTTTCTGCTTTTATTTATTTATTTTTTACAAATGTAAAACACAACCAATTTTCAACTTCAACATACGAATATGTGACATCCAGCTGAAATTTTGAGCTCGCCTTACTCTTCTAGCACAGAGTTTAGCATTAGCCTAATGCAAACAATTATCTCTGGCTTGTTAAACATCACATCATTGCTTCATAACTTTTTGTATTGACAGTTACTAAACGAATATCTCCAGAATGTAGTTGAAATACAGTGTTAGCAAAAAATGTGAATTTGAAAAGTTAGCGTCTATGCATTTTATCCTAAGAGCCACTTTTTGCCGCAGTAGCATTTTATGTGCTGTATTGCAACATGTCCCAGATGCATTCTGAACGAATTATCAGGGAATGTATTGAGTTTTACATTTGTGCTAATGGGCTAGGACAGTTGATCCTTCTCCTATGACAAAATATAGCAAAAATCTTGTTTAATCAATACCAAACTGTACCATGGTCCATTTCCTTTTCAGTGTTCAAATACATTTGGTAACAGCTTATTAAACAAAAGAATTCAAGCCACAGATGAATGAACATGAGGAAATGGATATATCAGTGTAAAAGTGTAATATGCAATACACTACTACACTGTGCACTATGCTGTTTTTCACTTTCCATTACTGTATTTTAGAGCTAAGCTAAAGCAAATGCCTCCTATGCAGCAGACAGGGATGGAAAGTTGTCTTTTAATTTACTGAATTGTTTTATTTTATTTTTTAGATAATTTTGTTTTGTTTTTTAACCTGTGTTTCAAATCATTTCAAATCTAGCCACAAAAGGTCAAAGGTCAGTACACACCTTGTGTCAGTTCAAAATCTGGATAAATGGATAGGGTTGCATCAGAAAGGGTAACTGGCGTAAAACCTATGTCAAATATGGGTATGGGGATTACTGTCTGCTAGAAAACAAAAGAAGATTCTAGTACATTTCAAGTCTCCCAATAAGTATTTTGGGCCTTAGTGAAAAAGTGAGTTTTGCTTATTACTTTTACTTAAGTAATATTATCTTGAAGTATACTTTTACATGAGCACATATTTGGAGTGCTTCTTTTACCTCTGGCAGCCAACCTATCCCATCAGGTGTTTTAAATATTTTAGACTTTTTAACCTGTTCTTACCCCCCTCCCATCCTCCCAGTGCAACATCCAAGGATGGCAAAAGGATAAACTTGGCCCTGAAGATGTCTCATTCACATTTGCCTGGAAATTCCAGACTCACCGCTGTACCAGCGGTAGAATCAATTCGATTTCTAGGGCGGAGCAAACCTGAGTTAACGGGCAGCGGAGTTAGCCAATCAGAAAATGGCGGACGTGACGTTAACAAAGCGACAATAACGTGAGAAAGTAAACTAACGGAGTAGTGAAGCCACGGGGGAGGAACGAGGGAGTTATTTCAACATTACCGTACCATACCGCTGAATGAAACAAACTCTCGGCTCCTCGGTGCGCCATCGTTATTGTTGTCGGTGAGGAGATGCGTAGGAGTGACGCTGCTCGCGAAGAACACGTGACTTAAATAAACCAATCAAAATGCACGGTACGGTTGGGATTTGAGTAAACCACTGCGGACGGCGTAGTGACCAGACTGATATTTCTCTGTAGAATAACACAGAGACATATCAGTCTGGATTTTCCAGGCAACATTCACATGGCCAGTAGATCTGTAAATAGAGGGCAAAGCACTAAGGGTGCTCCAATCAGGATTTTTGAGGCCGATCACCAGTCACTGATCAGCCTTACCTTTGATCGGGTGGTACCGATCACATGGTCTATAGTGTAGTAATGTATGTAGGTTATTAACCCTTTAAGCGCCAAAGTCGCAGAATTGTGACAAGCAACTCTGATGAACAAAACAGACTGTACTTTTTGGTGACACTGCTGGAGCTATACTTAGTCACTTTGCCCATTGTAGGTGACAGAGGTGGTGTGCATTTAGTTACTCTGGCTGTGGAAGTGAAAGTAAGGTCGGTAATAATGCGAATTTGAGTGGGAGATGTGTGCGCAAGGATGCTGTTCCGTGACTTGGTCCTGTGGGGCAACACGGAGTCTCCACAGCCTTGGTACTGAGAGTGAACCCGGGAACAGTGCAAGTCTACACCAAGCACACCCCATCATCCTCGCACGTTTTCCTGCAGACGAGGGAGAGGAGGCAGAGATGGGAGAAGAGAAAGGCGTGGGGAGAGGCAGATGTTGGCGCAGTGATAGCAGCATGGCTAGTATAAACAGGACTAGCAACAGCAATGATGAGAGGATGAAGTATATCAGGGGTGGATACAGCAGTTTGATGAGCTTGCTGGCCAGGCCATGACAGACTTTGCAAAATGCACCCTTTACATTCTGCATTTCTATTTCCTCACATTTTACTAGTTATGGGACATTAGAGGCTATAGAGGTTCATCATCTTGTATCTACTGAAAATAACATAATTCAGCATGTCTGCCTGATAATGATTAAATTAGATGCTTATAATTACTACATTCATAAACATTTCTCTCAACAGTAAGACTCTATCTCTAATTATTTTCAAGCCACAGCTTTTTGAATTTTGGATGTCAAAAAGCTCTATTGAAAAAAAAAAAAATCTGCCGCCTAAAGGGTTAATATTTTTTCTAGAAAAATACTGTATCCTTTGTAAATGTAAAAGTACCACAAAATTGTACTTGTTTTTGTTTTAGAGCAGTATTTCTCAAACTTTTTCAGACTAAGGACCACTTTAAGATAAAAAAAAATAAATTTGGGGACCACCTAACCAGCGAACCATGTAGTTGTATTCTTGGATACATATAGAATGAAAATTGTTGCGCAAAATATTACTGTAACACTATGAAAAGTGAATAGTCTATAATTGGACAATTTTAAAAACATTATTATGACAATAATTCTCTCTGTCTGTACCCTTGTTTGTGCTCTTCCACTGGAGCCAATTTACCTATTCCATGCTGGGGCTTGATAGCCTCCCTGGTCCCTCATTACACACTGCCACAAGCCTCAGCCTGGGACAGTTTGTAGTCCACCTCTTTTTGTATCAGTAATAGTGCTGGGCATTGATTAAATTTTATGCAATTAATCTCAGTCTTGCTAAAAGAGCTGAACCTATTTTCCCAATTTAAAAGTCACTCCTCCCAGAGTTGGGTGATATCCATTTTTTCATACCGTCTTACTGTCCCCAAATTATACGGTATAATCGTCAATCCGCTTAATTAAAGCTAAACTTGCCTTTAAATTTGAGTTAAAATGTTTGTTCATATAATTTATTACTCAAACAGAATAATGTGGCTTTCCACCGTCTGCCTTTGCATTTTTAACTGTAACTTAACACTGAGGGAAACCTTCAAACAGTATTTGTGCAGTCATATGTGCAGTTTATTAATGTTATTCTACTTGGTTCACCTGGATCAGTACTGTCCAGTACGCTTTTCCTCTCGTGCTTCAGCTTGCATAAAAAAAAGTAGCAGAAGTATGCCTGTCCAGGGGTGATGTGTGCGTCATGGTGCATAGTTGGAGGATCTTTCCACATCCTAAGAGCACATCACATGGAACACACAGAGCTATATTCCTCTTTTCTTGAGAGAGCACAGTCTTCTTTTTGCTGAAGGTATCCTCCGTGTGTGTCCCGAGTTGTCCCTGTGTGGTTTGACAGATCGCAGAGAGAGAGTGCCTTGCAGTAACTGCGCTATGACGCGTTTAGGTGCGCTGCGTAATTTTTATAATGTGATGGTAAAAGACATTCCTAAGCTTTCCACACTTACTTATTCAGCTTTAAGGCCAAAGCTTTAGACAACACAGCAGAGGATCAAGGATCAGAGGATGCGTTTTCTAGGGACAGACTCAGACAGGTTGACTGCTCTAACAAGACGCTGCCTGCACATGGTGCATCAGGCAAGCATGATCGAGAGAGCTTATTAATTAAAGTATAATATTATGCTGTTGCTGTTAATTTGAAAAGATATGCTTAATATTACACAAAAAGCTTTACACTTATCCCCATTATATTGGCATGAACGTTGATATACATTTTAGGTTTAAAAAAAAACAAAACTATTGCACAATTCCCCAGGGGATTTAAACCACGGTATTGAAAGTGATACCGTCAGGATTTTTACATACCCCAGTATACAGTAATATCGTTATATTGCCCAACTCTACCTCCTCCTGTGGCTGTCATTTTCCTCTGCTGCTGCTCCTGCTGCTAACTGCTTCTGAGTCTGCCCCAGTCTGCTCACTTCTTTCTTATTTAGGACTACCAAATAGTTATTGGGGTGTAAATATCTCTTTTTTTAGGCGTTGGTAAAGTACAAGTACAATCTCAAAACAGTGCGTATTGCTGCCGATAGTGTTAATTATCCACACATTAGAGCTGGGTGATTTAGCCTAAAAAAAAAAATTTCTGATTTTTTCAGAAAAAAATCGATTTACGATTTAAAAATGATTTTTTCCCCCACTTACTTAAAATCAAACTGAAGACAACAGAGAAATTGTCCAAAACAAGTTTAGCTTTATTGCTTTGATTTCCTCTTGAGGTTAAAGTGCAATCAGACAAGTCAAATAGAAGAGAAGGCCCTGTGATTTATGGGGGATTTTCTTAAAAGTTGTGCTAAAAGTTGCAATTTTTTTTTGAGCACTTCTCTGCATCAAGGGAAAACAGACAAACCAAGCAACTCCACACCAGTTTAATGTGGCTCACTGACTGTCCCAGTAGTGGCTTACAGAAACTTTATTTTCTTTGGAATAGTACATTATTGTAGTATTAGAGGCATACATGGGTCTACATGTGCATTTGTTTACAAGATTAAGGCTACCCTTGGAAACTAAATGGGAAACACACAGTACACATTTTTCAGGGGAGGCAGAACCAGTTTAGGATGATATAAATGTCATATCAATGACTGAGACTGATTTATAAGCAGCCTACATTTCTAAACTGTCTCAATATTTGAAAACAATATTATGTTTTCAAATATTGTGCGCAGAGAAAGGAGAGACTTGTTAAAATAACAGTAAGATATAATTTTATGGCAAAGAAAAGACCCATCATGCATACAAAGTTTTTAAATTGCAGTTTATTAACAGTTGTACATCGTGAGACATGCTATCACGCTGGATAATAATTAGTACCTTAGTATTTTCTTGATATAAAAGGTTGTTTTTATGTTAGGCTTGCTCGTAGTGCGGAGGTTGGCTGGATTAACTCGGAGACAGCGCACTTGTATTTACACAGCGCCACAAATCTCCTCCAAATGAGCGTATATGTCTGTATTTCCTCATCGATACCAAAGGAGCGATGTGTTAGACTGATAAGCACTGAACAGAAATACTAACATGTCATTTAAAATGATATTTGACCTTTATTTCCTGGTTTGGAAAAGTAGGGTCGCCCACAAAACATCTGCTTCATCCCCAGTTAACCTACGTCCCCAGTAGATCCATAACACAGGGTCGCGCTGAATTCGCGGGGTTTGCTTGAATTCACGGGGTTTGCTTGATTTTGCGTTAATAGTTGCGATCGCAACATCGCGAAATCCTGGAGGGACTGATTTTGCAGCGGGGGCGCTGTTTGTGCTCCGTCTGATGCCGCAAACCCAAACCAATTCCACACAACTGACGACTGTGCCTTTCTTAGGAACGAGTTCTTCCCTGCCCGCTGCCATGTTGTTTGTGTACCTCTAGCGCGGAGGGAAGGCAAGTGGGCGGGCCTACCCACTATGAACTACGGGAGCCCAGAGCGCTGGTGTTGGACGTTTTTTTTTTATTGATTTTTATTTAAACAAGTCGATCTGCCCTACAAATTTGAATTAATCGAAAAAATTGATTTATCACCCAGCCCTACTGCAAGTATATTTACTAGGTTATATTTAATGTCATTAACAGTACAATGAAAACGCCACATGACACAAATACTGTTAGCAAGCTAAACGTCTTCTCTGCCTGGCGCTGCGAACTCACTCGTTCTCAGCCCAGCAATAATTGGTAATAAACCCTCTTGAATTCATCAAGTTTAGATGGGTTTGCTCAAACAGAGCAGACAGTAGTCTGCCGCTCTGCTGTGTGCCGCTGGGTCATGTAACAGCAGCGACACAGACAGAAACAGGCGGAGACAGTGGAGGAGCTCACGCAGACCAAAGTTTTCTCTCATTCAGCTTTTACTCAGTCTGGTAGTCTGCACCTCAGCCATCTCTCTCTAGGGGGCAGTCTGTACACTGCCCACTCAGCTAAAAGTTACATGGGGATGTGATAAATGCTGTTACAAAATCGTATTTCTTTAGGACATCTGCTTGCGGACCACCAGGGGGTGCAGGCAGACCACAGTTTAAGAATTACTGTTTTAGAGGAAGTTTTGTTACATTATTGCCCTTAATGTGTGCCTAGTGCCTGTGTCAGTTTGAATTTTCCGCCAATTTAAAAATCAGCTGTTCTTAATTGGTGCCTTTAATGCAAGTCCACGGCTGCAGCGGCTGCGTCTGCGTCCGTGTAATGCGCAGCCAAACCAGGTTGAAACACAATGCACTTAAAAGCAGACGGCTCCTGCAGCCAATTTTAACATCTTAAAGAAGAAAACGTGCACAAGAGAGCAGAAAAGACAGACAAGACAACGATGAAAATCTCATGGGAGCATTATTTACTCTATTTTGATTATAGTTTGCAAATTATAATCATATATAATTTATAGTGGTGGGACTCGATTAAAAAATTAATCCAATTAATTACAGGCTTTGTAATTAATTAATTGCAATTAATCACTTTTTTATTAAATAACAATATGTCTATATATAAAATGTCAATATGAAATAAAATATAGGAGCTAATTTGTATGCTCTGGCGTATTTTAACTTTATTTCAAACTAACACCGCGTTCAAACAGGGCAGTAATTAGCGTTTGTGCATCAATCTCCACCTCCCGTGCTCGTAGTAACATGCAGTGCACCTCTCTCCTCCTCTGTGCGCCGCCTGAGACCTCCTTGTGGACCTGTCCTCTGTCCTTCGCATCTGAACCAAACGGACTGCTCTCTCCTGTGTGCGTCCATGCAGCAGTCAGCTGTGAGAACGATCGGAGAGATGATGAGCGGCACCTTGAAGCAGCGCGTTTGAGAGAAAAATGAAGCTGCATGCACGGAGGCGGCCGACCTCTGCCCCGCAGTTACCTGTGGTGCAGTCTGTAGGCACATTATCCAACTGTTCACAGCTGAAATCAACACAGATTTGTTGTTTTGGTCAGTGTAGATGTCCAGCCCTGGTGTGCCCTACTGTGCTCCAGAAACTAGGTCACTGAGAAAAGTACCGTGTTGTCATAGACAAGTGCGATTAATTTTTTTTTAACGCAATCTCTGTAATTAATTAATTGTGATTAATGTGTTAAAGTCACAGCCCTAATAATTTATTATAATTATAATTATAGTACTTGTCATATTGCAGTGAGCACACATTAAAATAAAATTTTAATGAAAATGAGAAAAAAGAAAGCTCCCTGAAGAAACTGAATATTGGTATGTCCCTCAGATGAACAGGACAAGCTCTTTAGCTTTCCTATAGCCTAACACGCTAGTAATGCATGTCCCCATTTCTGCTCTGCTTCACCTGCTCTCACGTAAATGCGAGTCTACTCCTCATCAGTCCGTGTGTGTGTGTGTGTGTGTGCGTGCGTGCGTGCGTGCGTGCGTGCGTGCGGGTGCGTGCATCAGCACAGCTGTCTCTCTCCCTGCAGCGCAGTGTTTGTGCTGCTGCCGCTAACTGACAGCAGTGACAGCTGGAACAGAGAGGACAGTCGATTTGCAATGCTTTGAACTCCACGACAGCGGCAATTTAAATTATGTGAAATAAAACATGAAACTCATACATCAGATCAAACTGTAAAACATAATTCAGTACCCTATGCCCAGCCAGTTCTCCACAGCTGAGCCTTAAAGTCGCCACATCAATTTTACCAATTTATAATAAATTGTGTGTTGGTGATATTTCACATCTGACACCAGAAACTGAAGATATAGCTTCAATTTGCCATGTAAAAAAAAAAAAAATTAGGCTTGTAACTGCACCATGTAGCTTATATTGCTTCTTTTAAATCAGACGAAAACGCTTTTTCGAAAAACGCAAAAACTTGGCCTATATTTCAAATGCACACTCAGTAAGTCTTGTCAGTACAGACCTGAAATTTTGCATACTTGTTTAACTTTGGTAGTACCACATCTGAGAATTTTTTAAACTTTTTCTTAGATGGTGAACTGGGCAAGTATTCAGAATCTGGGTGTCTTGGCATGGAATAACCCACTTACACAACGATCAACCAGCTTTTGGTAATACCAAAAGATTTATATTGCAGATGACCGCTGCCTAGCCACCCAATGAGACTCTTATGAAACCATCCAGAACAGACTCAGTGATGCTCTCAACATGCTCTAAGAGTGTCAAGTAGTCTCTCAAAGCAAACTCGGGGAAGACAGAGGTCTGTACTTTTCACCTCAATATTAGACAAGGCAAACTACCCTGGAAAAACGATGGAACAACAAACTGCTTAAGAAACCCCGAGCATCCAGTTTATCTGGGTCCTTCTAGATAGGACTTTATCATATAAGGAGCACTTGTTGAAACTGAAGAAGGTATCCAGCCGCAACAACTTACTTGGAAAACTGGCTAATTCTTTGTGGGGACCAGAACCAAAGACCTTATGATCAACAGCTCTTGCACTCTGTTATTCAGCTGCAGAGTACTGTGCACCAGTGTGGGCGAGATCAACTCACGCTAATAAGATTTACCCTGCCCTCAATAGTGCATGTCGAACTAACTATCACTGGCACTCTCCGCGCCACGCCCCTTTTCGTACAGAACAGGTTGGCTAGCATTGCACCTACTGAGGTGCGAAGAGAAACCAGTTCTAGGACGGAAAGATACAAACAACTGTCCACTCCTAGATACCCACTTTACCACCATCAAGAAGTGAAATGCTGTTTACAGTCCCACCACAGTTTTATGACTGTCAAACCTCTCCACTCAGACCAGTCAACAAAATACAGGCTGGAAAGACGGAAAGAATTGACAACAACTCATCCAATGAGGCTCTTCCCGACCACCAAGAGCATCTGACCAGCAGAAGATCATTTGAGAGGAAAGACTGAATTGCGCTTAATCAAACGAGCAGCAAAGTGGTTAAATCCAAGGATAATCTTTTTAGATGGGGCATACAGGTGGTGATGCCCCATCTAAAGCCTACTCAGACAATGGAACCCATCCTTTGTAATTGCCCCTAAGGGCCGCCCTGCACCGACCAAGATCTCAAGGATACCAATAACTCTGCTATTTGTTGGATAAAGCATTGGCATGATAAGATATGATATGATGACCCCACCCCCACTACCAGCAGCACTACCACCACCAACAAAAACACACAAACCTGAATATATACATGGACTTGGCATCTGCATTATAGTCTATGTGCTTATATTGTCTCTATATTTTTATATTGACTATTCATTTATTTATTCTATTGTGTGTTTGAACTGTATGTAAGGGCTAGAGGACACTTGAATTTCCCTTTGGGGACGAATAAAGTATTTATCTTTCTATCTAAATGCAACATTGCTTTTGATGTTTTGTAACAGTTTCATATTAAATAAAATACAACTGTCTATTTCTAGTCCAGTCTGTGTTTTTAAAACTGTAAAATGAGCTGTTGATGTTACAACACATTGCCAAAGCCACAATCCTACACAGTAGACCTACCCCAAAATGATTATCAAGACTATGACAACCAGAGCATCAAGGAAGTCTTTTGATGCAATTTTAAAAATTGTAGACCAAAACTTAGTTATTGGACCAAATAAGTACAGTTTAACTGTTAATAAGTTCCTGGTACAGACTTTGATGTGGACTTTCAAGTGTGAAAACATCCTATCAGAAGGATTACACTTATTAGCTTCCATTTTTAGGCTTTTCTAACTTTATCTTTTATTCAAAATTCCCTATTGTTATGAGTACAAGCATTTTTCTATTCATTCATTATACATTCCTCACAATGCAGTAGCCATCACATACTGTGCCCACTTAACGCTCTGTTGTCATTTTTTAGGGTATTCTTCTGAAATGGACAAAAGGGTTTAAAGCCAGTGGTTGTGAAGGTCAAGACGTGGTTACATTACTGAAAGAAGCTGTTCGCCGCAGACAGGTTTGTACTACACACAGTATAATACCTTATGAAACTAGAAGCGCTCAGAGCACAGGCCTTCTTTAAGGCGCTGTTCCTCACTTTTAAATGGTAAAGAATTGTGTAATAAACACCTATTGTTTTATTCAGCAAAGTCAGTCTGACCATATTTTTTCAGTTGTTGCTAACAAATAATCTTCTTGATGGGGGTAAAGGCTGAGTGCTTAAAGCAACACAGTGTAACCTTTGCTCTCTGTAGCATCTTGACGGACAGCATAATACATGCACATTTGTGGACAAGCTACTAAGCTTTAAACAACCATGTCAAAGAAAAGGTAGTGTGTGTCATCAATTTTATTCATTCATTTTCTACCACTTATTGCGGGTGACTGGAGCCTATCCCAGTAACTTTGGGCCGTAGGCAGGGTACACCCTGGACAGGGGCCAGCTTGTCGCAGGGCTGACACAGAGACGAACACAGACAGACTCACAGATTCACTCTCACATTCACCCACTAGGGGCAATTTAGAGTCACCATGCAGACGGTGGGAGGAAGCCGGAGTGAACCCACGGTAACACAGGCAGGACATGCAGACTCCACCCAGAGAGTTCGTGTGATGGTGTGTTGGTTGGGGCTCGAACCCACGACCCCCTTGCTGGGAGGCAAGAACACTAACCGCTCTGTCACCGTTCACCCCTGGTCATCGATTTTAGTTTTCAGAAAATAAAAAGCAAGGACATGAACAAGGACAGTGTTTTAGTTCATGTTTCACTTTTGTATATGCTTTGTCTCTTTCTTTCCTTCGCCTCCTCTGACAAAACCCTCTGTGCTTTCTTCACTCGCATTGTCATAGGCAACGGTGGTTCTGAAAATGCAGTGTCACAAACATTAATTTTATAGTTAGCCGCCAGCTAGCTCTCAATAGGAAATCTTGTATAGTGACCTGCCTGCTCCCCAGAGTTGCATAGTCATAGAGGACAATAACTAGAAACGCTCAGGGGTCGGGACAGGAGCAGTTTGTCATGTTAAGAGTTTATTTGATAAGCAAATCCCAGCCTGCTAGGTTCTGTATTCTTCTCCATCTTTGGCTCATATAAAATGAAAAGTGTAGAAATAACTTAAAATGGACTTTCTAGATATTTTGTAGTTATTAAGGACATGTATTCGATATTATATTATACCATACATTTTGGTGTACAATCTTTGACTTTATCCAGAAAATCTTTGACACCAAGATTAAGCATGACCCATCCTCATGTCATGTAGTAACTTGTACAGCCAAAACTACATCGAGGCTACATACAGTATTTTATTGATTTTGAGGTGTAAAAAGGTACAATGGCTTTCTCTTTTGTAGTTGCAGCCTCTTTATTTGATCAATAAAGCATTAGTTTTGTGTAAATACCTTCCAAGGCTGCATGGTATGGAAGGCTGTTGTACTGTGTGACTGTGAATCGGTAGTCTTGTGTTCTGATAAAATAAGAAGAAAATAGTTTGCTTTCTGTTTGATTTTGATCACTAAAAATATCACTGCAACAATAGCTGACATTTCCATTTTTTGTGTTTCCCTTTTGTGTTTTCCCTCACCTCAGAAAACTAATAACCAATGAATAAATATTAGGTTAGCGGCATGTGTCAGAGTGCATCTGACATACACTTGACACATTTTGCAAAATTTTGTAGACTAAAAGTTGTCATTCTCTCTAATCGATGCGCAATTGTATGTATGCAAATCTCCTGCTTTTTGGTATAGTATAGAGTTGCATTCTTGTTTTTTATGTCATCTCTTCTCTTGATTTTATTTTTATTTACTTATTTTGTTTTATTTTCACATTGAGAAGTCATGAAGAAAACAAAAAATATATATGAAAGAAAAAAACTGACGGCGTGTGGCAGAAACCTATAAAGGCTTTTTCTAAAAGCCACACCCCAAAGTCCAGAAATACAGTAGAGCATCTTCCATAGACAGCTTTATAAAAAAAACAAATAGCCCTATTTGAATTTACAGTTCTTAAATAAAGTCATAACTGTAACAGAAAAATACAACTAAAAAATCAACAACAAAAGCACTACTATAACAACTCAAGGCTTCCTCTTTCTTTGTACGCTTTTCCTTACAAAATATCACACCACTATAATACTGTAGAATGATCATTTTGATATGAATACTACATCAAATTATATTACCTAATATTTTTTGATGCATTGTATTGTGTTATATATTTGTACCATGTTATATCTTTATAATTATTTGTATTATTTCATTTACAATTTATCTTTTGCAAGCATAGAAGAAGATTCTTTTTGCTGTTTGATATTGATAATTCCATTTTATCTCTATACTCGTTACTCATTATTTAGCTCTATGATATCCAAAAGAAAACTGAACTTGAGTTTTTTTTACATAATGGAAGATAAAAAAATCAGTTGCTTTTCTGGTATTGTAAAAATGAACTTGACATTTCTTAACAAAATAATTACTAAAGCTTTGAGGAGATTTCCCAAGCTTTATCTTGTTAACAAATGTACATATTTGGTATCTATTAATATCAAAGGTATTCAGCAGCTGCAGTTTTGAAAAAAGCAGTGCACTTGGTGCATCATGAATCATGAATTAACTTAAAATTAACTGACTTTAAATAAGTTGAGAAAGTTCTTGCCCATACAATATTACAATAGGTTAAATATGGATGAATTAAAGTATAGTATAATGTTAAAAATACTGAGTTTTTTTACACAACTTCTTATTTTTCTCAGTATGTCAAAAACTTAGTAACTTTACTGCACTATTACACTTAATGTAATTCAGTGCACCCCCCTACCCAAGGACACAATGGTAGTATGCAATGCCAGTTAGTAGGCGAACGGCCCTACCTACTGATCAACTGTTGCGCTATGGATAACATGGCTTTACATTTTGTCCCATGGCTATGTTACCAGAAGTAAATTAAAGAGTAATTCCCTAAATAAAAACACTTTTTTTAACGTTTCTGGTAAACTGTACAAATGTTTTATAGCAGTACAACTTACTAATTATGGTCCTATCTTTGACATTTTTCTACAAATGCGTTAAATTCTACATTTTGTATATAAAAAAAAAAACAAAAACGTATGAGTGCTGTCCTTCTAGAGTTAAATGGTGGCTACTTCAGTTCCTAATAGTTCCTAATAGACCTAATGATGCAGTATTGTTTCCACACCTTTGTTGCCACCTCCCCCTGCTCTTGTGCTCTTGTCCCGGTTCTCTCTTGTTGTTGTGTGGAGGACATCTATTACAGTGCGCTGACAGCTGTGACTCAAGCTGTCAATCACAGGCCCAGGCCCTGCCCTCAACTTTGCCCTGCCCTCTGTCTCTCCCTGGTCATTCCTCACTACAAGCTTTGACAGTGGGTAGAATAAGGCCTCAGATAGAGGGGTGGGTCTCTTTAAGTCTACATATAGTCCATTGGCTGTTATGGAGCAAAAGAGGACATCAAAGTTTTGAGCTGTTTTCTTTGAGAAATGTGCCAATCTTTATACAGAGTGCTGCTCTAGATTCAGAGAGTCAATTACATTTAATCTTACAGCATCGGACAGTTATTTAGACTGTATGTCAGGAAGACATTTTGTCTGGGTTTAAACATCCAATACTAAACCCATGATAATTTCTGATAAGTTCAGCAGAGAGTAAAAAAGGGTTTCTTCCTGGAATGTCCCAAATATTCAGGTTGACTTTAAAGTCCATTTAATATGTGCATGTCATTGTAGGTGTTTGATTTTCTGATATGGGAGAAGTACAAAGTCATAAATAGTGTGGGAGACCTTTTAGAGAACTGATAACATCCTACAAAACAGAGTTAGATCTAATATTAAGAGTAATTTAGGAAATTTCTTTGTGACACAAGACTATTTGAGTGGGTTGGGGAATGGGGATTAATGTCTAACAGAAAATGATAAAATATAAGTGGGCAGTGTTTTGTCTTGGACCTATTAAGGGATCTATTGTTGATAAAACCAATTTATTGAAAAAAAAGTATCACCACCTGTATGGGGAATTTCTGTACTACAGAAGCTGCTCTAAGGGAAGGGTTTCAATACAAGCCTTGGTTTCTTGTGAAAAATCTCACCAGAAAAGAGCCCCAATCAATTGTTGGAAATAATAGGCATTTATGAAATGGACAAGAGCTGTCAAGCATAAATGTGGAGAAATTACAGTGGTCAGGAACAGGCAATTTATGTAACACTTGAACGGCCAGATATTCCTTACATTATGGTGAGGGAGATTGTATATAATTTTTTTTTTTACTTTTCTGAGCCTTTGAAGGATTTTTGTGTATGCCTGCATTCTGTATTCATCAGGTTATTTCTGGATGCAAGTTGAGCAGATTATACACATGTTCTGTATGAGAAAATATCAACGCTTTGTCTAATCGAAATAACAACTGTGATAAAGGAGAATGGCCAGTGTTCAGTTCAACAAGCTATAGAGGCATAAGGTGACTTAACATAAGGTAGACTGTAGATGTGACAGATTTTAGTTGATTTATAGCATAGATCGTGGTAGATTTCAAGATAAAGTGAATACAGTCATGGAGTGAGTTTGTCTAGATGCAGATGAGGGGCCCCACTCAGAAAGCGTTCTTATTGCCTATGGTTTGCCGGTGGGAGCAAAAATGAACAGCCTAGTGCAGAATGCAGCGCTAACAAGGCACTTTGTTTATGTGAGCAGTTTAGACATGTGCGCTATCGCTTTTAGCATCCTTTTTTTTAGAAGCAGAGAAAAGTAAAAGACATTTGTTTTTACTGTGAGGATAATGCCTACACACTGCTGCAGTGTGTATGCACTAAGAATAAAAATAATGCTTCAGTATTGTGATATGATACTGTATAATACTATATGAAAAAATAAACCTACATTTAGATAGCTTTTTAAGTTCGAGAACGAGGCCCCTGGTCGATGGGCCTGAATATAGGTACAGTATCTATTAGAACTGGCTAGTTAGACACTATGAATAAAAGCGTAAATAAATGTTTCTTCCTTTTTGTCAATAATCATGAAAATTGTAAAATTTCTCACAATAATAGTAATTAACTGGTTCAATTATCGACCTGTTTGTACATGCTTTGGGAGAAAGTGGAGAGCATAGTTGTTTATTCATTTTAAAAACAGCTTTAAAATATGTTAAAGGCTGTTAAACATAAAGACTTTTATTATATCAGAGGTAATTTCATGTATTTTGATACATTTCGGCAGTGTAATCTGTGATATTTTAGGTAACAAGTGTAAAATATTTTTATTTTAATAAGAAATACTAAGTAATAAGCTAATTATGTTTCTCTGTGCTAATTATGTTTCTCTGTGCAAATTCTGACCTAAAGTATACTGTGTCCCTTAGATAAAAATCAGGACTCAAGAGCAGCTAAACAAATTTTCCTGAAGAAGCTGCTCATACAGCACTAGTAGACCTACATTGTGGAGCCCCTAACCTTTCTCCTCCTATAAAAAATAATATAGCATTTACTGTTTACAGATAAACTAAACATTATATGATTACTTAGACTTAGACCTGATGCTGGAGAGTGCACTGATTTCTGACATTCATAACTGGAGTTGACAGAAATCATGCTTTTACCTTACCTACTATGTCTGGACTTTATTTACAGTTGAAACTGTTCCTGTAGTTCCCGCTCACATGTTTATCATATGGATGATGGTTTACTGGAACTCTCGTAGGCAAACAGGCGCAAAACCTGGACTGGATTATTATAAACTTGGCACTCGCTCCTGAGTTAAACGTGAGGTAAAACATGGACTTGATTTATATTATTATTATTATTATTATTATTATTATTATTATTAATAATAATAATAATAATAATAATAATAATAATAATAATAATAATAATAATTTCTATAGCACTTTTCTGAACAAGTTCCAAAGTGCTTTCCAGTTCAAAATTACATACAATTAAATATCCAACAAAGACCAGTGAACATGCAATATGATACAAGCCAAAAAAAGACAAAAGACATACTACAAGACATATTACAACCAGGAATAAAAAATAAAACCATAATAAATATCAAATGTTTTTCTAATAAGAAAAGTGTTTAAATGTTTCTTAAAAGTGCAAAGACATCTGATCTGCCTGAGGTCATGGGGAAGGGAGTTCCAAAGAGAGGGAGCCTGAACAGAAAATACCCGGTCCCCTCTAGTGGCCCTCTGTGTACTGGGGACAACCAGTAAGGCTCCCTCCCCGGAGCGGAGTGACCTGGAGGGCACATACGGGGTGAGAAGGTCAGATAAGTAGCATGGTGCCAAACCGTTAAGAGTTTAAAAGTCAACAATAAAATTTTAAAATCAATCCAAAACTTCACAGGAAGCCAGTGGAGGGACATGAGGACAGGGGTGATGTGGTTGAGTCTGTGTGTACCAGTGAGAAGTCGAGCTGCAGCATTCTGGACAAGCTGTAGGTGATGGACAGGCGTTTCTCAATGGAGTAGCGGAGCGGATGTGATAATGACAGTTCTATCAGATCATTTTGACAATCTTGGATTAGTGCAGCTTAATGAAAGGCACTCTTTTGGTGGACTTGTAGCGTGGGCATTGATATAGTTGTATCGTAGGGAAAAAAAGTCAATATAGTTACTGAATCATTACACCCTTAAAATGTATTGTTGTATATCAGCAATAACATTAGCCCTCCACTAAAGATCTAATTGAATTGCATTAACATTATAAACCGAAATGTACTTTTTCTCTGTCTCTCTATTAAGACAAATTAATAGAGAAATTGTAGTAGATCCAAATAAAAAAAGGTTCTGGTTTAGTCCTCCTTCAGCCTTGGTTTGATATTGGATATGTCCTAGTTTTTGACCAGTCAGAGTCCAAAGCTTTGTATACAGTTATATGCATGATTAGAGCAGTTCCCAAACACTGGGTGGGGACTTAAAAGTAAGTTGCAAGTGTTTTATATGGCTTGCCCAATCTTTGTTCAAATAATGGTGCCTAAGCAATGCATGAATGAACATTTTTGGTAGTTTAAATGTATTTAATAAAATGTTTAGAAGCATTAAAACATAGCGGATCATAATGGTATAAATAGTTATTCCAGATTATATGTTTTTCTACTTTTGGACCCACCAAGGCCAAAAAAAGATTTAAATATTTTTAAGTATGATAATTGTCACTTTATTGCCAAGAGGCTGCATTTTTTTGCGTTTTGTACCAATGAGTCATAGAATAATTACCCCATTGCATTTGTGAGACAATTATCTAAAAATAGTCAATGTGTAAACTGTTATGACTGGAGTGCATTAATTAGCACAACATCCAGTGATTTGTCGACTGAATAAAAGATGAATAATTGCATGTGCGTGATGCTGTTTTTAGGAATTTGATTTGAGTTTTGTGGCGTTGGTGAACGACACTGTTGGGACTATGATGACCTGTGGCTATGAGGACCCAGAATGTGAAGTGGGGCTTATTGTTGGTAAGTCCGTCTACCTCCAACCACTAATCAGCATGTCTATTTTTACCCTTTTTAAAAATATCACTATCTGTTTTATTATCTAATACAGGCACAGGGACAAACGCCTGCTACATGGAGGAGATGAGAAACATTGAATGTGTGGAGGGCGACGAAGGCCGAATGTGTGTCAATATGGAGTGGGGAGCGTTCGGTGAAAATGGTGAATTGGATGACTTCTGCACCCATTTTGACCGAATTGTTGATGAAACCTCAACCACCCCTGGAAAACAGAGGTACTCAATCAGAAAAAAATGCTGTTAAGAGGAGGGATATTGTATTAGTTTGTTGAGTCTGCTAAGGCGCCTTTGGAGTTTTGGATTGTTTAGGCAAACAGCCCACTAGGACCTGCTTTATGACTAGCCCGATTCAATAAAACGGATTATTAACTAAAATTTTGGTGTAGATCCAGATCACTGTTTAGCTCCAGGAGTGTTTTATGGGATTCTACACTATTTTGAGATACAGGCCAAAGATACTGACTTAGTCACTAAAAGAACAAATGATCAGATTCTTTAAAATAAAATAACACAACAGATATATTGCATATACCGTTACATGCCCTTTTCACAATAGTAAAAATATTATGCCTAGACCTGGATTTGAGCTGGGGATCTTATAATTCAGCGGTAAATATTCTAGCCACAAATCCCTTTGTATAACAACAGTAAAGAATCCACTAAGAGTTTGTTAACTTAGTGACCCGTTGTGTCTGAAGTTTGTATCTTTGGCCCTTTCTCACAATGGTGCAAAATCCTTTAAAAAAATTCTGAATCCAGATATTGATCCGAATCCACATCAAAATGTATTTTTTTTCTTGACACAGTGAAACCTCAGCTAACCCTGGGAAACAGAGGTACTAAAGTAATGTGTGCTAAGTAGCATTCTTCCTGGCGAGACTTAATTTCAGTATATGTGCCTGACATGTTGGGATATTGAGAAAAATAACACACAAGAGATTATATGCCTCACATTTCTCAACTCTTGAAAGTTTCAAGTGCACTTTAGAGGAGGACTCATTTTAGCAACAGCTTTTGGGTTCAATTTGGGTTATGCATAATCTCAATGCTTGGTAACATTACTGGTCTGTTAGTAAGGCTGTGATACAGACTGCTGTCAGCAGTGGGAGAGATACTCGTGACCTGTAAAAGTGCTGCTACTTCAACTATTAATGGTTAATTTGATTTATAAAGCGCTTTGGATTTATATGTATAATGTCCATATATATGTCTATATATATATCCATTATTCATTCACTCAACAGTCACACACCATCATCACACAAACACATTTATACACCACTGTGTATAAACACACCACAGCAGTATGAACTAGAAAAGCTGGGATCAAACCACCAACCTGCTCTACCTCCTGAGCTGCTCCAGCCCACAACAGTGTTACTCCATTAAAAGTGCTCAGCCAAATGAAGTAAAAGTATTGCACCTTTACTGAAGTACAAAATACTAAGAGTGTGTTTTTGTTTTAACCCTCTAAGCGCCAAAGTCACAGAATTGCGACGATTTTCTTGGCATTGGAAGTTGATATTTAGTATCCATTGGCCTTGGCTCTTCTTCTTTCTCCTTCTCTCTTCAGGGCTTCATGGGGATCTTTTGTTTGCAGCTCTCTTAGGAATGCTTTCATCTGCACAACTACTACTATTAGTACTACAACTCCTGTCCCAAAACCTGTGTGAAACCACAGAACTGCTAATTGCAAGTCATGCATGCTACCCACTTTGGCACTTTGCTGAAAATACTTTTAAACAGTTAGAGAAATTTTAAAGTGAAAACAGTTTTTTTTCTTTCAAATTTTACCCAAGTAAAAATATGCTGAAAATAAAAAATGTTAAAATGATAGTTAAAATGATAAGTATCCACTTACTTTACAGCTCTGGTTGCTGTGAGACAAACCTAGGCTCGTATTTGGTCTTTAAGACAAATAGACTGGACATTGCCGGTCTATTGCCGGTCTTTTGTCTGCCTTTGTTGTGCAGCACAGCAGCAGTAGCAGCATGGTTTCTTCTCTTTCGATGAGCTCTTTTATATTAGTTTTCTCCAGTTTAAATGATAGGAGCAGACCCAAAGTGAACGTTCACCTTTGCTTTTATTTTCATGTGGAAATTTGTAGCTGTTCAAACAAAAACAAAAAACAAAAAATCACTGTAGCCAAAAAACTACTTCTGAGTGAAAAGCCAGAAATTGAATATCCATGCTATTAAAATTACAGTTCTTGGTAAGACACCAAGTAAACATTTATTTCAAGGAAAACCATGAAGTTGACATGTTGGGATAGGAGCCATATTTATATGGACTGACAACTCGGTCACAGCATCACAAAACTGAAGATTGTGTGGGCTGTTCCTGGTCTGCGGTTGTCAGTAAGTCAGACACAAAGGAAAAGAGACAAACAGGGTTTTAGAGTTTCCTATGAAAACTTTAGTTTAAATGCTAAAATTGAATAATTGAATCACTATGTATGGAACAACGATTAATCAAATAAAATAATTACCTACTGTTACGTTAAAAATAATAGCATTCCAATATCACAAGGCAAAGCAATCACTGTTGGAGTTTTTCTTCATGGTAAATAAAAACCAATAGACCCTACAGTCATGAAATGCATGCTGCTAATTCTTTGTAAGTTGTAATTGTATTTGTAATTAATTGAAAGGGGCATGTTCAGAATAATAGCAGGAAGTGTTCTATCAAGGACCTCGTGTTGTCTGTTAATATTTGACAAAATGAAAAAACGATAGCCCCGGACTGTGTGTATAGCGAGAGGAGTTTTTCAGCTCTTCTCTCATTGAGTGAGGCTGGATACCTGCCTTTCTGCTGCTTAACTCGGGCTTCCTCTCTCACCGTCCAAAGACATGCATGTGTTAGGTGAATTGGTGACTCTAAATTGACCCTAGTGAATGAATGTGAGAGTGAATGGTTGTCTGTCTGTGTTTGTCTCTGTGTCAGCCCTGCGACAAGCTGGCCCCTGTCCAGAGTGTACCCCGCCTACGGCCCAAAGTTACTGGGATATGCTCCAGTCACCTGCGACCCCTAACGGGAATAAGCGGTAGAAAATGAATGAATAAATAATCGCTACTTAATCACACACAGTAGCACTGTAGCACAGCAAATAGTCTACTACTACTTAGAAAGCTTTTTGGCAAAACAAGTTTTTGGGTTGCAAAGTTCTCAAGAACAGTGAGAATATTTTGTTTTCTGCTGTGAAATAATGCTGTTATATTGGTGGGGGACATGGTGACGGGGCAGTTAGTGCTCTCGCCTCCTACCAAGGACACCGTAGGTTTGATCCTCTGGTCAGCCAACTCACAAACTCCTACCCATAGTTTTTCCCGGGTACTCCTGATTCCTCCCACCATCCAAAGACATGCATGTGTTAGTGAACTGGTGACTTTAAATTGTCCCTAATGAATGAATGAGAGAGTAAATGTTTTATTATTATCAAATTTTACATTGCAGTACCATATTTTAGTAGTAACTAAGTGTGACTTTTAAAAAAACATAACACTATTTTAAATATATTTATTATGAATGCTAACGATGCAGGGGAGTAAATGCTCATATTAGCCGCTATTTAATATGCACGAAAACTCGGTCCATTCACGCCTCACTGCCGCTTTGTTCACCTGAGTAAAGTGAGACCAGAAATCCTGACATTACAGACTTCTGCTGTTTAAAGTCCATATTAATTCAGAGAACAGTGTTTGTGGGCTGTAGCTGCTGAAGCTGACAAAGCCAAAGCTAGAGAAGTACTTTGCCAGGACAGACAAACATTTCCAAAACTCACCACACAGACGTCTTCACGCAGATTCTTTAAGCTTGATATAAAAGTAATAGTCCATATTTGATAACTGTTATAGTCCATAGTCCTGGCTTGTTGATAACTTCAGCCCACTGTGAAGAGGCTCTAAAGTCTGGACATTGGTCTCATGAGCTCCACACAGACAGAGCTGTACAGATAAAAGCAGGCTGCCTCTCTTTACTCTCGCGGTGTAAATCTGTGCTGGAGTTCGCTTTTATTTTAGCAGTTTTCAGCTCTTTCTAAGCTCATTTAAATCTGCTGCTGTCTTAGTCAGATCACTGTACTCTGTAACTGTAGAAACCCACAAGGACCCCTTGCGTCTTAGTCGCGCCTGTTCAAAAACAAAACGCGGTAATATTTAGCTATTTTTAAAATATGTGAGCATTATGGAACTTGCTTTGGCTTCCGGATGAAAGCCTCTGGAAGTCCAGACCAGGACCGCGGTCTGTGGGTTGCCGGAGCCTGATTTAGAGCATTATAAATGCCTTTAACCTAGAAGTTACTCAAGTTTAAGTCCAGGGCATTATATCTTTACTGTTGTAAGATATGCTAAGTTTCTTGGCAGAGGTCTGTGCTCTCTTGATTTTTGTTCTTTTTTTTTTCTGGTAATGTCTATTTGTCGAAGTTTCTAGGCATTGATATTTACATATGTAACCTTGTCAGGAACAGGGAAGCTGGTCTCAGGGGGACACATTCAATCAAACACAGAATATACTTTGCTATTTCTTGAACTTTTGTGAACATGTTGGGGCTAGATCCAATTGCACTGAGTCACTTTTGATTTATTGGAAAATAAAAATGAGACAAAGTGTTGCAATCACCAGACAGTTGACCTCGCCACCTTCTTCCAAGTTTGTCAGCTTAGTGTAACACATGTCTTAGGAAATGTTCTGATTATATTGTAAAGATTATTTATAATAATTTTCTGATCTGTTTCCTCTGAAGACTTCACACTTCCAATAGCAGTGTTGCGTTTGACATTTAGTGTTGCTATATTAAACTCAAATTTATAATGCAGTTACAGACTTATATGCTAATCTCTTCTTATATTATATACACTGTCGCACATGCTTTGAGCTACAAGCAAAATGAAAAATGAAATCAGTGCTTACTCATTCCCTCTTTGTATTCTGCTGACATTTAACAATGGATCAAGCCTCGAGAACAGACTCGAAGACCATGCAAAATGTATAATATGACGCTGGTAAGTTGACGCCTATAAGACCAGGGTCTTATATTGCTAAGGATGTTATGGCTTTAGAAGGGAACATGTTATATAAATCAGCAGGAGGAGCACAACATGTAGACTTTAATTTACAGATACTGCCGCTTTGCACTGTTACTTATTAGAGGCAGTGTCTGTAGAGGGCCTTTCTGACAGGCTGCCGCTGCGAAGAAAGGTGGTCCACTCTGCATGTGGGGTTAGTTACTGTGGAAACCTAGTGCCATTGATCCACTATGAGCTGGACTAACTTATAGCTTACAATGCATAGAAGGATTAAAATACACCTCCCAGTACATCTCAAGAGCTCATGACGATAAGCTTCACAACATATGGTATATGCTCAATAATTTGATCTGCATACTTCCTGTGATATTTCTGCCATGAAGCAGTTAAGCCTTCTGCATGTGATGACTAACGTCACATAATGGACATCTTTTGCACACTTTTCAGAGCATCTACCTTGTCTGGATGTTAAGGTGTGAGTACTTTGGTAGTTTTATAAAAAGTTAAACTTAGATAAACCTACAGCCCTGTGTACAAAATTATACTATTAGAAAGTTACATTTTTGAAGTGAAACATATAGATTCACTACACACACACACAATGAAATATTTCGAGCAATATGTATATATTACATGATTATTATAATTAAAGAAACAAAATTGTTTAAACATTTCTCTGTGTACTATATACTCACTTTGAGTTGAATTACTAAAATAATTTCAGTTTTTTATCATAATTTTAATTCATTGATGGTAGATTTTGTCATATTTATGCATAAAAACTCTTAGAAACACTGTAGTTATGACAAGAGAAGATTTTTGTTTAGCCTGGCTACTAGTGATGTAATGATGCACTGAAGTCATGATTCGATTCACGATTTTCTGTTCACAATTACCATTTTTTTCCATTTTTATTAACAGACTTAGATGCCGTATAATTATGACCAAAATATTTTTTTCCATATCTCATTTGTGCCTCCTTATTGAACTTAAATTGTTGTACATTTCTTAATAACTGAAATGTAATAAAAAAGTACATATTAAAGCAATATGTAAAAATTACATAATTTACATTAGATAAAATTTGTTAGTGATTTTTATTAACGCCTTTCTACTCTCCTCCAAATACAGGTACACTTTTGTAGCAAGCAATGCATAGAGGAGCAGCTTGTCAAAAATACACACCTCAGGAAATCTATAAATGGCCTAATATAATTCAAGTCTTATAAAAATATTGGTGAGGAAAGTCACATCACCAGTAAAGAAACTGATCTCCATAGAAACGCTCTGAGGGAGGGGCTGCTGAAACTTCAGATAAACTTTAGGCTGTTGTTAGCCACTTGGCTTTCCTTTAGCTCTCTGCTAACAACAAGCCACTTTCTGAACGATGGTAAACAGAGCAAACGTATATGCTGCCTAAATAATACTTTCCAATGTGTCTTTCTTGCCATCCTCCCTGGGCTTGTAATTATTCCCTTGTGAATGAGGGCACTGTGCGCACTCCTCCGTCTGTGTAAGAGACAGAGGAGAGAAAGTGCACTCCTGAGCCGCTCTGAGTAATTAACCAATTGTATAGCCTTTTTTTTATGTCCCGGAACGTCCAGCTACTGATTTTATGATTCTGTAAACTAAAACTTGATATAAATGCATGTTTTCTTTAAGTAAAATGGCCAGGTAATGAAGTCTAGCGACAAAACAAGTGATGCCAGATTACGTACCAGTATCTTGCATGCTATTTTAAAGGGGCATTGTGATCCTTTTTACCCCACCGATTCAAAATTTCTCTCTTTTGTATCGATTTTTAGCCGATTTACGAAGTATCGTTACATCCCTACTGACTACTAGTTTTTGAGAATGTGAAAAAAGGTTCTGTTTAAAAAAAAAAAAAAAAAATCTTCTCATTTGCATTTTATTTGATTTATTACCAGATTTGCTATTTTTCTCTTTTTTTCCCCTGATGTTTTGTGGTGTAAGTAATAGTAGCTACTGGAATTGATATCTTTTCAGTTGGACTTTTCAGAGATGACTTTTATCATGCTGTGCTATTGACTTAATAATTCATTTTCTTCAATTACAATGTAACAAATCAGGAAGTGCATCTTTAAGACAGTTACTTAAAGAGTTGTACAGACAGGCCAAAACTTGTTTGTCTCTGTTCCTTCCATTCATGAGGAAACTCCAACTACCCAGGCATTGGAAAAAGTAGAAATCTCACTCCCAGGACGAACAGACTGTGACAAAGGCACAGTCGCAGACAGAAATGAGACACACAATACAACAATACACACACAATAAACAACAAATATGATTTGATACAAGACCAGTATTAGACTTGTGGAGCCAGAGTCCAAGAAATCGAAAAATCTATTTGGGCCAGGTGAGTTTGAATGAGGATGGGGTAGGTAAGAAAAATACAACCAGGATAAACTCACACAGACGGATGAGTGATGCGCTAGAGAATTTATCAGAAAGTCAGAAAATACTTTGAGGCATAAACCCATTTGGCTTCATTATAATTATACAACAACAAAACATGATTTTAACATGTATACAAATATAAGAAAGTAAGCCTAGCCACCCTGACCATTTACTGTCTTTGTGAAATGAAGTGGTTCTCCTATTTTAGCCAATTTCTGCAGATATTAAGCCAACAGAGGCAGCTTAGTGTTTGTATATTTAGACTGCCCCATGTTTTGTGATTGGTTGTACGTCTATCCAGTTACATTCAGAAGTTGTTACTTCTCTTTCTTGAATCAAGTTCTTTGTGTAGAATAAAATACATTACACACATTACATTAGATAAAAATATGTTTGCAATAATTAACTGTGTTAAGACAACTTATAATTGTACAGTATTTTGTACAGTATTGTAGAATTGTAGTTGAAAAGTGCAATTTTTTATTTATTTATTTATTTTTTTGGGTGGGTGGGTGGGGGGTTGTCGCATTTTTCTCTCTGGAGCTCCCTCTACATTTGGGGGTAAAGCACTGTTGTAAATACTCAAGTCCAGTTGCTCAGCTTGATTCTTTTTCTTATTGTGTCTGTATAAATGTTTACTCTGCTACTCTACTAACCAGGATGTGTCGCTTTCTTATGAGACCCAAGACCCACAATTTTGCAAAGCCAATTTTTCATCAAGATACACCAGTGGTAGATGAAGAAAGCTTTATTCACCATGCAAAAACTTCTTAAGTCATCACACTGACTCCAAAGCTTTTTAATTAAGATAAAAAGTTGCACAGTTCCACTTTAATGTGTATATTACTTAATGTCAAACAGAGGTGGATGTACAGTATGTTCTGTTTTGTAGCTTACATCAATTGCTATATCAACCAGGACACAGTGCCTGGCAGCTTGTCGTGGGTCTGGGACTGTTTGTTCGTACACTTGAGCCAGTTTGACTTTGCTGCAGTATTACCACAGAGCTGCTTCTTCCATGTGTACTTGACATGAACTCTGGTTAGCTTCCACCCGCCACAGCCCCTTTCCTTTAGGACAGTTATTCTTAAACTTTTCACACCAAGTAGGCTACCTCCCCTGAAATATTTGCCTTTCAGTTTATGATTGTTTTTATTGAAGTGCATAGGTCTACTTCTTTTTAATTGTAACCTAGATATATACAGTACGGATAGTTTACATAATTGTCAATATTGTTTATTAATACAATTGCATGAATCACTGTATTTTCATGCCCCCAAGTCAAATTTGGGCTTCCGGTGTCATAACAGTTGTGTTGTAGCACTTGAGACCAGCCTTGGCACTGACACTGGTCTTGAGATCACTTTGTAAAAATCTTGTCTTGTCTTGGACTTGGATGTGGCTGGTCAGAGACAATAACAAAAATACAGAAATTAGTAATCGTTATTTAAATAATTTGGTTTTATTGTATTGACTGAATGTTCCACCAAAGGGATAAACAAGTAACTTAAAAAGCACCAATATATACTTATGTATATTATAGTATATACTATAGTTGAGATGTGGTAAGTGCTGGCATAAGACTAGTAAGCTTTGTTTAGTCAAAGTCTGTTCAGAACCTTACCACATAAATTCCATCATCTACTGTATTTATTTATCAGCAGCTCATACTATACACAAATAAATTGTCAAAGGCAGAAAAAGTAAAGCAGATGACGAAGCAACTGTTTAAATATGCCTTCTGAGCTAGGAGATCTATGTAATTTAAATAGTTTTTGGGTTCTGACCCACCAGTTGCTTTCAAACAAAAAGGTTTTCATATTGAAAGGCTGTTTGCAGCTATAAGACACTTTTGTTTGCTTGTATAAAATGTAAGGTTAATGAGAATAATGGATACTATGTATTATTTTGCCAAATATATATTAAATGTTTCCATGTGACCTTCATGGAGTCTGTTTTCAAAACTAGCTTTACATTTTTTATCCTTCTCTGCACATTGCACTCAACATCATGAACATTTGCTTATTGAATTAATTTACAGCTGTAACAAAAAGTGATGCACAGTGTATTCTAACACTTCTCTGTCAGAACAGTCATTAACCTCTTAACTTGTCTGTTACTTCTGACCACACGGGCCAGTCTTCGCTCCCCACATGAATCATCTTTCACCACTGTTTCTTCCTTGGATCACTTCTGGTAGATACTGACCACTGCAGACTGAGAATACCCCAGAAGGGCTGCAGTTTTGGAGATGCTCTGACTCAGTCATCTAACCCCACCATTCTCTAACTCAAATATAGGTTGTGGGTCAACGGAAAAAAAAAAAACATTATTAATTGATAATAATTTATAATCATTAATTTTGTTATACGTTTTCATTTTAAACATTCATAAATGTTAATGGGAACCTCTACAACTATAAAATAAGCATTGTGAGTTACATTAATTGGGAGTGAAGGACACTCTAAGAGGGTCCTTGGGATTTTTTTTTCTTCTCCTGTAAGAGGTCCCTGGCCCTAAAAAGTTTGAGAACCTCTGGTCTAACCATCACAATTTTCCCCCTGTCAAACTTCCTCAAATCCTTACACTTGCCATACTTCCTGCTTCTAACCCTTTGGGGATAACCCACTAACAGGTGCCATGATGAATAGATATATTATATTCTGATATATATGATAAATTTGATATTCTGTGTGATTCATTTGACCTCATCTGTATAATTAAAGTTACTTACTGGAGCGACATTCAAAATATTTGTTGTGAATGTTTTCGGTGTAAACCTTTTTTATTTCTCTCTTTCACCCACAGGTATGAGAAGATGATAAGTGGCATGTACCTGGGAGAGATTGTGCGGAATGTGTTGATAGAGCTTACGAACAAAGGCCTGTTGTACCGAGGCAAAGTCTCAGAACGACTCAAGACACGTGGCATCTTCGAGACGAAGTTCCTCTCTCAGATTGAAAGGTACACAGTGTTACAGACTGTCTCTATCTGTCAGTTGTAAGTGTTGTAAACACGGACAAACAAACAGGTCACATTTGGGTTAGAGTCTGTGGACAGGCTGTACTGTTCTCAGCCTTGTACTACAAACTTAATCAAAGTTAAGTATTGTTATATTAAATAAAATGGTAAAGCAGTTTTTAAAATAAATGTTGTAGTACAAAGATTTTAGTCACAGGTAAGTGCTACTGTGTAAGGAACCTTTAGGCAACTTATAACTCAGAGGCTTAAGTGTGTAGCCAACCCATGTCTGGGATGTTAAGACAGCAAAAGCTAATTTACATGAGTATTTAATCTCTGAGCAGCGCTTGTGTTGGATAATTGGCGTTAGTTGTAATGTATTTGGAGGATATTTACCCTGCTTAACTGCTGACATTTAATGTATGCAATACAGATCAGAAGTCATTAGTAAACTTTGAGACAGTTGTATAGGTGCAACATCAGCATACAAATTTGAATGTGGTGGTTTTTCTGTTTGCCAACAGTTGCCAATTTATATCATCAGCATCTAGTATTCATCAGGAGTAGTCTCTTAGTAGTCTCAGGCACTGCCATTTTAACATGTTGTAGTGAGGTAAACAAACCATGTAAATAAGATCTGGATAGTGAATATAAAGTCACGGTTATGATTGTTCAAAATGCCCAAAAAGTTATGTGACCCATAGAACAGGTGCACTAGGGTACTCGAGTATGTGCGCTGTTGTTTTGTGTACCGTGTGATCGGCACCGCAGAGGGAGCACTGCCTGTTTCAGATTATTTTATACATCCATTAAACTAACCTGCATGTATCATTTGGTGATTTCTGTTAATACCTTGTTGCTCTATGCCAATTGACTGTAAAGATATAACTTTGTAGCTAGCTGTACTGAAGCCGAGGCAGCATTCGTATGTAGCATAACTTAACCTGTTCTAAAAGTTAACCTAATTTAAAATTGATTCTTGAATATTTTGAATCAAAACAGAATTGCCAAATTAAAGAATTTAGATTCTTATCAGTTAAATTCAACACCTCCATCAACAGCATCTGCCACATCAATAGTACTCGACTGGACAAACAACTTAGAAGACCAGCAAAGCATGTCAAATGTTTAACAAGGTGGCGACTAGCGCAGGGTGTAATTTTAGTGCAAGAAGAATAAGATAAGCTCAAAACTTAACTACCGTCATGTATTAATATTTCCGGTGGCAATTTGGTCCAGTTTTACTTATCTACTACTTATTTACTTTAAAGGGGCCCTATTATGCAAAATCGACTTTGCTGAGCTTTCTACCATGTTTTAATGTTGTTCCTGCATCAAAAACATACCCGAAGTGTTTTTATTTCATTCATGCATGTTTGAGTAGCTATAGACCGATATGTTTTTTTTTTTTTTTTTTTTTTCCAGGGCTGACATTGATACCGATTATGAGTAGTCAAGGAGGCTTCTTCAAATTTTCAAATTTTTTCAATAATTATAACGTTTTCTGACCAACAAAACATCTTTTACCATCACATTTAAAAAATTACGCAGCCCACCTAAACACAGTTATGGCATAGCACTCTCTCTTTCCGTGATCTGTCAAACTACTCGAACAGGACACACACAGTGAATATCTTTAGCAAAAAGAAGACCGCGGTCACTCAAAAAAAAGAGGACTTTAGCTCTGTGTGTAACGCAAGAAGTGCTGTGCGGTGTGCAGAACATGGAAAGATCCTCCAACAATGCGCCATGACACACACCCCAGTTTATTAAAACATTAATAAACTGAATGAATTAAAACATTAATAAACTGCCCAAATGAGCAGGGATTATGAGAAAACAAAATACTATTTGACTGTTTCCCCCTCTGTGTTATGTTACAGTTAAAAATATAAAGGCACATGGTGGAAAGACACGTTATTCTGATTAAGGAGCGATAACTTATTTTAACAAAGGTTCATGTGCGTTAAGCAAGTCCTCAAGCAGTGGTTTACAGCATTCATAGTAGTTTTCTGCTGTGACTGTCCCTGTTGTAGTCAGCGTGGCCACAGAAACACAGCGGAGAGCGCGGTGCTGAAGCATCCCTGCGTCCCGTGATAATGGAAAATAAATAAAGTTCCTCGGACAATTATTTGAACTATGATGTCCACAACCATTCAGCGCGTTGTAACCCCACATTTTAACCCATTTGTGCATGCTCCCAGATGTTTAAAGGGGTAAATAAAGCGGAGAAAATAGAGCGAGACCTGGTGCACAGAGGGGCACAGGAGGAAGAGATGTGGACGTCTTGGAGAATAAACTTTTGCGCTGGGATTTGACCAGTTTCAAATGAACTTGTTATATGTCGTGTTTTCAAAAATAAGCACTTCAGAAACATTTTTATAATTACTACACCTTTTGTTTTTTGCCCAAAAAACAATAGCAACAATAACAATTTTCCTGTCTGACTTTTTTTTTTTTTTTAAATCCTGCTAACAAACATCCTCAGTCTACCCTCTGAAACCTTACCTGCTTCAGAGCAGGTTCTTTTTTTTTTTTTTTTTCATAAGTTTATATGGAGGTGTACCAGTATAGCCATCTCTGCCAAACCGACAATCAGGGCTGGATTGGGAGAAAAAAATTGTCCCTGGAATTTTTGGTCTAAACTGGCTCTGCCAATAAATGGAAAATAATACCATGATTGTAGGTTGACATTTACAATGAACTATATGTATTCTGGTGCTTTTTAGATGATTACTTTCAGCTGCTGACTCAGTTGGAGTTAAAATGTGGATACAGTTTATAGTTTTACTTCTCTATAGGATTTATCCAAAATATTGTTTATTATAACAAGTCTTTACTACAGTTTAAACATGAGCTGTTTAAATAATGGGGACTGGTAGACTTCATTTTTGCACAGGGTATTAACATATACATTAAAGCAGAACTTTTTACCTAAAACAAACCGTTTCTGAGCCCATGTTATGGTTAAATGAGTTGTTGTGGGGTGGCGCTTTCAACAGTGTGTGTCATCGACCCGGTGTCACGGAAGTCTTGCCCTGCGAGAAAGCGGCATTAGCAAAACAACAAGCCAGCGATGGTTTTATTTCTTGATTTGTGTTATGGCAGAGTGGCCAAATGGCAGAAAAAATTTTGTACGGATACAAGGAGGGGAAAACAGTGACAACACGCTTTTCTCTGTGACATAGTTTCTGGCACATGGTAAGCAGGGCTGGACATCCACACTGACCAAAACACCAAATGTAATGTAAATGTAATTTCAGCTGTGGTCAGTTAGATATGAGCTGCCTATTCAAGTGCACTACGAGATACGCGCATCGTATCTCGGTTTGTTGTCACAGTTGACTGACGCACACAGAAGACAGGAGTCAGCTCCCACATTACTACACTTTTCAGAGGCAGAGATCAATGCACAGATGCTGCATACTACCATGTTTGACTGTAGTGTTAGTTTGAAATACGCCAGAACATACGAATAAGCTCCTGTGGTTTATTCATGACATATAAATATCAGGGCTCTCACATGCTCACACGCCACACCTCGCATTTCTCACACTGAAAAAAAGTCTTATTATTGGACAGGAATTAGACCTAATTGTCAATGGTAGCAACGCAAACGTGAAAGATTTCTCACGTTTGGGGCGACCTATTTTCACTCATTGCATCAGGAGTAGCGCATCTCTTCACTCACTTCAGGCTGCCTCTCTCTCCGCTCTGCGTCACCACGTGGTCACTTGACTCAGCGCACACAGCATCCTGCAGGGAGCAGAGTGTCCCAGGTCTGTTTGGCTTAAACAGCCAACACGCTAAACCTAAACAAACTAAACAGTGAACAGAAAATCACCGTAAAGACACGAGAGAGGGGCAGATGCAGAGCACTGTAGAGCTCTGAGTCTGAGTTTATGGAGAAATAAATAAATGCAAAAATTCAAATTCAGTTTACTTAACATATATACATTTATTATACATACATTTATTGGTTCACAGAAAAAGTTGTATGTCCAGTACTGGTCCGTATGAGAAAAAAATATAGGGGGCCGCTGCTCTAGTGCGAGTAGGGCTGGGGTTGGGCTATAAGCAGAATAAGTTGTTGGGTTGTTGGGCCTTTTTAATGTTTATATAAACTATGTAGCGAACAGCACCATTGTGAAAGTGAATTTAGAGGAAATGGTTTCCTCCACTGTGTGGCTAATGCTACAGCTTGCACAGAGAGCAGCTTAAATACTTACTCTGGAGACCCTGCAGATGCTAAAAACACTAATCACAGAGAAAGGATTCTTATTACCTCTGTAAAATCTGTGTTCAGTGGGTGGCAGCAAACTGGCAAAAATGAACAGTGTAGTGTGGTATGCAGCCCACAGCGGTACTTGCATACTTTGTTTATGTATGCTCAATGGTCTTTAGCGTCTTTAAACAGGCCTTGCATGGTGTATAAATTATTTTAGATGTCACTTTTAGAAGCAGAGAAGGTTACAACTAAAATACTTTAACTCTGAGGGGAATGCATAATGCTGCAGCTTTTGCATTGTTTTGTATAGGGATTTACAAATATTCTGATTAAATATAAAAGTAGTATATAATAACAAATAGTATAAGTTAGTATATAATCAGTGGGCTATATAATAATAATAATCATAAAACCTACATTTACAATGCTATTTACATTGTATTGCATCAAAATATGAAAAAAAAACAAACACTTCTTAATGTTAAATTGGCAGATTACTTTTTTATCCCACTCTTATTCACTTTATTCTTTTACTCTTTTTTAACCATTATTAGGTCATATTTCCAGTGTTTCCTCGGAGGGGGCCCTCTGCACTGGGGGCTGTGATCGGCCGTGGCTGCTGGTGCTCTGTCCTGTGGGTTCTTTCAGCCAGGGTTGGGTGGCTTCTCTGCCTGCAGCTTTGCTGTGTGCCCTGGGTCGGTTCCTGGGGGCTGTGTTCTGTGAGCGGCTCCCGGTGCAGACGGCTCCCTGTGATAGTGTTTTCTTGCCTGGTTCCTTTGTGCTCAGCCTGACATTGGTATTTTAATGTGTGTGTGTGTCTGTGTGTCTGTGTGTGTTTGTCTGTGTGCGCGTGTTGATGGGTCTGTATACATTGGTGTGTGAGGGGATGTGGGGACTGGGGGCGTGGGGAGGGGGTGTTTTGCTTTTAACCTTGTGAAGCACTTTGTGCTGCATTAATGTATGAAAAGTGCTTTATAAATAAAGTTTGATTGATTGATTGACAGGTGTGCATTAAAATGTGTTACTCTTGCATCTCTGCATATACTTCACTTTGGGTCACTCGTACTGTCAAAGAAGACTTTGAACTTTGTGACAGTTTTTTTTTTTTTTTTTTTTTTTCATGACGATATATCCAGTACTTGCAGTGATATTAGCCGTAAACCACACCAAGACATCTGCATTTTTAATATCTAGCAGCAAATTCTACCATAGGATTCTGACCTATGGTCCAATGGACCTATGGTTTTAAACGATAGTCTTTTTTTCCTTCAATATATTTTTTTAATTGTTCAACAATTATAACAAATACACAACAAATATTAAAACATTAATAACAAATATTTGCAATAATATAATAAAAATGCATCTCATCTTTTTATAAAACTTTACATAACATTTCATGTATATTTAAGGCAGACAAGGATTTTTGGTTGTTACAGTATTGCAAAGTGTCAATAAAAGAATAATACTTGTATAATAAAGATTTAACGCAAGGTTTAGATTTTAGTAGTGAAATTATTAGGAAATGTAACTTTTGTTCTGTAAAAAGTAGGGTGGGTGGGTTAAAAATGATCAGGAATAAAATTGAGTCGCCTAATCAGACTAGATGAGAACACTGCTGTTGCTTACAAGGCATAACCTGCTTTAACTAATTTCTTTTCTATTGATTTTGAAATGACACAAATGTGATTAGGAGCTCTGATCTATTACACTCTGTGCCAAAATATTCTCTTTGTCATAGGAACACTGCAGTTTTTAATATTGAAATAACAATAAACTTGCGATATACTGTGCGGCCCGGACTGCAATTCATCTAACATTTATTTAGCAAAATTCATATAATCACAAATTTCTTATAGCGTCGGTACTGAACAACGACAGCCCTATTCATTTCCTATTCATTGAAGTGTCACGTTGAAAACCTCATTGTGTCTGTCTCCACAGTGATCGTCTGGCCATGAGGCAGGTGCGCTCCATCCTGCAGCACCTGGGTCTGACCGGCTCCACGTGCGATGACAGCGTTTTGGTGAAAGAAGTGTGCACCATCGTGGCTCGCCGAGCCGCTCAGCTCTGTGCGGCAGGACTTGCTGCCGTTGTGGAAAAGATTCGGGAAAGCCGTAACCTCAACCAGCTCTCCATCTCAGTGGGAGTGGATGGCACGCTATATAAGACGCACCCACAGTAAGAAACACATATATTTTAGAGTTGGCTGAGGGTTAGCGCCCCTGCCTCTCGGCAAGAAGGTTGTGGGTTCGATCTTCAGGCCAACTACAATTTCTCTGAGTGGAGTACATGTCCTTCCTGTGTTACTATGGGTTCTCTCTGGCTGTTTTAGTGCATTAGTTTGCTTTTTCCTGGAAACAAATGGGCAAGACAACATCTTTATCATCAATGTGTGTGCACTTCCTTTGATGTCACACAAAGAAGGTCCATTATTTAAATGGAGGATGTGCCTCCTTTACATTTGAAGAAAGCAAGCAGCTTTCAATCTCATCGTTGAGTGTGGTTTATTTCGGCCTCTTATTTGTTTAAAAGCAACTTCTCATAGTTGTAGAGGCAATTTGTAGAGGCATTATTGTATGGATGCCGCCAAAGACGTCAGCGACCCTAGACAAGCTTGGCTTGCAGCTTGTGAATGGATACCTGATTGAGACATACTGTTTTGCCGTATAACTTGAAATATAAGTATCTTAAGGTAGGACTGCAAAATATGAGAAAAAAAAACATTTATTATACTTAGTATAATACTTAGTACTTTAGTATACTGAATATTGCATTAACAATAAGACTGAATTTGATTACGTAAACCATTAATTCACTATCACGTAATAGTATATTTAAATAGGGCTAAATTTGACTAGATTAAAATCAGGGTTTGACATTTACTTTTTTCTCACTGGCCACTGTGGCTAGTCTTTGTCAAATGTTACTATCCAATTAGTGTTTTTACTAGCCACAATTTAATTTATGGAGTTTTTGTGTATATTTTATAGCATACAATAGGCTTAAAGAAATGCAAAATTTGGTTTTATGCATGGACTGGGATTTATTAAATATAAAAAACAGGTTTACCTATAGACAGAATAAAGTGTATCTCTGTGCATGTGGTGTCTTTTAAAACATGTCATATTTTTTAAATTACAAATTTTCTTTCTTTAATTATGTTGAATTACTCTATTATAAATGGTGTACACTCAAGCAGAGCATCATCAATTTAGGCCTAACTTCTGAAATTCAGATACAGGCCTAGGTATGCATACAATTCAAAAGGGCAAGGTAGCTAGTGGAAGTGTTTGTGCTACTAGCCAAAATGAAAATCTATCTGCATTTGGCTGATTGGCTAATGTTAATGTCAAGACCTGATTAATATGTTTGGACTATAACAGGAAGCTTTGTCATGTAGCTTTAATTGAACCTGTCTCATCTTTTTAATAATGTATAACCTTGTTGTTTTTGTTTTTTCTCCTTAAGTTTTTCCACCGTCATGCAAGAGACACTGCAGGATTTGGCCCCTCAATGTAAAGTGTCTTTCCACAAGTCAGAAGATGGAAGTGGGAAAGGAGCGGCACTGATTACAGCTGTAGCCTGTAGGGTTCAACAAGAGCAGTCTGAAAACTGAGAAACAATGGTAAAAACACAGTTCCAGAGTGACTAAAGGGAAGTGTTTATCTATCTATAATTTATCTCACTTTTATTATGTGTGACTATTGATCATTTGTCAGTAAAAAGAGGTGGACTTTTAAGGTGTATTGACACTATTAATAGTTTTTAGTCATGTTACAGTCACAGTATAAAACAACGTCCTCACCACAGTAAGCAGTAACAAACAGCTTAATGTACCTTCGGATTCAAGTCATGAATATTTATATCGTCTTTATGTTGTCAGTAGTAAAACACTCATCTAAACAGAAACATTAAGTCTTGGCAGTCTGCATTAAATATTATCCACCCACTTCTGTGTTTCATTCTATAATGTAGTCAACAATGGGTTTTTTTATTAGATTTTTGATTAGACGTATCCCATTCTTTAACAACAGGGGGTTAACATTAGAGCTAGGTCGGGAGGAAAGAACAAAAACACACACTCCTCCTGAGGCTAAAACTTTATGATACAAGAGTTATGTCATGCCTAAATGAGCACTGAACTAAAACTAGAACAGGGTTCCCACAGTGCATTAAAAAGCATTAAAAGACATTAAATTGATTTTGTGAAAATTAAGGCCTTAAACTGCATTAAAAGTCATTAAATATGATCCCTACAGGCATTCATTTTTAAGGTAAAATAAGCAACTCTGTACTTCTACTGGTTCAGACCTGGTTCAGACCTGGTTCAGACCTGGTTCAGACCTGGTTCAGACCTGGTTCAGACCTGGTTCAGACCTGGTTCAGACCTGGTTCAGACCTGGTTCAGACCTGGTTCAGACCTGGTTTAATTTCAGACATCCTAACAGAAGTGTTTGTAGCCTGTAGTATTTCTGGAGCCTCTGTCCTTAGCCCAGTGAGACTGACTATGAGGCTGTTAGCTGGAGCAGGGCCACACCACCATCCCCTTGTGGCTGGTCAGATATTTACACAAATACTGAAATGAATGCCCAAATATTTTGAGTTCTGCTCTGGTCTGCGCAGAGACACTTGTGTTTGGAATGAGTTGTTCTAATAAACAATGTTTTGTCTAAATTGGAAAGAAGTAAAACCATAAATAAAAACCATATTTTTAGTACAAAGTTGGAAATGATATTGATCATCTAAAATGCACCAGAATACAGGATATTATTGTTTTCAGATTTTTCCGGGGGACTACTCCCAGACTCCCCTGTCTTACATTATCCTATACAATGACAAGTCTTTGTGAACATGGGGGGCACATTTCAGGTACAACTTATGCATAGTAAAGTTTTATCAAATGCATACTAATATCAGTGGGTTTGGGTGCTTTGTTCAGGGGGCAACAAGTGTCACCTTTTTCAACATGGATTAGTTTTTAGGTATGGTTTCAACATTATTAGTGCTTTTTGAACTGGATTTTACAATACTTCAATAAATTTTGATAATTTAAGCTGGCACAATTGTATTTTTTGCCATTAAAAATGGCATTAAAAAGCATAAAATTAGACTTGCTGATACCTGCAGTAACCCTGTATGAATGTATCATATGTTTCTGATTCTGAATAGCTGATAGCCTCAGTTTACGATTCAAGTAAGTGAATCAAGTAAACCTTACTTTATTTTTAATAATTTAGTTTTATTGTTCTAATATCAGGAATTCTTTCTGTCGATGTGGCTCTAACAATAATGTTTGCAGCAGGACATAAGCAGGTTTAATGACAATAAATCCACTCTTTGATCTTCTCATCGTAATGAATTAATCCAATGGTGGTACAACAGCCATTGGTAAACTGACAATAATAATCCCCTCTAAAGGTTAAAGTGTGGTTCCAGCCCACCAGTGGCCTATTGGTAACTCGTTTTTTATTGAGATTATTAAACAGGAAGTTACCATATTTGGAATAAAGTTAGAGTCTGGAATGTGGAACCTGGTTAGTTGTTAATATAGCTACAAATTGATCACCTATTCGTAATTGCAATATAACATTTTTTAATTAAAGAAATAAAATGTCTGAATAAATATTTGCCATGATCCTCATAAGATAGAGTACATTAGCTAAGTAAACTCATAATTAACACACATAATTCAACGAGGTACTCTCTAAAATTAAAATGCACCACAAAATGAAATGCCAGAAAAGGTCAGTTTGTCTGAAGATACTTTTCCATCACGAGATATCACGAGGCATATTTTATTGACACCAAAACTCAAAATGTTGCCATTACATTTTATTAAACTTTCAGGAAAAGGTAAAGAATTAGCAAAGAAACAAAGTGCTCAAGGGTAAAACTATTTTTTGCAGAGGTATGTGGCCTATAAATGCGCCTATACTTTTTACTTTTTACTTTATGTTTTTGAAGCCATTTTAAAATTACTCTTAGTCTACCTGCCTGAATGAATGCATAATCTTGAAATATTCTTTTGGAGTTTTTCAAGATTATGCATTCATGCCAAAAAGTTAGTGCTGCATAAAAATCAAACTGCATATGTTGAATGTTTTTTTGAAGTACTTTATTAAAATGCTTTTTATTCTTTATCTCAAAACCAGCTCCAGCTTTTGTGCAGGTAACATCTTCAGTGCTGGGAGCCTTGAGCCTGGTGTCTATAGGAAACACATTGTAGACTAATTAGTGCCTGGTAAATCCCAGACAACAGCCCATGTCATATCAAAATATATTATGTGATGCTTGAAAACACAACAACATAATTTGTATACGGAGGCAGATGTCTGTCACACAAGTCCATCATCCTCCATATGACTAAAAACATAAATTGTCCAGCATACAAGTCCTGTTATAAAAACACAGCAACATACCATACCATAGCTTACAGATGAAGGCCTTGGTTAAAACTGTGTGTATGTTTTCTTTATTTGAGGAAAACTGACCGATATAACGTCATGGAAAAATAACATTGTGGGACCTAATTCTATATCTTTATTTCTTTGTATTTCATTTTGTGGTGTAAAACATTGGAGACACCTCTGAATCTGCTATCTTTACAGTCAAACCTGCCACCACCATTACGCAAGTGTTGGTGCATTGTTATTATTAGTGCATTTTCAGAATCATGTAATAAAAACAGTATTTAGTTTTTAAAAATCATTAAAAAAACTTTATTTGGGGCTTTGAATGAGCTATAAAAATGAAACAATATTTAACAGACTCACTCTGTCCACTTCTTTTTACTGACAATATTGACATAATAGTAAGTTGTAGCTTCTAAATGAAGTAGAAACTGTGAGGATCTACAGATTTGTGACCTAGGACTGTTACACAACCACACTCCACCCTTTTGCACCTTTAAAACTGCCCGACTGATTCTTTTGAACTATATTTCTGCCTTTTAGTAAGACACAAAGTAGTGACAAATATGTAAACTCAACCAGCTAGCTTTAAATCCTCAAGAAAGGCACTTTACTATGTAGTTGTTGTTACTGAGCCCTAGCTTTTAACTTTCTGAATGGCTTTGTGAATTTTCTCTTTGAGTGAACCAAAGCAGATGTTTTAGTGGTGTGTCAATAGGAAATAAAATATTTTGTAGTCCTTTTAACCCAGAGTAAAGCAGTTATTTGATTTGTTGAGGCTGTGTTGTTTATTGTGTTGCTTCACAGACTGCCTATGGAATTAAGTGCAACATATAATATCAAAAATAGCTTTAGTCCAGTGGTTTTCAACTGTCCTGACTGTGGGACTCACTTTTATCTGTGATTATTTTCTTGTGACCCACTTTATACAAAAATATATATATTGTTTTAATTACCACCAGCATGTAACCTCGGGTATTTTAAAACTCATTTCACTATTCTATGTAAATTGAGTGTGTCTGTGTGTGTTAGCACTGGGACTAACTGGCCACTGTCCAGAGTGTACCCTGTCTAAGGCCCATAGTTACTGGCATAGGCTCCAGTAGCTCCAACTCCTAACAGGAATAAGCAGGAGAAAATGAATGAATAAAACATTATTTAGGATTGAAATGAGCTGAACATTGATACACAGTATATTTAATCTCCCTGCAACCTACTGTTTGGGCTGCAGCCTACTTTTTGGGCAGCACTGGATAGTTATTTGATAGAGCACTATTTTCTCACACAGTCTGTCAATAAGAAATTCAAAATAATCCTTGCATCGCTCTCTCAAATGTCACCAGATTTGTTGTGAAGTCTGTTGGGATTAAGATGACAGAAATGTTACATTATGTTTGCTTGTTTTTCGTCATATTGATAAGATCTCATGTTTGCACTGTTGTACGAGTTAACATTGCTGCTTTTCTCTATGGATATAGCAGCAGCAGACTGTTTACTCTGTGTGTTTGTACTTGTGCCTGACTTTTCCAAACACAGCAGACCACTTACAGGCACACATCAACAAATTACAATATCATGGAAAAGTCTGTTTATTTCACTGTAGTTGTAATAATTATGGCTTGCAGTTAATGAAAATCCCTAAATTCAGTATCTATACTTACAAATATCATCACTGAACTACTGAAATAATTTACTGTTACATGATATTCGAATGTATTGACTTGCGCCTGTATACAGATATCAAAAGCCTTATTTTACATATACTTTAGTCTAATATTATCTCCCACAGGTCACTCAAACACACCACTAAGATGGTAAGCATTAAAGTAAACTGGAGAAGTTACTTTGCTGATATCGAATGTAAAGATATCCTTTTTTTGTCACCACTGCATATCTCAAAGTGCATAGTTGTTTTTTCAAGTCTGATGAAAGCAATTTACTGCAATTTAGTTCTTTCTTAATGTGATTCTGGTTTCTATATTTTCTGCCGTTTACAATCAACTGCACAAGTGACAATAAAAATGTGTTTATTGAAATGATCACAGTGAATGTCATTTCATTTGTGCATGGATGCCTTACATGCCAACTGTTATCTAAAGTATTATTTAAAAAAAAGTAATGAAAATTGTTTCCCTGTTTTCTCCTCACAGATTTTGAGTACAGATATGAGTACGTTGTATTAACAAAACAGATCATCTACAGCAGGGCTAATTAAGGTCCAATCTGTGAAAATTTCCTCTAGTGAAGGTCCAGAACATCATAATGTCTGTTATTGTTCGTCTTTACATTGCATTTTGTAAATACAGTAGATTATGCAAAGCAACAACATTTATTCATTTTAACAATATGTTGAAGTCTTGACTAATGCTGTATGGAGAACTAGACCAGCTCCACCTCCGCTCAGGACATGTCCTCGCGAAGTCCGGGCTTCTGGGAGGTACTGCATTAAGAAACTCAATATATAACAGCTTTAGGAAATATTACTTCTCCACAGTGTTTGCTTGCTATGGAATGTCAACAGTTGAAGTTGTCTGGACAGTGGACACCCCATCCTGTGGGAGCTGCCGCTGCAGCCATAGCTGTCTCCTATAGGAGGGTCCTGAGGATGAAAGTTTACAGTAATAGTGATATCAACGGCAGAAACACCAAATGAAGACAGAGATGTGCTGAGTTAGATGCAAAAGCAGAAGCTGCATTTATTGAAGAAGTACTAAACTAATTACAGAAAAAGCTTCTATTCTAAAAAGCAAAATAGAAAAAACTTTTTTTCTCACAAAAATCCCCCATGCATGCTCTTTAACATGACATGCCTCATACTTTTCTAAGCAGAAAACATTACATTATTGTTTATTAAAGATGACCTTTTGTTGGTTGTAGATGTTTTTTCATTGATCCAAGTTTTGCACAGTTGTCCAGGCTGACTATGGTTGGGTGGCTGCATAACAAGCTGGTAGTATGGTAGGACACCAGTAGTGATCACCTGTGCACAGTAGTTATCATGGCTGACCTTTGGTACATTTTTCTCTGAAGCAGGCAAATTTACATTTCTGTACTGGTTCCCAACACAATGAAATTATGGGAATCAAAAAAAAAAAAAAAACATTTCCTGTCCCTTTGAACTCACTGTTATGTACTGGATCATGTGCCCTCACTGCTGATTCACTCCATAACTTGTACAGTAACTGCCCTGTTGACACAGTGACACAGTAGAAAGTAGTCTGGTCAGAAAAAGAGCAGCAGCAGTTTTCCTCCCTGCACGACAGTTATTCCAGCAGATGCAGAAGAGCAGCAAGTATCCAGTGAATGACCTGTGCACTACACTCCCCTCAGGCAGGAGGATGAGAAGCCTTTGAGTCCAGACAACAAGGCTGAGGTGCAGCTTCTGCTCAATGCTGTAAGGCTAATAAACTCAATGACCTCCCAAGCCTGTCTTCACTCACACTGATGAGGTCTTTAAATGAAGAAATGTACATTAACATGCTGTCCCTTATGTTTGTGTCTATTCAGTGTTTACTGTCCTCGCCCTCGAGGGCAGAAACACTTATCAGATGAAGACAGAGATGTGCTGCGTTAGATGCAAAAGCAGAAGTGGCATTTATTGAAGAAGTACTAAACTAATTACAGAAAAAGCTTCTGTTCTAAAAGATTAAAGATAACCTTTCTTGAAGTTGACCGCTAACTAATTATAAGCTTGTTTTAATTATTTTCTAATTGTGGCCATCTCGGACATTTACTGTTTGTTGGGTTAAGACTAAGTCTCTGCATATTTTTACTCCTGAAGCAAATGAACGTTAATTGAGAGTACCCAACCCTCAAATTACTTTTTTGATTTGATTTGATTAAATTATTTGAAGGACAATGCAATTTCATAAAACACATGATAATACATGAGTAAAAAAAGCCAGAATTAGCCAAAAGGCTGTTTTTCATCAGTAGTCCCCTGGCTTTGATGTTAAAAAAGCAGTAAAACACATTTACAGGACAGCACAGACAAACACAGTATAATACTAAGGACAACACACGTTCTGACACAACAACAGTCCAAACAAAGCAGTGATAGAAATACTCATAAAGACAAAAGTTCATATCAATTTATACAACACAACAGGTGCAGGGTTAGTGTTGACAGGTGTCTGTGTTGATCAGCCATTGTTTTAAATGTTTAGTGAAAGCTTTATGTTGTTAACTGTTACATTAGCTTCTATATATATACTATATGGTATAGTGTTCCACTCTGGAGCCTCTCACAGACCAGGCTGACTGAGTAAAGGTGCTTTTAGGCAGAGGGATAACACAGTCACCTCTCCCAGATCCTCTGGTTACACACTCCGTGCTCTTTCTGTGGCTGATAAAATCTGTAAGAAGAGCTGGAGCTACTTTTTTAAGAATTGCACAATGATGGTAATGTCTTGGTTTCCTATCCATTTTTGCCGCCTCAGTTGACATTTCTGATGAAAGCGAAAATTTATAAGATTAAGCTTGATTTTTTTCAACATTTTGTCAACATAAGCTTTGAAAGAAAGGTTTGAGTCAGACTATTGCTGGAGAGCAGCTCTTCACCAAGGCATTACAGTTCCTCTCTGGGTAAGACCTATATTAAAAACAAAATAAAGTATTCCTTGGTTCATTACTTTTCATGGTCTGGATTCAGGATTGTTTTTATTTAATTTTATTTATTTATTTATTTATTTATTTTTTACGATTCTGTACTATTACAAGAGATACTAACTCCAGCCACCAGGGGTCAGTAAAGGAAGAAGTGATTTGTTTTCCATTGTGAGAGCTTTGAGTTGAAGTGTATAGAGCATGCACCCCTGAACTAGAAGATCCCCAGGTTTTAGCACTATATCTTTAGATCTCTTGGTCTTATCTCACAACGGTATGTCCCTGCAGGGCTTCCATATGTGCCCAAGATGCTACCTACAATGAGCACAACACCTACACTTGTTGCTTGCATTTCAAAGAAATGTATTGACTGAAACTTCTTGTTTTTCCTTTGTTTGATCTCCAACTCTTGAGAAAAATACCACTGCAAAATGATCAGTTTCTCAGGTTTTTATAGCTGCAGTATGGTGAAGTGAACACATTTTGTGAGGAGAAGGACCCCACTATTTCGAAAATTGACTTTCTCTGATTAATTTACAGAAAAGGAAAAAGATCTCATATGTTTATATTCAGCTGTTACACAACACAAAATAGTAACTCTAGAAACCGCTTTTAGATTATATTGGAAAAAACGCAGATAGAATCATGAATGGGTATGTGTATGAATTGTTAATGGCTGATGATGTGTTTTGGGTGGTGGGAGATATCTATGAATGTATTTTTTCATTTTATAATTTTATTGTTGCACATTTATATGTACAGTACTAAATGAATCTGCATTGCAATGAACTTATAAGAACACAACAGCTATGTGAAAGTGAAAATGAAAAGAAAGAAAGAAAAAAAGAAAAGCTGGTTTTAAAATAAATTGCAGTGGTCTCCCTTTTTTTCCAGGTAAATAAAGGTAAAATGATGAAATCCTATTATCACATCATATGTTGATAAGATTAGCAAGGATTTGTGCACATATGTCTGTCTCAAACTCCCCTTTGTGTTAGTTAGACCTATCTTCCAAATACAAAGGAATTAAATCATCTCAATGCAATGGACAATGGTGAGCAGAGGTGGGTTGAGTTGCCAAAAATTGTGCTCAAGAATATTGCAGTTTCAACTTAATATTACTCAAGTAGAAGCAAAAAGTAGTCCTTTAAACTAACTTATAACTTGGAGACATGGGTAGACTCACCTCTGAACATAGCTAATAATTTAACATAATTGTGTGTAGCAGAGCTGTAAGGTGAAGGCTTTTGTGCTTGCAGTACACATAATATCCTAGGTAACAATTGCCCATTGAAAACATTTCTATAGGCTGAGCTTGTAGCCTTCAGTCACAGTCCAACACATCCTGAGCTGCTTTCACAGGTATTTAAGCTTTGTGTTGAACAATGAACATGAGCTGAGCTTTCTCTGCCTCCAGCCTATTGAGGACAGTGGACAGCATAGATGGTTATGAGAGTGACTGCAACTGCACAGGGGCCCAGGAAGTTTAGGGGCCCATGAGAGCTCCTGTAGGTTACATCTCTTGTCACGTCTAGGTTTGAAATATTCATAATAAACACAGCAGCACATGACTCTGTTTCAGAATACAGTTTTTATACAGTGGTCCTGAAGAGTCAGTCATAGAATCAAAAACACACAAACAAAAACTGAAACATGCACACAAATTCAGAAACATACACACCAATAAGAAAACACACATATAAATATAAACACACACACACATTTGAAAACACATACAAATACAAAAACACGCAAATATGAAAACACACACAAATACAAAAAACACGCACAAATACGAAAACACATACATAAATACAAAAACACACACATAAATACAAAAACACACAAATACGAAAACACGCACAAATACAAAAGCGCACAAATACAGAAAACACACACAAATACAAAAACACACAAATACAAAAACACACAAATACAAAAACACACAAATACAAAAAACACACACAAATACAAAAACACACACAAATACAAAAAACACACACAAATACAAAAACACACACAAATACAAAAACGCACACAAATATGAAAACACACACAAATACAACTCAATCAAACTTTATTTCTGTAGCACCTTCCAACAACCAAAGCTGACCAAATTGCTGTACAACATTAAAAACAAGATAAAAATCAATAATAATAATAATAACAAATAATAATACAAATAGGCCAGCAAAGCACATTACAACAATAAAATAAAATCAAGAAAAATGTCACAGAGCTGCTACATGCTAAAAACTATTCTGAGTAAGTAGGTCTGCAGGTCTCTGATGGAACGTAACTCAATGGGCAGAGAGTTCCAGAGTTTTGGACTGGCAACTGCAAAAGAATGACACTGTTTTCACCGGCCAGCAGATCATGGAGCTCTGCTGGGTTGGTGAGGGGTCAAAATCTCACCCAACTAGGAAGGTGCAAGAACATACACTGCATTAAAAACAAATGTCAAAAATTTGAAATGAACTGGACAGGGAGCCATTGCAGGGAGTACAGGACAGGTGTGATGGTTTGTGAGTAGGCGGCTGCAGCATTTTGCACAAACTGCAAACAGTGAAGACCAGCTGGGTTAACTCCCACATACAGCGCATTACAGTAGTCTATGCAGGAACTAACAAAGGCATGGATAACTTTCTCCAGGTCACAACAGCTCAAGAACCTTTGCTAAGAGGCGGAGCTGAAAGAAGCTTGCCCTGACCACAGAATCTATTTGCTTATCAAATTTCAGACTGCTGTCCAACTTCACCCCCAAATTTTTCACAACGTGATTAAAATGTGGGTCAACGCAACAAGACCAAGAAGGTTGGACGTGCCAAACACAATGCATTCTGTTCTGTCCTCATTCAAAAAGAGAAAATTCAGAGACAGCCACAGTTTAATGTCATCTAAACATCTGTTAATGGATTCAGACTGTCAGAAGAATTAGGGACAACTGGCAGATAGATTTGTAAATCCATCCATCCATCCATCTTCTTCCGCTTTATCCGGGCCGGGTCGCGGAGGCAGCAGTCTAAGCAGGGACACCCAGACATCCCTCTCCCCGGACACTTCCTCCAGCTCCTCAGGAGGAACCCCAAGGCGTTCCCAGGCCAGCCGAGAGACATAGTCCCTCCAGCGTGTCCTAGGTCTTCCCCGGGGCCTCCTCCCGGTGGGACATGCCCGGAACACCTCCCCAGGGAGGCGTCCAGGAGGCATCCGGAACAGATGCCCGAGCCACCTCAGCTGGCTCCTCTCGATGTGGAGGAGCAGCGGCTCTACTCCGAGCTCCTCCCGGGTGACAGAGCTCCTCACCCTATCTCTAAGGGAGCGCCCAGCCACCCTGCGGAGGAAACTCATTTCGGCCGCTTGTATCCGGGATCTTGTCCTTTCGGTCATGACCCAAAGCTCATGACCATAGGTGAGAGTAGGAACGTAGATCGACCGGTAAATCGAGAGCTTCGCCTTTCGACTCAGCTCTTTCTTCACCACAACAGACCAATACAACGACCGCATTACTGCAGACGCTGCACCGATCCGCCTGTCGATCTCACGCTCCATCCTTCCCTCACTCGTGAACAAGACCCCAAGATACTTAAACTCCTCCACTTGAGGCAGGAACTCTCCTCCAACCTGGAGAGGGCAAGCCACCCTTTTCCGGTCGAGAACCATGGCCTCGGACTTGGAGGTGCTGATTCTCATCCCAGCCGCTTCACACTCGGCTGCAAACCGTCCCAGTGCACACTGAAGGTCCTGGTTTGATGAAGCCAACAGGACAACATCATCCGCAAAAAGCAGAGATGAAATCCTGTGGTCCCCAAACCTGACACCCTCCGGCCCCTGGCTGCGCCTAGAAATTCTGTCCATAAAAATTATGAACAGAACCGGTGACAAAGGGCAGCCCTGCCGGAGTCCAACATGCACCGGAAACAGGTCTGACTTACAACCGGCAATGCGAACCAAACTCCTGCTCCGGTCATACAGGGACCGGACAGCCCTTAACAAAGGGCCCCGGACCCCATACTCCCAGAGCACCCCCCAAAGGACGCTACGAGGGACACGGTCGAACGCCTTCTCCAGGTCCACAAAGCACATGTGGACTGGTTGGGCGAACTCCCATGAACCCTCGAGCACCCGATAGAGGGTGTAGAGCTGGTCCACTGTTCCACGGCCAGGACGAAAACCGCATTGTTCCTCCTGAATCCGAGGTTCGACTATCGGCCGAATTCTCCTCTCCAGTACTCTGGAATAGACTTTCCCGGGGAGGCTGAGAAGTGTGATCCCCCTGTAGTTGGAACACACCCTCCGGTCCCCCTTCTTGAAAAGAGGGACCACCACCCCGGTCTGCCAATCCAGAGGCACTGTCCCCGACCGCCACGCGATGTTGCAGAGACGTGTCAGCCACGACAGCCCCACAACATCCAGAGACTTGAGGTACTCAGGGCGAATCTCATCCACACCCGGTGCCTTGCCACCGAGGAGCTTTTTAACCACCTCGATGACTTCAGCCCGGGCAATGGATGAATCCTCCTCCGAGTCCCCAACCTCTGCTTCCTCAACGGAAGACGTGTCGGCGGGATTGAGGAGATCCTCAAAGTATTCCTTCCACCGCCCGACAACATCCCCAGTCGAGGTCAACAGCTCCCCACCCTCACTGTAAACAGTGTTGGTGAAGAACTGCTTCCCCCTCCTGAGGCGGCGGACGGTTTGCCAGAATCTCTTTGAGGCCGACCGATAGTCCTCCTCCATGGCCTCCCCGAACTCCTCCCAGACCCGAGTTTTTGCCTCCACAACCGCCCGGGCCGCCGCACGCTTGGCCTGCCGGTACCCGTCGGCTGCCTCGGGAGTCCCACAAGCCAGCCAGGCTCGATAGGACTCCTTCTTCAGCCTGACGGCATCCCTTACTTCCGGTGTCCACCACCGGGTTCAGGGCTTGCCGCCACGACAGGCACCAGAGACCTTACGGCCACAGCTCCTGACGGCTGCATTGACAATAGAGGTGGAGAACATGGTCCACTCGGACTCAATGTCTCCAACCTCCCCCGAGATCTGGTTGAAGCTCTCCCGGAGGTGGGAGTTGAAGACCCCCCTGACAGGAGGCTCAGCCAGACGTTCCCAACAGACCCTCACAATACGTTTGGGCCTGCCGAGTCTGTCCAGCCTCCTCCTCCGCCAGCGGATCCAACTCACCACCAGGTGGTGATCAGTTGACAGCTCAGCCCCTCTCTTCACCCGAGTGTCCAAGACACACGGCCGAAGGTCAGATGACACGACTACAAAGTCGATCATCGACCTCCAGCCTAGGGTGCCCTGGTGCCACGTGCACTGATGGACACCCTTGTGCTTGAACATGGTGTTCGTTATGGACAATCCGTGACTAGCACAGAAGTCCAATAACAAAACACCGCTCGGGTTCAGATCAGGGAGGCCGTTCCTCCCAATCACGCCCCTCCAGGTGTCACTGTCGCTGCCCACGTGAGCGTTGAAGTCTCCCAGCAGAATGACGGAGTCCCCAGTTGGAGCACTTTCCAGCACCCCTCCCAGGGACTCCAAGAAGGCCGAGTACTCTACACTGCTGTTCGGCCCATAGGCCGAAACAACAGTGAGAGACCTGTCCCCAACCCGAAGGCGCAGGGACGCGACCCTCTCATTCAACGGGGAGAACTCCAACACATGGCGGCTGAGCTGGGGAGCTATGAGTAAGCCCACACCAGCCCGCCGCCTCTCACCGCGGGCAACGCCAGAGTAGAAGAGAGTCCAGCCTCTCTCAAGGAGTTGGGTTCCAGAGCCCAAACTGTGCGTGGAGGTGAGCCCGACTATCTCTAGTCGGTAACGCTCAACCTCCCGCACAAGCTCAGGCTCCTTCCCCCCCAGCGAGGTGACATTCCATGTCCCCAGAGCCAGTTTCTGTGTCCAGGGATCGGGACGCCGAGGCCCCCGCCTTCGACCACTGCCCGATCCTCCTTGCACCGGCCCCTTACGGTTCCTCCTGCGGGTGGTGGGTCCACGGGAGGATGGCCCCACGTCGTCCTTTCGGGCTGGGCCCGGCCGGGTCCCGTGGGGAGAGACCCGGCCACCAGGCGCTCGCGATCGAGCCCCAACCCCAGGCCTGGCTCCAGGGTGGGGCCCCGGCTGCGCCTTACCGGGCGACGTAACTGGCCTCGTTATTTTTGTCTTCATTTGTAAATCATCAACAAAAACACGCACAGAAATACATAACAAACCTGAAATAGGACCATTTACACCTGCATTGTCCAATTTGGCTTATATTTAAATCACTTCATTCCTCAGGCCTAAACCCATGTTATTGGGACAAAAAAAACCATCAGTCTTTTTAAAAGTCTATAATTTCCTACAGCTCCTAATGGTAAAAGAAGAAAACAAGCTTTATCTTTTATGCAGCAGCTGAGGTTAGGGCAGATGGAGATAATCTCTCTTCTTGTTCTGTTTTTCTTCTCATTCCTTGCAGCTAAGCGATAACTTTGTTCCTGCTGTATGTGCCCTTTACAATGCCATCATGACATTTTGTCTCCCTGTTGTAGCTGTACAGTGTGTTCTTGTTCACCAAAATACTCTGTCTTCTGTATGTTAACTGCTCTCATTTACCAGAATAGATCTTTATTAGAACAACAACAAAAAACTGCAATACTGCGATCCCAGTTTAAAGGGATTCTGTACCATTTTGAGATATGGCCTGAAGACGCCAACTTCTCTCACTTGAAGAATAAAAAAGATTCATAAATTTTTTCTCCTGAACTTTTACTTGAGTAAAGAAATCGAGTACTTCTTCCACCACTGACTGTTACTGAAGTAAAACTTTCCTCCAGGCTGATCTGTGTATTTTGGGAGCCTGAATATACTCATTTTTGAAACCGGGTCCGAGTGGATAGATCTAAAAACAATGTTTACTCATCTTTTCTGAAACGATGACACTATTGCCAAACTTTTCACCAACAACTCAATAATGGTGACTGATAGTGTCCAAACTACTGTGGCAGCGTTACAGCGCCACTAACAGGCCTGGCATATATACTACAGCTATTTTGGACCCATGTAGACACACATTTATAGGGAACATGACGTCACATCGGTGGTCACACAAGTTAGTTTCAACAGTAAAAAAATGGAGCAGTTTAGGAAGTAATTTACTCCAGTTAGCATTCACAAAAAAGTACTATGATACTTTAGTGTGTGATAAAAAGTCACCAAGAGAGACAAAGCAGTCAAAAGAGTCGTTTCAAGGCTTGTTTGTTTACTTTTTTATGCCGCTGTGACAAGTGCTACTCTAGGATATTTCACTGTCTGTGACCACTCATGAGGCAGATTCATCGCTCAACAGTCGTTCCCTGACATAGGTTCCTGATGTGCATTGACACAGTGCTGTGTTTATAGAAAATGTTTTGGAAATAAAAATGATTTAGTCTGTGTGTGGATGTAGCTTTGGAATACTTCTTCCATCTCTGAAGGCCATCAGCAGGTTTGTGAGACATTTGTGAGAAAATAAATTGCATTTGTTTTAAAGAAAAACAATCAAGCCGTTTTTCCATCCTCAGTATGACCTGCAGCTTTTGTTCATTGGAGCTCATGATTGCAAACACAGTGCTCCAGCATCTTCTGCATTCTCTGACAGACTATGGGTGAAACAATACAGAATCAACACTCCAGTCTATTATTTAGTGCCATGACCTCCACTAACAATTAACACATTAGCAGTGAGTCTGTTTTTTTCTCCTGAAAGAGAATATTGCTTTGATTCTCTATAGATCTGTAGATAGCTTGTTATGAAAGTACAGATGACTAAACTGTTATGTTACATATGTATTACATACATGTACACTCCAGGCAATGTATGAGGAATCTTTAGCTGTTTATAACCATAAACATAGCTTGCATCTGTAAAGCAAACCAGGTGCATCAATAGTCAATATCCAACGCAGGGGCGTAACATCACACAGTGCAGACATGAGGAGGGCCCTTTTAAACACCTTAACTTTAGTAAGTAAGTAACATTATTAAGTATACCACTTCTCTACATTTTGGATTTCAACTTGTCTGGGTGTAGGAACTTATTTCATGCCTGATTATTTTTTTGTGACCCAAATGATTATTCTAACACTTTCAGGCTTCACTTTTCCTTTTGCTGCATGCACAAAGGACAGAATGACTGAGGAGTGTGGTCTTCAATTCTAAGCCAAAAAGAGATAAGGAGTGTTTCTCATTTGTCAGGACCCTTCGCAACTGAACCACTTTGTACTAATCCATGTCATCAGCTCCTCACCAAGTGCTGTTCCAAATGATTAAATCCCCCACGTCCTCTGGAGCTCGTCTCCTATGTTTGGATAATTCACAAAGGATGCACCTGTGGATCCTCTGTAGCCTCGCCTCACTGCAAATTGCCCACAATGCACTGTAACCACTAAAGCACTAAAGACTCAAACAAACAAGGACTAAACCTGAACAAAACCAGGACGGAACCAGGAATAAACCAGCATTAAACCAGGGCTAAAACAGGTCTAACACCAGAACACAACCAGGGAAAAAACAGGACCAGAACTAACCAGGACTAAAACTAGGTCTAAACCAAATCTAACCAGGACTAGTCCAGGACTAAATCAGGTTGTGGAGGTACACAAAACCAAAAAAGGTTGAGAACCACTGTGTTATAGGAATACATTTTGCTAATGATATGTCATGATTTTTTAAAATGCATGTGTCTTTATTTTTTTCATACCAAAATGTTGATACATGAGCACACTCTACAAAAACATGCTCATGCTCTGCTGTCTGACTCCTTTTCACGTGTAAAGAAGTTTTTTGTTATACATTTATGTTTTTTAATGCGCAATATTTGATCACATGACACACGCCCTCAAACATGTTCCAAAAGCGCTCAGATGTGGCGTTAAGCAGGACACTGGGCTTTGCTTCGGAGGGGCTGACTCCAGAAGAAGGATCCTGCAAATGAGAAACACACAAGGAATAGGTGTGTGAAAATGTCGTGGGCGTGGAGAGGGGAGGAGCTAAGGAGGGGACTGCTCAGGTGTCAAAGGGAGATGGCATCTAGGGCACATTGGGGTTGTTTCTCATTTGCCAGGATCCTTCCTCTGGAGGCTGCTTCGAAGCCTTCCTCCGGAGTCGGCCCCTCCAAAAAGCAAAGCTGAGTGTCCTGCTAATGCCACATCTGAGCTGCTGCTGGGTGGTATCATGTGATCAAATTTTGCGTGTTAAAAACATAGAGCTCATGTCTCTACATTTTGGTCTGATTAAAACAAAACAAAACAACAACTTCTTTTTAGGCCAGTCCATAGCATCAATGCCTTGGTCTTGCAGGAACTGCTGACACACTCCAGCCACATGAGGTCTAGCATTGTCTTGCATTAGGAGGAACCCAGGGCCAACTGCACCAGCATATGGTCTCCCAAGGGGTCTGAGGATCTCATCTCAGTACCTAATGGTAGTCAGGCTACCTCTGGCGAGCACGGGGAGGGCTGTGTGGCCCCCCAAAGAAATGCCAGGCGTCTCCAGACTCTGTCACGTCTGTCACATGTGCTCAGTGTGAACCTGCTTTCATCTGTGAACAGCACAGGGCGCCAGTGGCGAATTTGCCAATCTTGGTGTTCTCTGGCAAATGCCAAACGTCCTGCACGGTGTTGGGCTGTTATCACAACCCCCACCTGTGGACGTTGGGCCCTCATACCACCCTCATGGAGTCTGTTTCTGACCGTTTGAGCAGACACATGCACATTTGTGGCCTGCTGGAGGTCATTTTGCAGAGCTCTGGCAGTGCTCCTCCTGTTCCTCCTTGCACAAAGGAGGAGGTAGCGGTCCTGCTGCTGGGTTGTTGCCCTCCTACGGCCTCCTCCGCGTCTCCTGATGTACTGGCCTGTCTCCTGGTAGCGCCTCCATGCTCTGGACACTACGTTGACAGACACAGCAAACCTTCTTGCCACAGCTCGCATTGATGTGCCATCCTGGATGAGCTGCACTACCTGAGCCACTTGTGTGGGTTGTAGACTCCGTCTCATGCTACCACTAGAGTGAAAGCACCGCCAGCATTCAAAAGTGACCAAAACATCAGCCAGAAAGCATAGGTCTGAGTGGTCTGTGGTCACCTCCTGCAGAACCACTCCTTTATTGGGGGAGTCTTACTAATTGCCTATAATTTCCACCTGTTGTCTGTTCCATTTGCACAACAGCAGTGAAACTGATGTCAATCAGTGTTGCTTCCTAAGTGGACACAGTTTGATTTCACAGAAGTGTGATTGACTTGGAGTTACATTGTGTTGTTTAAGTGTTCCCTTTATTTTTTTGAGCGGTGTAAAGGTCTTCCTAAAATTTTACAAGAATCCTTTGAAAATATGTCATAAACAAAATCATTACGTATGATTAGCACAATTGATTCTTATAACATGTACATCAAAATAAATTAAAATTAAACTGAAACAGCAAAAATGTTTAGGCTAACACGACTTCCCTCGATGCAGAGCCTAAAATGTGCTTTTTACTGTGTCTCTATATCTTGTTATTTCCTGCACTGTGGGGCACAGTAGTGATGTATTTTATTATTTTCTGTTGCGAAGACTTTTATGACATATTTAAGTTTGTCTGCATTGTTAAATAAAGTTTGCAACAAATTACAGTAGTTGCAGTGCATTGTGGGTAATCTGTAGCGAGGCCAGGGAGGATCCACAGGTGCATCCTTTGTGAATTATCCAAACAGAGGAGACGAGCTCCAGAGGACGTGGGGGATTTAATCATTTGGAACAGCACTCAGCAAGGAGCTGATGACATGGATCACTCTGAAGTGGTTCAGCCGCAAAGGATCCTGACAAATGAGAAACACAATGAGTATTCCTCTCTTTTTTTTTTATTTGACCTTTATTTAATTTGATTTTGACATTTGATCCATATCATCAGCTCCTCACGAAGTGCTGTTCCAAACCGTTAAATCGCTCACATCCCTCAGAGCTCCTCCTCCTCGCTACAGATTGCCCACAATGCACTGCAACTTTATTTACCAATAAAAACAAACTTAAATACGATTTAAAAAAAAAAAAAGTCTTAACAAAAGAAAATAATAAAATATATTTATACTGTGCTCCACATAGCAGAAAATAACAGGATAAAGAGACAAATATTAAAAAGAACATTAGGGCTCTGTAACTGAGAAAAGTAATTTTTAAAATAAGTCAAATAGTCTTTTGCTGTCTCCAGTTATTTAATAGTAACTTATTTTGTTATAATTATATAATTATGTTGTACATTTTGTTATAGGGATAAATTGGATCTGCTGTTGACAGACATGTAATGTAATTAATGTGCTTTTTTTAATGATTTTTTTTTTACAGCATTCTTGTAAGATGTTTTTTTAATCACACCAAAACATTTTCACATTCTGCCTTTTGATCACTTTCCCATAAAGAAGTTGATTTTTTTTATTATAAATCCCTGTTTTAAACACACAAGATTAGATCACATGATACCACAAAGCAGTGTGCTCCAAAAGCGCTCACATGTGGCGTTAGGAGGACACTTGGCTTTGTTTTGGAGCAGCCAACTCCAGAGGAAGGATCCTGGCAAATGAGAAACACCCATTTTAATCTGTTACAGAGTAACTCAACTCTGATTCAGGCTTTACCTCCGCCCACACAAAGCCAGAGACAGAGGGGGACAACTGAGCACTGTAATGGACGTCCTCCACAGCAAGGTTGCCCCAGAAAGTCCCAGAAAAAAATAAATACAAATAAAAATACCCATCAAAACCCATTATATTGGGAAGATACAGCAATCAAACCTGTAGGTGTACTTGTATTGTCAATTATATAAAACCTAATTAAATAAATTACTATTAAAAAGAAATGATGTGTTCTTTGTTGTGTACTTTAATTTCCCATATTTTGCTGTATTTTGTGTCATAACTGTCAAATCACAGGCTCTCTGGAAGTCTCATCCTTTGTATTGCAGCAGTCTCTTTGTACTCATTAAAGGGGCTTTATTATGCAAAATCGACTTTTCTGAGCTTTCTACCATGTTATAATGTTCCCTCATCAAAACCATACCTGGAGTCATGTTTTTGTTCCATTCTTGCATGTTTGAAAAATTCTAATAGTTTGAATAACTAAGTTTGAATAACTCTATTCTTTTACATTGAGTTTGTGAGAGGCCAAAACAGCTCGTATCACTGGCGTCTGCCTTTTACACCTGACCACGCCTCTCCCACCTGACCACGCCTCTCCCCCCTCAAGGCCCTGTCCCGTTCAGGGAGCACTGCCACAGCTCACGCCTCCCCCGCAGCAACCAAACAAATCACGTGAACTCCACAGGCTTTGAAGCACTGAAGGGGTGTGACAGCAGTGGGACAGTCAAGAGGGAGGGCTCTTAAAGTGACAGGGACCTAATCTGAGTGTTTCTCATGATAAGTTTCTTTTTTAAGCTTTTTCAACAATTATTACATTTTCTGACCAACAAAATGTAAGATGCGGATCTAGATGTGTCCTAAATTAGTTTAAAAGACACAGACAAAGGATAATACAGCCCCTTTAATAACTCAAATTGTTGGCTCTTTGTGGCCCCAGCCTCTGTATTACTACTGCTGCAAAGTTTACAGTATGGACTCATTTTTAACTCAAATCATAGACTTCTTGTGCACCTACAACTTGTTATTGTTAAAATGTTTCTATTCTTATGTGAAAAATAATAATCACATTTTGATAAAAAAAAGAAATTATGTGCATGTGGAGAAAACCTGTTGTAGCTTCCTTCTAAATGTAGTCTATTTTGTCAGACCATAGTTTTTGTCACACAAATGCCTTAAAACCTGTAGGATCCTAGAGACACTATGCCCTTTTTTAGGTCCCTGCTTGAAAACAACATGGCCAAAAATAAAATGAGTGTATCTCTGTAACTCTCTTCTACTGATGTGTAATCACCAACATGGATGTCACTGGATCAGAGTAAATAAACATAAAACACAGACAGAAAAAAAAAAAAAACATTTCCGTCTAATAAAATAATGTTATAGAGTGTCTATCCCCCTCTTAATGATGCAGCTGTAGCCTAAAACTTCTAGAAACCCACAGCAGAGCTCCTGACCCTGACCAGGGCCAAATGTAATGCAGATAAAGTGAAGTAAGGCAAAATTACAGAGGTTTTAGTACAGAAATGTTTAGGCGGAATCCCTATTTAGCATAATTATGCAAATTTTATGTATTTTTGCTGTTTAGTTGCTTGTTGTTGAAACAGTGTTCAATTTAGGGAGAAAATGATTATCATGGGCTTTTAGCCAAGCTTCTTCTGGTTATGTTCACATGCTGCATGATCATGTTACTCAGTGTTTACCTTCCATAATATGGTGTTGTTTCATGGTGCATGCCCTAGAATCCTAACGGACCCATTTTTGGGTCTGCTATGATTCTACATAGGGGTTTAGGACACTTTTACTTTGTAGACAATAGATTGTAAGCTTTTGTAACAATAAATCAGTTACATATGTATTGTCACAGCCTGTTTAGAAAACATTAGCAAGTGCTGAATAGTTTAAAGCAGGCGTCTCATTCTCAATCAAATTTTCGTGGAGTATAAGGACAATGCCACCTGTTTAATCTGCAAGGAACGAGTTTTTGTACTAAAGGAATATAACCTGAAGCGACATTACTGGACAAAACACGGGGAGCAGTATGACAAACACAAGGGAGAAGACAGGGAAAAGCTGGTCACGCAACTACAAAAGGGGCTCACATCTCAACAAAGTCTTTTCCACAAAGCGCAAAGGGACGCTGATGCTGCAGTGGAGGCGAGTTATGTGCTGAGCGAACTCAGCGCAAAAGCAGGAAAGCCGTTTACAGAGGGACAGTTTCTGAGAGACTGCATGTTACGAGTGGCTGACATTGTATGTCCAGAAAAAAGGCAAGCTTTCACAAATATTTCGCTTTATGCAAACACTGTTGCTGAGCGCATTAACGAGCTTCCTGATGACATCTACAGCCAACTACGGGATAAAGCTAAAGATTTCAGACCACGCGCAGCTGGCTATTTTCATCCGCGGTGTCAAAAGCCAGTTTGAAGTCACTGAAGAGTTAATAAGTTTGCGTCCCATGCACGGCCGTACGACCGCCAATGATATATTCCAGTAGCTGTGTGATGCGGTCGAAGGCGCTGGTTTACAGTGGAACAAACTGGTGGCTGTCACTACTGAAAAACGGATTAGTTGCGCTAATTCAAAGAAAGCTAGAGGAGGAGAACGCTCATCCTGCAATAGCTCTGCATTGTATTATACACCAGCAGACTCTGTGCAGTAAATGTCTGAAATATGAGCATGTTCTGTCTGTCGTCCTGAAATGCATCAACTACATCAGGGCGAGGGGATTACAGCACAGGCAGTTTCGTGAATACTTGAAAGAAATTGAGGCAGCCTATGGAGATGTGCTTTACTGAAGTGCGTTGGCTTAGCAGAGGACGTGACCTGAAACGTTTTTTTGAGCTAAAAGATGAAATTAAGACATTTCTGGACAATGACAGAATGACTGTAGCTGAATTTGATGATCCAAAATGGGTTATGGATCTTGCATTTTTAGTAGACATAACACAACAAATAAACATGCTTAATCTGAAACTCCAAGGCCCAGGACAGCTAATTACAGCTGCATTTTCAAATGTCAAAGCCTTCTCTATGAAGCTAAGACTGTAGAAAAATCACCTTGCTGCAAAAAAATCTGTCATTTTCCAACATGTAAAACTCTTGTGGAGACAGGCTCAGAATTTAGTTGTGAAGAATATATTTCTGCTATTGAAAAGTTAGAGCAGGAATTTGAACAGCGTTTTGCAGATTTTAAAGCACATTCTGACACTTTTGTGCTTTTTGCTGATCCATTTTCAGTTAATGCGGACACAGTAACAAGTGAACTACAAATGGAACTTATTGAATTGCAATGCAACAATGAACTAAAAACAAAGTTCAGGGAGGCACAGGGGAAAGAGCACCTGATTGGACAATTAATGAGAGACATGTACAAATCTTTCCCAGAGCTTTGTAAAGTGTTTAGACAAGTTTTGTGTCTCTTTGGAAGCACATATATTTGTGAAAAATTCTTCTCTAATATGAATTTTACCAAATGTAAATATAGATCCAGGTTAAGTGATGCCCATCTTGAGTCTGTTCTCAGGGTTTCAACTGTGACATCTATCAGGCTGAATGTAGCTAGGTTATGTGAGCAGAAATGCAGGCAGGTGTCTGGCAAAAAATAGTTGCTCTTCAAAATAAAATGAGTTTAAGCTTCAGAAGTTCAACATATAAGCAGAATTTCAGGTGCAGTTAAGAGTTAAAGCTGTACTAAATATTGTCTGTTGTAATGAGTTAAAGCTGTTCTAAATAATACAAGTAAATAAAAACGGACCATTTTAAATTAATTGCACCTTGTTTTTATTATGAAAACTGTGCGGCCCTCCAGTGATATGACCGTCTTAGTTGTGGCCCCTGGCCAATTTGAGTTTGAGACCCCTGGTCTAAAGGCCGGTACACACTGCGTGTGATTAGTGGCCATCTGGCAAGGTTGGACAGTTTGACATGGTCGGCGCCATGAGTCTGTTTCTGCTCTGCACCATCAGACGTAGTAGGACACAGTTGGACCTAGTTCTTGCAGTTGAACATGTGGCATCAACGTCAGGCGTCGTGCTCAACCGAGCTCTGATTGGCTGTGTCCCATTCACAGTTTGTCGAACAGCTCGCGTTTAACATCAAAATAAAAGGAACTTTCTGCTCTACAGCTACTTCATTATGTTTCCCACATCTGTGATGCTAATGTGCTGCAGTTAGCTTACCTTAGCTTAGCCTCGTGCAGAGGAAAATATAATCCTCCTCTGAGGCAACAGCTGCAATAATCCAGTCTGTTTTATTCATTACTTTAATAAGACTGGTTTAATATAGCGTGCATGATTAATATTCACTGATAAATAGTGTTGTGGAGGTTTCTTTACTAGAGTCTTATGTAACCATGGAGTTTAGTGACTAGCGCCGCCTGCTGATGTAAATAGGTACATGCTCAGAACCTACACACTGCTCGAATCACTTCAGTGTGTCTGTAGCTAATTTGAGTGAAGACAAGTGGAGACGTGAGGAGACAAAGCAGTCCTGCCTCTGCTGACGGTGGTCGGATGTCAGGTTTGTGTGTCCCAGGCTTTAAAGGTACTGTAAGCAGCCTGCACTCATACTGGTCTGAAAACAGTACTGCAGTCTAAATCAAAACAATGGTCTGTGAGTTGTCAGTCTTTCCACTTTTCTGATTGGACGATCAGAAATGGAGGGTTTTAGAACCAAAACAAAAAAAAAAAGTAAACATAAACAACTTGGGCATTACGTTAAATTGCTTCTTTTTGTGTGTGTGAATAAATTAGCTGTACCATTGTTATCAGTAAATGTAATATCCCTGTTATACATACAACATGACTGAATTAGGTTTTGATTGAGTCCTTTATTTGATACCATCACATCAATAAAGTAACACAGAGTAAAGAACATGAGCAGAGTATGACACACACCATTGTACAGTTCATTTCAACAGAGGAGGCAGCATTTAGCGTAATATGTACAACAAACCATTAGGAACAACACACTTTAGCTTTTATCTCTTTGATGCTACTTGCATGGTTAAACATTTGAGTTCATAACATAAAATTTTGAGTTGTGCTTCCTTTCAGTACATATAAATTTATAAATAAAGTACATTTTCTCATATAGAGACATTAGAAGCTGAAGGTATGGGGTTGATTTAAGAAAGTAGAACTACAGTCAAAATCTTTAAAAAACATTGAGACTTTCTTTAAAAATATCTTGTCTATTTGCAGCACATCCAAATACAGAAACAAATGTATAATTTTGTCACCAATTACTACATCAATTCTAGCTCCTTAAAGACACACTTTTTTTTTTACGCCAAATTCTCAACTGCAAAAAAATTATTACACTATTACAATTTGATTTCTTTTTCTTTTTTGACATGAAGCAGAGAAACTAAATATGCATATTGAGGCAAAGGACGCTGGCTTTGACAAATAATCTGCTAGGTCCTTTACTGCAGTGGTTCTCAAATGGTGGGTCGGGGCTTAAAAGTGAGTCGTAAGGAGGTTGAAAATACTGTTGTTTCAGTGTTGTGCAAAAATTATGCAACAGATTTTAAAAGGTACTCATAAATATTTTGAAAAATAACTTCTGTAAAAATAAAATAAAATGATAATGAACAGTGTTAAAAAAATAAATAAAAATAATAATAGTTCCCACAATCAGACCAGTTGAGAACCACTGCTTTAGTGGGTGAATAAAAAGTTAGTTTCTTGCAAATGTAAAAAGGATATTTTAATACACACTTTTTTTTTTTAGCTCAAATTTAGCACCACAAATTAGCAAAGCTGGCGTGGCATTTTATAAAGAAACACATTTTACAGAAACACAAACATAAGCTCAAGCTGTTGCAGATCCCCTATGGCCATAAGTATCATTAATAATCATTAACACAGTGTCATCCCTCTCAATGCTGGTCTTTTTACAAAAATAATACACAGCTAATTAATATTTCATGGTTAATAAACTCTCGATTGACTCTCCTGAGGTTGATTTCGGGTGTTTGCTTGGACATCAGTAACGTGTTGTCATACCTGAGCTGACATGTATTAATACTGCATATACAATCTACTTACAAATAACAGCAGTTCATTTGGACTCACAAAGCTGAAAACACAAGCTTTTTTAAAAAATATTTTTTTTTAATCACCAATAAGAAAATAAGCAGTTGATGTTGATGTTTCTTGAACCGTTTACTTTCAGTTGTTTTTATTTTGTAGTACATACTCTCAGTGGCCACTCTATTAGATACATCGCTTCTCACCTGGGTGGGTTTTAGCGTGGCCAAAAGGAACTAGCACCCTCTGTCTACTTGTAAACAAAACGGCATTTGCGTAGATGCTGCTATAGGTTTGTAAAAAAAAATTCTCAGACATTTTTATTATTACATTGTTTCACTATCAGAGCGGTCAGTTGTTTGGCTAAATCTTGTCAGCCATTGCTGTGACTGACTATGACAAAATCATGGTAGACAGTCACTAACTGGTGGTTCATCCAGTCACCCCCAAATATTTAACTGAAAGTGCCCCTTTGATTGCAAATCCTCTCCCAGATGGTTCTGTGTAGCACTCTTTGTGGAGAAGATAATCTGATTATTGCTGAAGCGCCAACCAAGCATCAGAAAGGAGACAAAAGGTGATTTATCCAGGCACAACAATCATTAGGATTTACAGAGAATGCAAGGCCGGCCCTTCCTAGAGGCAAAATAAGCTACTGCATAGAGCCCCACAGGCATTGAGGGAGCCCCATACATGATGTGTAGCCATGACATATTTTTACTTTATTTAATTAATTTATTTATTTTATTTTTGGTGGGGTTGCCAAAATTGACAAAATGAGTCAAAAAAAAAAAAAAAATAAATAAATCATGTTTTAAAGAAATAAAAGGTATATTGTATTCATTTTTAGCAGATCTTGAATGTATTTAAAGCACTTTTTAAAAAACATTTACCCTTTAGTTAGTGTTAGTTCACTAGGTTTGGTCTCGACATGGTTTTGATCTTGACTAAGTCTTGAATCTTAAAAGTCTCAGTCTTGTCTTGGTCTCAGTTCACTCTGGACTTGGTCTGGATTAGTACAGTCTTGACTACAACACTAATTAAAGCTCGTCGTGTCACAGCAAGAAAGTCCTGGGTTTAAATCCTGGACTGGGTAGAGGCCTTTCTGTGTGGAGTTTGCATGTTCTCCCTGACTTTATCTCCATCAACCTTAAAAGCGTGCGCAGTATTGGGCTAATCCTCCAGCTTTGTGCTCATCAGGCTCCTGGCAGAGACAGTAAAGTCTATAATCATAATCATACTTCTCCATCGCCTGTTTGCATTAAACTGTCTGCAGGTTTGTCTTCAGTGTGATTGAATGAAGATACGCTAAATGTCAGCCATGTGTTTGTGTATTAGATTAGGCAGATATTTTTATTTTACAGTACCTAATAATGTGGCCACGAGTGTGCACACAAAACAAAGCCACTGCTGGAGTGACTGAGTATGGAGGACCAAAACTTGCCAAATCAATCCATAAATAAATTGATAAATAAATGCTAATTAATTATTTAGGATAAAAAATGCTGAAACAAAAATATGTGGCTAAAATAAATAAAGGCCTTTAATTATTCACTTTCTGTGTTTATGTCTACGTTTTTTCATTTGAGCATTTCTTGTCCTGTTTAAATAATTATTTGTCAATGAGAGCATTTATTAATTCATTTATTTATTCCTTGATTTGGCACTGTTGATCCTCCATAATATGAACAGGCATTTTTTTGAAACTGCACTTAAAAAATAAAAATGGCTGCTTCCCACACACTTATATTAAGAAAAATACGAGGAATGAGACATAAAAACACGCTGTACATTCCTGTCTACAGAAGTGCTAGAGTCGTCACACATTCAACTGTAAAAACTGAGTAAAACGGTTTAAAGTACTTTTGACAATAGTACATTACATTTTTGAAAGTATACTTCAGGATAGTGGTAATGTGAGGTAGTAGCCATAAGGCGTTGGTTAAACTGAAGTGATGGGGAGGTAGATCTCTATTGTAAAGGCACTCATGACCGATACAAACAAACTACAAATGGACAGATGTTTTCTTTAGTGACATGACTCAAATAGACCCTGTTTTTTTTTTTTGTTTGTTTGTTTGTTGTTGTTTTTTAACATTAGCTAATAACACACAAGGCAACCAACAACCAACATTTTGCAGCATATATCTGTACATGATAATGCTGATGTCCATTTAAGACTTTTTTATTTTATTTATTTGTTTTTTTACGGAAATCTGGTGGTAAAAATTTCATATTGTAATTGCACATGTTACTCTTCTTTTTAGAGACAGCTATGGTAGCCGTACTGGGACATAATGTGAAAATAGATTACAAATTAAAACAAAGTAATTTTTAGCCAATGTCCTACACCTTTATGCAAAAAACATCAAATATAAATAAGGGTGCTCCGATCAGGATTTTTGAAGGATCACGATTGCTGTTAACAGAAACTTTACAGTGCATCCCCATCCAGCTGCAGTTTCTCCTCTGCTCTTGTCCATCTCTCCTCTTATTTTTGATCATAATTAATAACAAAGTTATTGGAAATAGTGATCTCTTTTGTAATAGTTTTTGAGTAAAAGAGAAACTGGACCTAAAAAACACCGCAGCTGTTCGCAGATGGAGTGGTGATAAACTGCGTGTCTTGTAATGAAGCCTAAATGCTTTTACAAACTTTAACAGTGCATATCTCTGTGATTCCTGAACCTATCAACGCGGTAGGCCAAGCTCTGACCAACAGGGGCCGGGGCCACCCTAGGCCACCACATGGCTACGCCACTGGTTATAACCCGGGCTTAACTTACAAACACTGCTAGAATAATGCTACTGCTGTTTAATCAAACCAGAGCTGCAGGACAGTAAAGGTGAGAGCCTCGCATGTTTGTTGTAATTTGATCGGCCCTTCTGATCGGCCCATTTTACTGATCACCGATCACTCTATTTTTAGCCATGATCAGCCGATCACTGATCGCGGCTGATCGATCGCAGCACCCTTAATATATAAACATGGGTGTACGTCCCCTTCAGCAGTGCTCAGTTTGTCCTATCTGGGCATCCATAGAAACAGCAACAGAATGTAGTCAAACCTGAGCTTAAAATATCTGAACTACCTAAAATAATGTGACTTTTCATAGATTCTCTAATTTAAGCAAGTGTTATTTTATTTTCCTTTTCTAACTGAGACAAATTAAAGGTGACAGAATCCAGCCCATAATAAACAGTTCACAGTTTAGCTGCAGCTATAAATAATCCATTTTCACAAGTCGCAGAAAGGGAAGCGCGGCTCGACACAACTGGTATTAATTAGCAGCAGCGTTAATTATCCACAGACTGTTTTCACTGAGCTTTCGTATTTCTTTCTATTACACATAGCTTTTCTAATGGCAAAGCAGCTTTTCACAACAATATGAGGCCTATGGGAAGGACATCATATAATTACATTCATTAGTGTAGCATTAGTTTAGAGACACAGAGAGCAAGATGTTCATTAACAGGTTTTTTTTTACATGGGGCTGAATGGTGGCACTGACCTAGTTACAGCTGGGTATAAGCTGGGTTATGCATTTCTGATTTTGTTTGACATCAGAACTGACATTAGATTGTAACTTGCCCCTAAAAACATGGCCAGATAAGCCATACAAGTTGGGTCTTCAATGGTGCATCTCTCAGATTGTGGGCTATCTTTGATTTGTTTGTAAATTCCATTTTGTGGTGAAACAAAAGTGTGCTGCCCTCCTAGGTTTGAACAGTTCAATTGGGTTCAGTAGTTTCCAAAAAAATATTATGAAGTTGTATCATTTCCACATCACCATGCCTGTTTTTATGCTCTTGTCCCAGTCCTCTCTTGTTTCTGTGTAGAGGACGTTCATTACAGTAAAACAGACAGCTGTCAATCACATGTCCAGGCCCCGTCCCCCACTCAGGCCCATCCTAGGTTCTTCTCTTCTGTCCCTGCCTGGTCCCTAGCCATTTTTCCCACTTTTTTCAAGCAGAGGGCAGAGTAAGGCCTGAGCTAGGGTGAGTTTCTCTTTAAGAAAATTGGTAATCTAATTTATATACAACATTTTATAAACAAGGTCACACAGAACAACATAAAACAATAAATAAGTATTACTCAGGGTTTCTGCAGGCTTCAATAAGTTTCATTCAAGACTTTTTTTGGACCTTTTTAAGGCCAAGCATGCAGTATACAAAAAGCTGAGATCCTTTGAGGCACTGAGCACTACAAAGCATTTTTTGGTCTTGGCCTTGGTAAGAAAAGGTCTAAGCTCTCGTACTGACAATGGTTAGGCCTTTGAGCATTTAAGAGGACATTTTATGGAGTTGAATCAAATGTACATGTACATGTATTTGAGACCTGTTTAAATGTATTTAAGACCTAAAAGTCTGCATCTTGGCAAATTTAAATGCAGACTTTAAAATTTAAGACTTTTTAAGACCCAGCAGAAACCCTGATTACTCTATTTAGCCCAACTAGTCCCTATTAAAAAAACAGAAACCAGTAAAACCAAATAACACATAACAGTACAGTTCCATAACAATAAATAAGTAAAAACAATAAAATAAAATAAAAAAAATCCATAAACAACAACAGAGGACCACACAATTCACACCGAGTTAAAAGCCAGAGACTAAAAGTGGGTCTTAAGATGAAAAGACTGTGGGGGGCCGTTCTGACGTAGGCACCTAAAGTGCCAATATTTCTTGCAGTAATGGATATTTTTCTCTCTTTTTTTTTTAAATTTACACACATACTTTATCTTTGATGATTGTCTTGCAATGTATGTCTCAGAATCACAGTCAACTATTTTTGGGCCACTTGTGTATTGTATGGTAGGGTAAATACAGCTGCAGTGGGCTTTGGGAGCCATAGTGTGATTCACAGAGCTGTAATAACAATTAGTCATTATCTCATCCCTACGCTTGTGTCACTCCCATTGTTTTTTTTTTTTTTTCCTGCAAGATTCATTAAAGCTGATATAATTGTCTAATTAGCAGAACTATTACAGCCTGTTAAGCTCTGATCATTTGACTGCCCCCTTTGGGTTTAGCCTTTAATGTCACTCTTACCTTAGCACAGTAATCACTCACTCCCTTCACATAGTACCACCATTCACTCTCACACCTTCATTCACTAGGGGACAATTTAGATGAACAAACTCAACTAATGTATGCATGTTTTTGGGCGGTGGAAAGCTGGAAAAAACCCACAGTAATAAGACTCTACTCAGAGAAATGGTGGTGTCCTTGTTGTGGGACAGTAGTGCTAACCACTCTGCCGCCAATTAACTTGTTCTGACATACATATTATGGGATTTATTTGATCTTTTATTCACTGATTTGGTTGTACAACTAAGTAACGGTATTTCCAAATCAAAACACCATGGCATCGCATGTTAGGGTTTCTAAAAGAGTAAACTCAGAGTTGTACAACTGATTTTTGCATATTTTCCATTATATACAGCGTACTTTTATATTCTGGACTATTTTTTTTTTTATCGATTCTTGGCCTTTCTACCTAAATTCTTTACAATCACGTGTGACTAGAATCAACTTTTGTACGATGTTAAAACTCATCCTGACAGAGACATCTTATTTCTTCAGTTATTCCAGGCCTGATAGACCGAGACTCCCGCTGGGCTCCCTCGTCCCGTTGCCTCGTGATTGTTTCCTTGTTTATTCAGCGCTCCCATTTCTAGACTGCTCTTGTCCGAATGCACCACCACACACTCCACATGCGCGCTCTTGTTCGATTCCACCGAGTCCGTCAACTTGTCATCAGTTGTGAACCCTATTGCGGATCCCCATAACCAGATGATTGTGTGTCCCGTCCTTGGAGTTACTGCTACCCCCATTCGACTGCATCGTCTTCCTCTTCCTGCACCAACCCTCCACCCTCCGCCACACTCGGCACTGCGCGAAGCAACAAAAAGGCTTGGACTTGCACACGGCTTGAAAGCCCCGTTTGAAGTTCTCGTTGTAATAGCCGTAAATAATAGGGTTAACACTTGAGTTGGAGAAGGCCAGCCAATGCGCGAAGGGGAATATGTAGCTGGTGAGGAGATCCAGCTGGTCCCGGTCTAAGCCTGCATAATCTGCCATCATCAGTAACGTCCAGAGCGGCAGCCAGGATAAAAGGAAAAGCAAAGCCACGACAATTAGCATTTTAATCACCCGTATTTTTTTCTGAGAGATCATTTGTTGTCCGCCTCTCCTGCAGCGAACTTGGACCGTGCGGTTTGCCAGCTGTGGCTCCCGATTGGCCACAACCGAGGAGTACAACTTCACCCCGATGCTCCCGTACATTAGCGTGATAAACATTAGCGGTAGCAAGTAGATATGGGTGAACAAGACGGCCGTGTAGACCTTCCTCATCTTGGGGTTGGTGAAGTTTTCGTAGCAGGTGTAAAGTGGGATGGTGTGGTTGAAATCATCGTTGTGGACCATGTAGTGGTTTGGGACCTTCTCCACAGTTAGTGCCATGGCAGTGGGGCTCATAATGGCCAGAGCCAGGACCCAGATCAGGACGATGGCCACCTTGGCAATAAGAATGGTCGGTTTGGGTTGAAGAGGGTACACTATACAACGAAACCTGCAACAAACAGAAAGTACACAATTAAAGTCAAAGTATTTTTTTTTCTTTAATTTAATACAAAAATGTCATCATCATCATCATCATCATCATCCCATAGGTATAGTGGCTTACAAAATATTCACCCACATTAACATTTTACTTTTACTGTTGCCTTACAACCTGGAATTTAAATGGATCATTGGGAGGTTTATGTCAGTCACTTTACATCACATGACAACAACTGGGAAGATGAAAAATATTTTTTATTGTGCAGCAAACAAGAAATATGACAGAAAAACAGAAAACCTGACCACCTCTGAAGGGCTTCCAGCTGCAAGTCTTTTAATGCATTGAGCAGCACTGTTGAGGTTGTTTGCTTCAAAATTCTTCAGTTCTGAGCAGTTTCCCAGTCCCTACCAATGACAAATATCCCCACAGCAGGACACTGTCCTCACCAGGCTTCACTTTAGAGAGGGGGCACAGTCAGGCGCTAGGTTTGTGCTATCTTCTGGCCACTCCTCCACACAGCCCAGCTCTGTGGCGTGTATGGTTCAGAGTGGTCCTGTGAACAGATACAACAGTCTCTGCTGTGGAGCTCTGAAGCTCTTTCAGTGTCACCTTTGGTCTTAATGTTGCCTCTCTGATGAGTGCACTCCTCGCCTGCTTTGTGAGTTTTAGATGATCCTCTATAGGCAGGTTTGGTGTGGTTCTTTATCTTTTACATGTAACAATAATAATGATCAATTCAATTGTGTTTTGTGGCATAATGATAATGAATTGCAGTCAGGCCAAACTTAGCAAACTATTTCTGTGACTTCTGAGGGTGAGTAACACTGGATTATTTAGAGGCCTTTTTAAAAAGGAGATGAATACTTGTGCACACTAAGGTATTCTGTTTTTCTGTCATATTTCTTGTTTGCTTCACAATACTTTTTTCATACAGTAGTTGTTGTCATGTGATGTAAAGTGACTGACATAAAGCTTCCAGTCATGAATACTTTAGCAAGCTACTGTACATTCCAGCCCTCTCTAGTTATCGGGCTTGTGATTGGCACCTGGAGTACACTGGCATGTGACCCTCTCTGGCTATTGTGATAAGAATCATCTGACAAAAATCTTAATACGTCATCTAGACTTGACTGTCAAGCTACAATTCATTGGTCTACAGCACTTGAATTAACATAAGCAAAACTGAATTAACATAAGTTGATAATACATAGAAAATGCGCTAAACCATAAATTTAGAAACGGGAAGCAACGAAAAACGCAAATAAATATTGTCCAGCAAAACTCCTCTAAAATCACAAACACTGTGTCCTCCGGGCTAAAGAGGAGGAGACCTTCCAGCGTGTCATCAGCGTTCAGCTCAAAAGCAGCATCTCTGATGGTATGGGGAGCATAAGTGCATACGGAATGGGCAGCTTGTAGATATATCAGGCAAGAATAGGACCAAATTCCAACACCAAAACTGCAGAAGCTCATAACCTCATTGCCCAGATGTTTTCAAACTATTTTGAAAAGAAGAGGAGATGCTACCCCATGGTAAACATGCCTCTGTCCCAACTATTGTGAGACTTGTAGCAGGCATCAAATTTGAAATTAGCCCATTTTGTGCATACAAGTTTAAAATTTCTCAGTGTAAACATTTGTTATGTTATCTATGTTCTATTGTGAATAAAATATTGGCTCATATGATTTGAAAGTCTTTTAGTTTTCATTTCATTCAAAAAAAGAAAAAAAAAAGAAAAAGAAAAGTCCCAATATTTCCGGAATTTGAGTAGTACCTGTAACTTGACATAACTGCATTTCATGACCTTGTACCTTTAAGTGCTGCTGAAATGGCATTGAAACATTAACTGTCGAACTACAGTACATTCAAACAGTTCATTATCTTACATCAGAGCTAAAAGCATAGGCTGACCTGTCTAATTACTGTTTACTTCAATCACTGTATCCTTGATTGTTTACTGTAATTAAGAGACAATTTAAGCTAAAAATAATAGAAGAAAGTGAAATGCATTGCAATGAAATGATTATCCCTGAGATCATATTCAGTCAGCTACAGTCAGCGTAGTCCTGTTAATTGAGGCCGGACTTTTATAATGACTTTTGGAAAGTTGCAGTTGTAGCTGGCTGAGCAGTGTTGATCCCGTTATTGGTGTGTCATGCGAAATTCTCAGTGACATATCAGATGCGCTGCAGCGAATAATTGTGCATTTTCTTTTAGCATATCACACACAACACACCCATAAAAAGCAAACACTTTTTTTTCAATCTGCACTCGCAATTTAGCCCGTCTTAGTAAATATGGCCCTAAATGAATAAAAGTTTTGTTTTTTTTACCTTAGAAGCAGCAAAAGTAGTAGAAATAGGAGTACTAATGGTAGCAGTAACTACTTCATAATAGTAAACTTTACACTTACAACTTTTGAACTTTTACGCAAGTATTAATTTGGTTTAGATACTTTTACTTGAGTAATTATTTTGCAGTAACAGTACTTTTACTCAGTGTAGATTTGGAGAACTTCTTCCACCCCTGACAGCTTGTATATCCATATTATACACAGCCAGTTTAGGCAAATGTAATCCTTTTAAATTAAACTAAATTAATGAAATCAAAATGAACTAGAAGCACTCAGAGAGTGTAGACCTCTGCCAACCCATAGGTCACTCACCTGAGAAAAACCCTAAAGGACTGGATCTAGCTCAGTAAATATTAAAGATACATGAAATCTGTGAACATACTACTGAAAGAGAAAAAGCTCACCTTTCATTTGGCGTTATATGCAAGTGTGTAGCTACATTTGTTGCTGTGCAATATCCAATTTCATATGTACCCCCTATATTTAGAACCTTCTGGATCACCAGAACCAGAATATCAACATGATCCAGGTCAAACTATGTCAGATTATAACATCTACCATGATGTCATCTTGTCATTATTTGCTGATAATTCTGGGCATTATTTTGTTGAGTTAGAGCAGGGGTCTAAGGATGCACTGATACTGAAACCAGTATCGGTACCAATACCATGTCCAAGTACTTGTATTCATAAAAGTGGGCCAATAACAGCAACCAATACTTCTTCCTAGCGCTGTCACGTGACATGTAGGATTTCTACACTCAACCAGACATCCCAAATCATATGAGCCCTAAAATTTAAGCAGTTGTCCTTCTGTTGTCCTAATTGTCCCGACAATGATACCAGAGTGTAGTCTGAAGCAGTTGTTTTCTAATAAAACATAAGGAGTACTGTTGCTTTGTGTTAGCTGCTGTATGTTTTGGCGAATCTCCGCTGGTTATGCTCAGATGCTCAATCTGTCTTTAAGATCATTTTATCAACTGGATCAACTGAATAGAGGAGAATCTAAGCTTTCAAATGAGGTATAACATGTCAATATTGAGCAAAGTTTAACCGTTTAGTTGTTTTCAAACCTCTCACTTGTAAGAAAAACTTAGCATTGCAGAGTGGGGATAGATGGCAAAAAGTATGGTATGGGATGAATGAGATTAGTGTAACTATATAAACTATAAAGTAATCCCTATATAAGTACTTCTATTGGTACTCGGTATCGACAAGTACTCAAAGCGAAGTACTTGTACTCGTATTGGTTTGAAAAAAAAAGTGGTATTGGTACATCCCTAGAGAGATCTGCAACAAAAATTGCTATATATATATATATATATATATATATATATATATATATATATATATATATATATATATATATATATATATATATATATCGAGGGCTTGGAACCAGAGGGGCGTAAGTGGCATTTTGGGTGAAAATGAGTTCTATATATCAAATTAAAGGTCTTGATGAGCTCTATCTAGTCGTGTCAAAAAGATGCATCAGAAATCAACCTGCATTGTATAAAGCATCAAAACAACAAAGACCTAACACAAAAGTTTGAGCACTGTTTGGAGCGTATGTCCACTTACGCCCTTCTGGCTCTGAACAATACAGAAGCCTACAGTATTTTTCAGAGCCAGAGGGGCGTAAGTGTAAATGGAGCCCTTAAACAGTCTGAGGCAGAAAAGATTTTGATTAATATTATGAAACATTATGATCATATTGTCAAAAGAGAGAAAAGAAACAAGGAAAAAAATCTCAAGAAGAAATGATACATTTGTCTAAGGTATGCAAGGAATTTTTTTTGAAGACCCTTGATGTGTCAGAGAAATTTGCAAGGTCTGCAGGCGGCCATACCTCAACCTTCCAGAAACTGACAGTGGCACAACAGGCAACCAGAGGCACCAGAACCACACAGCCCAGCTCAACGTATGAAAGTCCTCCAGGAATCAGTGCCTTAAAGAAAAAAGACCTACCGTATTTTCCGGACTATACGTTTTTTCTTTTTCATAGTCTGGCTAGAGGTGCAACGTATACTCAGGTGCAACTTATATACAGTATTAAAATATTTCATGTGTTAATTAGAGGGCACTCTAGGCTTGTGTACCAGCATCTGCTGCACCTGTACCACTGACAATTAAAAACATTACCACTAACAACTTAGGCTATAAAGACAACTGAGAAAGAGCGGAATAATTGGAAATGGAACTGATGCTGAGTCTGACGACAGCCACGCAGAGGAGGAAGCAGCTCTTCATCTACCTCCAGAGTTGGCGGAGTTGTTCAGAAGCGACACCGAGGATGAAGAATTTAAAGGATTTAGCGATTAGGAGTGAGATGGTGAGTTTGGTGAACTTGTTATATTATGTTCTTTATGCTATAGTTATGTGAATAACTGTTAATATATTACGTTAACAAACGAGACACCTATTCAGTTCGTTGTTTATGCTTCATGTAGCTGAATAACCATCAATGTGTTACGTTAGCATAGCGCACACCTATTCAGCCTGTTGTTCTCTATTCTATTATTACTATAACTTGCCTTTCAAAATGAAATGTCTGTTCTTGGTGTCGGATTTCGTAAAATAAATTTCCCCCAAAAAATGCGACTTATAGTCCAGTGCGACTTATATACATTTTTTTCTTCTTCATTGTGCATTTTTTGGCTTGTGCGACTTATACTCCGGAGCCACTTATAGTCTGGAAAATATGGTAATCACCCTGTCCACCAATGGGCGGAGGGCTGCATGATATGGAGAAAACCTGCAATATTCGATACCTATGTTGAAAATTGCAATAACTATATTATTGCGATATTTGATAATAGAGCCTACTTTTCGAACATAGTAAAATCCCATAGTTAAGTTCACTACATTTCACAAAAATTTAAATTCCTGTATTTACAAGTCAAAACAGTGACAAAGCCAAAACTTAACACTTAGACCAGAGGTCGTTAATAGGCGGACCGCGGTCCGAATCCGGACCCAGATGCCCTCCCATCCAGACTCGAACCTCTGTCCCACTCCGCGGACCCGAACCCGTTCAGCCTGTTCACTCCCCGGGAGCGCAGCGGCGCCTTTCTCAGAGCGCGTCAACAGCATCGTATCCTGGTGCTTTAAAACTTTAACATGAACAGTGCGGGGGTTAAATCAGCTGTGTTTTCTGTTACTGTCCCACAAAATGAGAGGAGTAGGTCCAGACTGAGTGCGGAGGGACAGGACTGTTCCGTTTACAACAGACTTAAGTTTTGTTTTTACGGAGCGGCGAGAGAGGAGGCGACACAGGCTGTGAGCGGCTCTCCCCTCTCGGTGTCTCTCTGTCCCACAGCTCACCCCTCTTCTCTCGGTGTCTGTCCCTCTGTTCCACAGAGGACAGAGCTGCCTCATATTCACCAGAGAATTAAGAGGAAACCTGTGAGACCAATGAGATCTGAGGATTTGGAAACATATGGAGCGGTGACTGTGAGACAGACAGCGGAGAAATGAGAGAGACAGATGTAGAAAGGAACAGAGGTCAGCTCTAAACTCCTGTGTCTCCTGTGTTCTGAGCCAAGGACCATTATAAAAGCATTTTGTTTGATTTTTTTAACTGTATTTGATTAACATAAGAAAAAAAAATACTTTTTTTATTTTATTATTTGATATCCCCTAGTTTTAAACTAATGCTTATGTTAGCTAAATGCTATTGCCATAATGTAGACACTGATGTGACTACAATGATTTTATTTATTTATTTTTGCGGTACAAATCAACATTGTGATGCTCCAGACCTTTGCGCGAGAAAATTTTCACCAATTGGACCTCGGTGAATTTTAATTGGTGACCCCTGACTTAGACTAAACCAGGAATAAAACAAAGCTAAGCCATGACTAAATTAATTAAATTACCACAAAATCTTGACTTTTTAAACATTTTTATTTAGTCACAACAGTTTTTCGTTTTTTTAAGGCTCTGGTGGAAAATGAAAATTCAGTGTAAATCTCTGTCAGAAGGAAGACCATAGCGTTATTGCGATATATTTAGATATTTGCAATACGGCTATTGCGTTTGCCGATACTGCGATAAGGATAATTTTGCAATATATTGTGCAGCCCTAAATGGGAGTATTCCTTACTATTATGCAGAGTTCTGTAACACTCTGACAGTGGGCAGTGAGCCTAAGTGAACTGAAAAGTGAAATGCGTAAAAAACAAGAGAACTGAAATTAAACTGTTTGAAATTAAATGTTAAACTGTTAAACAATTTGAAATGAAATGCATGAATGTGAACTCATGAATGAGAATTGAAATTAAACAGTTTGAAATTAAATTGCATAGGAAGGCAATGGCCAGGCTAAATTGGAATGGAACTAAATAGAAAAGTGAAAAGAGTAACAAAGCAGAATGTGTCTATTGTATACAGTATTTTAAATAATATGAACAATGAGTTACTTATGAAATTAGAGTGTTTTTAACCAATAATTTCTGCACTGATTAGCAGATACACCCTATTTGTCTTTGGAAGAATTGGAAATGTTTGGTGCCAAAAAGGCGTATCTGATGTTGTTGCCATATTTTTAAGATTTTACAAGGTTTTAGAATATGTTCATTGTGTCAATATGCCATAATATTTTTACTTAAGTACTAACTCATATAAGTATGTATGTGGTTGCAATGTTGTGGTTCAAGGTTAATAAGTGTGGTTGAAGTGTGGTCAAAATTTTGTTTTGGCTCTCCTGTAATATATATATATATATATATATATATATATATATATATATATATATATATATATATATATATATATATATATATATATAGAGAGAGAGAGAGAGAGAGAGAGAGAGAGAGAGGCTATATTACAATGTTATTTATGTATTTAATCTGGGCTACTACAAATAATTTACAATGCTTATTTCTGTCAGAGCAACATTTATCATTTCCACTTTAACAGCAGCTGATGTTTGAACTGTGCTGTGTCAGACTCAGATCATATTGGAGACAGATGGATTTATAAAGACTGCCACTGTCCTCCAGGCTGCAGTGTGTGGATAACACCAGTGACAGCTGCTAGTCTTTGACGCAGGGGAAGATGAAAACATTTGATCCTGGGCTAACTAGCAGCTAGTCTGCCTATAATGATATCATGATACGAACAAACAAAACTAAAACAAGATGCAAACTCAACAGCGCTATAACTGTTGTTTATTTATTGTGTAGCCTGTACAAACAGTGAAAATGAAGTAAATCACTTGCTTTAAACTGTGTATGGATCCTTCAGCTCACGTCTGTCTCCTCTGTTGCTCCAATTCATTGCATGCTGTGAAGTTGGTGAACTGCAGGCCGGTATTGGTACTCACTGCTGTTTGTCAAAATTTTCCACCAGTTCCGCCAATCATCATCAATCAGCCAGCGTCACGGCCCGCCCACTGCTCCTTTGACTCTCAGAGACGCTCAGCGTCCACAGCGGGACGATTTTGGAGCATTTATCCAATCCATTTTTGCTATGAAAAAACAACACTCTGAGCAGTCTCAGAGATCCATTGAAGCTCAGCGTCAGAAGGGTTTTCAGTGTCTGAGCTGCTCAGAAGTAAGAGGAAGATCGCATTGGAGAAACAGATTAAACAGCTGAACAATGAACAACATGATCAACATACTCACCAAATGAAACACATTCTAGCGCACTTTAATGCAATTTAATATCTAATTTGATGAAATTCAGCAGTGCAAATTGGACCATTTATTTAATAAAATTTTAGGGGAAGCTCTGCTTCCCTTGTTGTTCTTGGATAACACTATTTTAAATATATTTAATCTGAATGTGAACGATGCAGGGAGTAAATGCTCATATTAGCCGCTATTTAATATGCACAAAAACTCGGTCCATTCACGCCTCACTGCTGCTTTGTTCACCTGAGTAAAGTGAGACCAGAAATCCTGACATTACAGACTTCTGCTGTTTAAAGTCCATATTAATTCAGAGAACAGTGTTTGTGGGCTGTAGTTGCTGAAGCTGACAAAGCCAAAGCTAGAGAAGTACTTTGCCAGGACAGACAAACGTTTCCAAAACTCACCACACAGACGTCTTCACGCAGATTCTTTAAGCTTGATATAAAAGTAATAGTCCATATTTGATAACTGTTATAGTCCATAGTCCTGGCTTGTTGATAACTTCAGCCCACTGTGAAGAGGCTCTAAAGTCTGGACATTGGTCTCATGAGCTCCACACAGACAGAGCTGTTCAGATAAAAGCAGGCTGCCTCTCTTTACTCTCGTGGTGTAAATCTGTGCTCGCTTTTAGTTCGCTTTTATTTTAGCAGTTTTCAGCTCTTTCTAAGCTCATTTAAATCTGCCACTGTCTTAGTCAGATCACTGTACTCTGTAACTGTAGTAGCCCACAAGGACCCCTTGCGTCTTAGTCGCGCCTGTTCAAAAACAAAACGCGGTAATATTTAGCTATTTTTAAAATATGTGAGCATTATGGAAATTGGTTTGGGATCAAAACCTCTGGAGGTCCGGACCCAGACTGCAGTCTGTGGGTTGCAGGAGCCTCAGTTAGAAGCTCTAATGTTTGCCCCATCTCCCAATAGTAAAGAATCATTTAAAAAATCCTGGATCCAGATGGTGATCCAGATCACCCTCAAAATGTAATCACTTGTTCCTTATTTCATTTCTGACATGTCCTGAAAATATCATCGAAATCCTTCCATAAATTTTTGAGTTATGCTGCTAACAAACAAACAACCAAACAAAGACAGACAAACATAACCTCCCCCTTTAGTGGATGTAATAAACATCAACAGTGAAGGTATTGGTAATGCAGGGAAAGTGGGTAGGGGGTATCTCTGTTTAGGGCTAAAGGACACACTCCATGATAGGACCGATTTATTGAAGTTTGAAGAATGCCACAAACACAGTCTTCCTCCTCAAATGATTTTTGCATTGTTCAACTCTGACAGCTGACCCCACACAATACAATACAGTATATCCACCAGTTTAAAACATCCATAGGAGCCACAGTAACATGCACTAACCTTTCGATGGCAATGGCCACCAGCGTGAAGACTGAGGCAGACACAGATACCCCCTGCACGAAGCCGCTCATCTTACACACCGAGCTGGAAAAGGGCCAACCTGGAAAACAGTCAATAGTAGACATGCTGTGAGTAATGACGCATGGACACGATGTGTGTGTGTTGGGCTTTATGGGATTGTATAGGTTAGTAGTTTATAGCAAAAGAGGATTGAGCTTGGTCTTTGGAGATTTTCCACATGATCGTTGCATGTTCATTTGTGTCACAGCGGGATGAGTGGCTTTGAATGCACACTAGTCATTATTTTCAACAGTGCAAGACAAACTGAGGACATTACATGATGGATAAAAGTGCAGGAAATAATAAATACATAATAAATTAATACAACCCAAATTCCAGAAATGTTGGCACTTTTTTTTATTATTTGTAAAAAAAATAAATAAAAATGGAAAGTTAAGAACTTTCAAATCACATGAGCCAATAATTTATTCACAATAGAACATAGATAGCATAACAAATGTTTACATTGAGAAATGTTACACTTTTATGCACAAAATGAGCTCATTTCAAACTTGATGCCTGTTACAGGTCTCAAAATAGTCGGGACAGGGGCAACAAATGGCTGAAAAAGCAAGAGAGTTTAAAAAGATTCAGTTGGGAGAACATCTAGAAACTAAGGAATTTAATTGATATCAGGTCTGTAACATGATTAGCTATAAAAGGGATTTCTTAGAGCCGCTCTCAGAAGTAAAGATGGACAGAGGCTGTGAAAGAGTCTAAAAAAAGATTGTGGTATGCCTAAAAAACAATGTCCCTCAATGTCACATTGCAAAAGCTTTGCAAATCTCATCTACAGAGCATAACATCGACAAATGATTCAGAGAAACTGGAGAAATCTCTGTGCAAAGGGCAACGCTGTAGACCTTTATTGGAGCCCGATACTGAGGTACTGATATTATGATACCCCACCCAAGGCTTATAGAAGATGAATGAGTGAATGCAGTCTAATTTTATAAGATTCTCAATTTTGGTTTTCATTAAGTGCATGCCATAATCATTAAAATTAAATTTAAAAAATGCTTTTATATATTTGACTGTGTGTTTTGGATCTATAAAATATATATGACTAACTTCAACGTGGACAACTGAAATTAAAAAGCTGTTCTACCATATTCCAATTTATTGCCGTGTGCCTGAAGGTGTAGTATATAGAGATAAGCCGAATTTCCTCCGACTGTGGAACAGGTGTTTTTAATATGTTACTCATTTATTTCCAGAGTGAAAAGCTATTAAAGGGTACTATTACAAATCCTCAGGTGAACACACGAATGCATGGACCTAAGACACAAAATTGAAGCTTGTCTCTGTCTTTCCACAAATATCTGGCTGATTGGCTTCAAACAGCATGTTTGTGGAGATAAACAGCACCTCCTGACAACTACCACTGTGACTTTGTTCATTGTTATTGAGAAAGCTACTGTCCAGAGCTCTCTGTCCTCTGCTGGACACAGTGTGGAGATGGTTTAGGTCAGTTTCTGCTTGAGGTAGTCCTGAGTTCTCTCCTTTATTTAATGCACAGGAGAGCAGTTGAGATTCAGAAGAGATGAGGGGTGAGAGGGAGAGGAGAAGAAAGGATGCAGCGGCTGTGCCATAAAACAATGTATTTTACTGAAAGATTAACCATGAGATGAGGAGTTAAACTGGAGTTTCCCTCACAATGGAAAAGTGAGGAGACAAGTGAAGAGCCGCTGGAGAGGGACAAGTGGGGAGCTGTGCAGCTCTCTGGTGGTAGACAGCACATAGAACAGGCTCTGCTGTGAACATTGACCAAGAAAAAAACATTTAGAGGGCGGTATTTGGAGAGAGATCAAACAGGGCCCTGTTTGCTGTAACTACAGACAGAAATGTGATCACTACTTTAACTGAGAGGAGGGGGCAGGGACCTGCCACAGCTGCGGGACTGGATGCAACATGTGTAGTCTGTGTAGTCTGTGTATAGGAAGGTCCAGATCTGGCAAGCAGATTAAAGCAATCTCTAAACGTTTTTCATATAATAGTGTTTTACATTTTTAAAGGATGTTTTTTTTGCCTTTCAATGGTTAGCATGGTGGAGACATGGCAGGAAACCATAAGGGAGAGTAGAGAGAGACTTTCAGAGTCAGACTCAGACCCATGATGCCGAGGTGAGCTGTAGTAAATATGAATATGAATATTAATATGTGGCGCATGCTCTACCAACTGAGCTATATAAGACAGCGCAGTGTAAGTGTAAGTACAGACCTCCATCATCTCACAATGGATAGTAAGGATAATGCCCAAGCCTTTAATTGGGGATCTTCTAGTTTAGTTTTTGTCGATTGAAAGACAAAGCCCTTATATCAATGGTCCACACCAAAAAAGTAATCATTTGTTCTTGTATTGATCTTTTGTGACTGGATTTAGTTTCTGTGCTGTTCACTATCATGCAAAATGTTCTGGATCCAGACCAAAACATTTCTCTCAAACAGCCAACTAGTGACCTTTCCTTACCAAAATACAACTTTTACCTATTGCAGGGGTAAAAGTATAATTTGAGAGGTGGAGGAACATGGCAGTACTAAAGGAGCTGCTTAAATAATAGGCTCTGGCAGACTGCATGCACACTGTAAGTAATAAAAAAAGTCACAATTGCATCAGCTTGTGGGCAACACAGTCTATTATTTCAGTAAAATTACATAAAACCAGACTTATTTCACAGGCTCCAGTGTGGTTCCTGGGAAAGTCCAGTTTGTTTGTGAATGTTTAAATACATAATCTAACTTTGGTATGGAACAAACCAGTGATCTGTGGCCCGTAAGATATTGTGAGAAATTCATTGTAGATGTCTGTGATAGTGTCCTTTGGATCACCTTGTTTATAACTGCACGTATTATTCCATTAAATTATTAACAACTTTTTGTCAGTATCAGCCCTGTCACTACACTGGAGGGTTCGTGCTGTTTAAAAAGTAATATGAAGGAGTTTTATGAAAGTTTAGGTTAATCTTCAAACACAGTAATCCTTTTTTATTTTGCACCGTGTCCCTCTACAACAATGTGGAGGCGAGTTTGAGTGAAGCACTGCCCCGGGCCTGTGTTTCATCATTTTTCTTCTTTGTGTCTTATGATAGATATTTTTGGAGTGTGCAGCTCTCAGCTCACGCAAGATCAAAAAAAAAAAGTTCATTCAAGGCAAATCTGAATTTAAAAATGAATTAAAAACAATTTAGTCCACAAGAAATTGAGTTTGTCAGAGTAACAAACATGGATAGTTTGTAGGAGGTCCCAAGCCTGGATAAATTAAGATGGTTGCATTTTATATGGCATCTGATGTAAAACCTTTACCAAATCAACATAAAAATTACATCCCTATTTTATGTAATTAAAATAATATTAGGTTTCAAATAAGATGAACATTTAAAACTATATTCAACTTCCCTGTGAGACACTTTTTGGTCCCGGCCTAGCTGTACCTAGCTGGAGGATTTAGCCTGCTGTGCATGTTTTAGGCTGATGGGGTAAACCAAGAAAAACCCACCCAGAAACAGGGAGAACATGCAAACTCCACACAGCTAATGATGGCTGAGTTTTGATAATCAAATGCTCATAAAAACATTTTAACCCTCAGCCCCTCTTTAAAAAAAAAAAAATCATGTTCTTTTTCTTAAAGCCCTTTTAGGTCACTGGGTCACATTTAAAAATATAAAACATTGGGAAAAAAAACTCTGTGTTTTTATTGTTAACCCTGTCCTCATCATACATAACAAAAACAAATTCATTTCCATATTTTTAACCCTCTAAAAGCCAGTTTGTTCACATAATTCCACACATTAGTAAATAAAACATGAATTATTTACTCTTTAAAGATACAAAGTGTTTTTAGTTTGTTCAGGGATTACCAGCTTTGGAGAGGTGGCTGACATCTGCCACTGATTTTCACATTTTTACTTATATTTTGACTGCCATTACAAAAAAGAAATTCATATTTTTCCTCTTAAAGTCCTAAAAGTGCTGGGCTACAGTCACTGTTATCCATCCATCCATCTTCTTCCGCTTTATCCGGGGCCGGGTCGCGGAGGCAGCAGTCTAAGCAGGGACACCCAGACATCCCTCTCCCCGGACACTTCCTCCAGCTCCTCAGGAGGAACCCCAAGGCGTTCCCAGGCCAGCCGAGAGACATAGTCCCTCCAGCGTGTCCTAGGTCTTCCCCGGGGCCTCCTCCCGGTGGGACATGCCCGGAACACCTCCCCAGGGAGGCGTCCAGGAGGCATCCGGAACAGATGCCCGAGCCACCTCAGCTGGCTCCTCTCGATGTGGAGGAGCAGCGGCTCTACTCCGAGCTCCTCCCGGGTAACCGAGCTCCTCACCCTATCTCTAAGGGAGCGCCCAGCCACCCTGCGGAGGAAACTCATTTCGGCCGCTTGTATCCGGGATCTTGTCCTTTCGGTCATGACCCAAAGCTCATGACCATAGGTGAGAGTAGGAACGTAGATCGACCGGTAAATCGAGAGCTTCGCCTTTCGACTCAGCTCCTTCTTCACCACAACAGACCGATACAACGACCGCATTATTGCAGACGCTGCACCGATCCGCCTGTCGATCTCACGCTCCATCCTTCCCTCACTCGTGAACAAGACCCCAAGATACTTAAACTCCTCCACTTGAGGCAGGAACTCTCCTCCAACCTGGAGAGGGCAAGCCACCCTTTTCCGGTCAAGAACCATGGCCTCGGACTTGGAGGTGCAAATTCTCATCCCAGCCGCTTCACACTCGGCTGCAAACCACCCCAGTGCACACTGAAGGTCCTGGTTTGATGAAGCCAACATGAAGTCACTGTTATCTAATTGGAAATATAAAGGAATTATTTCCCACAGTGCAATGAGAAAATGGTGGATCTGGTGGTGATTTTTTTTTTTTTTTTTTTTTTGTATTTTTTAGCCTCTGACTGACAGGGTTACAGAGGAATTAACATGATTTAACATTTCTGTATTACAGTGGCTGTAGAGTTAAAATAAGTGATTTTAATGTAAGTCAAAAAGAACTTTAAGAGGACAGTAGACAATTTAAATTTTTATTAGTTGTGTTGCTGACATTCTAAAATTCAGTCACTAATGAACATCTTTGTCAAATACGATCACCCTAGTATAAGAAATTTCAAAATGAGAGCAAAAAATTGAAACGCATTAAAAGAGGACCTGGGGGGCTAAAATCTTATTTTCCTTTTGATAAATATTTTGTTTTTGGCCTTGGTGGTTGGTAAAGTGAATTAACAACCAAGTAGTTGTTTTCCAATTGTGATAACAGAAAAATCAGCCAAATCTTTTCTTTTATTTATTAGATGTTTTTTTAATGGATTTATTAGACATGGGAGTAGAGATGAGACAGGAACATTTGTAAAGCTGAGGACCTACTACTAGATATTCTCCCCAATTGTACCCATGATTCAGCATCTGCACCAGTCTGCACTAGCTGAGGTCAGCTGATTAGTCTGTCTGTTACTGTTCAGGCAATGTTTGAATTTTAAAGCCAACTGCGGACGCAATCATGTAGTGTGTTCTGATCAAAGGGGAGCAGGTGGGACACGTCAGGAAGTGGTGAGAATATCAAAACAACAATCATAAACAGCGAGTGAAGATGAGCCATCCTTCGAGACAGACGAGACAGTGGGAAGTTAAAGGATTGATAAAGATTGAAAGAGCATATCTGCATTGTGTTGGGAGGGAGGACTCTGTGGGAAACCTTGGTGGAGAGAAGAAGGAGCATATATATGTATTGAGTATATATGGGGCCCTGAGGTGCAACATCAAAATTGTTTTTGTGCACAAGGTAAATAAAAGCAGAGGAAGATTTTTACACATGTTCCCTCAAAAAATGAAACCTGACTCTAAAAATTAAAGTCTGTTTCCATGCCTCTGTCTTTTTTTAAAAACTCCCTTTATAAAAAATAAACCTGTCTAACAATAAAAAAGCTCTCTCCAAAATAAAAAAGCATGTCACAAAAAAAACAAAAACATTCTTCTATTTAAATACAGTTCATCTAAAAATAAAAACACACAGCCTAAAATTAAAAGAGGATGCTGTTTCTCCAAAATACTGCCACAAAAAGAAAACCCTGCCTCAAATTTCTAAGGTTCAGCTAATGTGGCTTATGCTAAAGAAGTGCGGCTGCAGCTTAGTGCACCCACAGCCACTGCTCATCTACATCACGTCAGCACAGGGAGAAGATTATCGTCATCGAGTCATACAGCTGTGACTCATGAGGGGGTCAGGCTGCAGACTGAGGCTGTACCAGCACCAAATGAGCAACAAAATGAGAAGACAAGTCTGGACTTTGTTTATGCAAAGATATAAGGAGGAAGAAAGAATTATTATTATGCCATTAAACCTGGGACAGAGGCATGATATCATACAGCACTGATAATAAAGTTAGAGAATAAATATGTGTTTGGACTGCTGGAGTTCAGGTCTTCTAGTTGAACCCTTTTAAAATTTGACGCAGGGTTTTCTTTTTGTGGCAGCCTTAATATAAAGGGGGAGGCATTTTTTAGAAATGGTGCCCTCTTTTCATTTGAGGCTGTTTTTTTTTTAAAAATTTTTAGATAACACTAAAGTAGTGGAAAGTCTTTTTTTTTTAAATAGACAAATTATTTTTATTTTGAGTAGAGCCTTTTTATTTTAAGTTTTTTTTTTTTTTTTTGAATGCGTTTTTTTTTTAAAGCTTTTTAATAATTGACACATGGCTTTATTTTAATGGAATCTTTAATTTTTGGAGGCAGGTTTAATTTTTCAGGCAACACATTTAAAAATCTTCCTCTGCTTCTAGTTCTAGTGGGCAAAAATAATTTAGACAGTGCTCCCTTAAAACAATTTTTTCTATATTCTTTTTAAATTTGAGGGATGGGTTTATTTATAAGGCAAGGTATATAAAAAAATGGTTCTGTGTGTTTTTGTAGAAGATAAGAATGCACATTGCTGTAGTAATGTTTTGGTGTGTTACCTGTAATGAGGTTGTCCACCAGTGTTGTGGGGACACAGAAGATGCCCACCAGCAGGTCACTGATGGCCAGGTTCAGAATAAACAGATTGGTGACGGTTCTCATCCTGCGGTTCTCCAGGACGATCAGGCACACCAGGATGTTCCCCACCATGCACAGCACAAAGATGAAAAAGTAGGCCAGGATGTAGGTGGCCGCCACGTACATAGTGTGTTGGTAATAAGGGAAGAAGGTCACGTTGGTGATGTTGACAAAATTGTCCAGGCTGGAGTTGGGTAATGCTGCGGCTGAACCCTCAAACTCTAAAGCTTCTTCTCCCATGGTGTCCAGTATTTCCATGGTCCTCTGTGAAGAAAGGAGAGTTCATTTATCCATCACTGGCCGCACAGACAATCATTCACTCTCATGTTTACAGGGGGGGCGCTTTAGATTCACCACCATGAACTTATTACAAAATCTAAGACCAGAATATATACTTTTATGTTTAAATAGTCTTAAAACATGCACAATAGGCTAATCCTCCAGCTAGGTACTCCTGGCCAGGATCATGACTCAAGATCTGGAGAAGTGTCCCTGGGCGCTGCACCGCGGCAGCCCACTGCTCCTGACAGGCATTAGGGGATGGGTCAAATGCAGACAACAAATTTCCCAGCAGGGGCAATAAAGTATACCTTACCTTAACCCTAAATGCGTCTTTAAAAAATCAAGATTATTGTTTAAAAAAAAGTTGTAAAATTGTCCCTTAATAAATATGATTTTTTTCTAAAAAATAAAACTATACCATCTGTAGTACCTGCTTTTGCAATAAACTGCAATGAAAACAGCTGGACACTTTCAGGTCTGTTTTTGACTTTAAGCCTTAAACCTTTGATCAGCTAATGAACAACCTTTGAGTTTAAATACAGCTTTCAATAAAATGCCTACTTTTTTACTTTATGTCTTTTGCATTTTGAAGCTCTACTTACAACCTGGTTATGATGCATCAGTACAAAATGCCCATACTTGTAATCCTTCAGTCTAGTCAGACCATCTATTGACCATCGCTGAGTGCCACTTCTTTTCATGATGCTCTGAAGGAACCGTTTGGTACATTACGTATATAGTACCCTATATAAGGATTAGAAAAGTGGTTCTGACCAAGCTGTAATGTACAGGAACTCTTCTAGCACAGATGTATGCTGTGGCCATAGGCATAAAATCTTCAAACAAAGACTGCAAACTGGTTGTAATATTCTGAGACAATGACACATAGAGCCGGGGCCCCGCTGTGCCACTAACACCGCTGAGTCTGGCCTACTGCCAATAGGATTATAATTAGCACATGAGAAAATGTCAGAAAATCCCAGCACAGGTGGAGAACAAGTGCCTCCAGCGCTGTTCTGAAACTGAAACATCTATTTGCACATGGAGCACACACACACACACACACACACACACACACACACACACACACACACACACACACACACACACACACACACACACACACACACAGACACAGACACAGACACACACACACACACACAGACACACACACACAGACAGACACACACACAGAGACACAGACACAGACACAGACACAGACACACACACACAGACACACACACACACACACAGACACACACACACAGACAGACACACACACAGACACACACACACAGACACAGACACACACACACACACACAGACACACACACACAGACACAGACACACACACACACACACACACACAGAATGTTACCTGTATAGCAAAACACTGACCTATGAAGAGCCCCTAGAGACACTGACGATGCAAATACTCAACATGGTTGGTTAGGCCAACAGGCAATTTGTGTCTGGCATCGCAGACTGACAACACGCCAAGACTGAATGCAGTTTATCTAGCAGCTCTGCCAGGAGAATTATCAAAGGTCAAAATGCAACACTTTAAACTTCACAGTGTGTAAACACTGTAATAAGTGAGAAAGTAAATGTTATACCCTCTAGCTAGTATACTTATCTTCTACATAATTGCCACTGATCAGACATAACATTATGACCACCTGCATTACATTATGGCCACCTGTCCAATATGCAGCCCCATATGCAACAAACTATGATGCAGTGTAGGGCTGTGCAATTGATCAAATTTTCTCCTGCTCCCACAGATTACAAAATCTATATAATTGAGATAAAATGAGTGCTACATGCGCTCTTTACTTTGTTCAAAATGTCATTCACATTCTCAAACAACACAGGTTCTGTGTTTGAGCAGCTTGACTCTTTGCTAATGTCATACCATACACATGCTCACAAACAGACCACACAAGAGTTACAGTGGCTCTCACTAATTGAGATCAGCTGTGTATTCAAACAAACTCAACTGGACACATGACGTATGACCACATATGACTCTGTTGGTGCTCTAGGCAAGATTTTAGTTTTGCTTTTGATTGTTATTGCTTTTATTGTTATTGTCTTTGCGAATATGAGGTCGATTGTCATGAAACAAGGACTGATTTGAAGCTTGAGAAGTGTAGAACATGTTTAAGTCATTGGTTTACTTGGATAAAACCTTGACTTATTTTACTGTGATGGACCAGGATGCCAATACAGTATTGCAGACTGCACATAGCAGCATTGCGCATGGGGTGACAGCTGATGGCCCCCAGACACCCAGGTGGCTGCCTATGTCGTCTCAGACTGTGTCAAACTCAACTCAAATTCTTACCTTTTACCGGTTTCTAACATCAACTTGGAGGACAAAATGCTTACTTGCTGCCTAATACTGTGTATCCCACCCACTAACAGGTGCCAATCTGTGTATATTCTACATACAATTACTATGAATCTGTTTTTATTTCTGAAGAGTGACTTTTTATTGTTATTCTAATGTTTACATATCGACTTCTCTACTTTAAATGGAAATGTTTGTAAGAGTCTAATTTGCAGCTGAGCAAGTAATTTCCCTTGTGGAATCTTATGCTCATTTCATTTCATTTCTTTGAGCAGAATATATAAAAACCCGTTGCGATAAAACAACTCAGTCCTTTGACAATGCTCAAAAGGAGTGGGATGAAGTGCAAACTCGTACGCCCTTTGCAAAATTACAAATAAAGATTGACAACTATTTACATATTTACAAATATACAATGAGCTGAAAGACCTTAGAAAGCAAGCAACTTATTATAAGAATGTAGTAATCAACATCAAAATGTCTCTCAACAAAAATATCATGATAATAGCTCCACATGTGTACCTACTGCAGTTCTGTAGCAAAGTAACAAAATATAAACTCACAATTTGCAAATCTGGCTTGGGTCATTCCCCTAACGTTCTCTCGTCCCATTTATTCTCATTCTATACTGTCAGTGTTAGACCAAAGTGATCCTGTAATTATCTCCCCCTCCCTCCCTTTAACCACAGCACAAAAAAGCTCTTGTAGTTAATCACATGTTTCTTTATGCACGGTGGCAGAGCAGTTAGCGTTCTTGCCTCCCAGCAAGGAGGTCGTGGGTTGGAGCCCCAGGCCGACCAACACACCATCACATGAACTCTCTGGGTGGAGTCTGCATGTTCTCCCCGTGTTACCGTGGGTTCTCTCCGGGTTCACCGGCTTCCTCCCACCGTCCAAAGACATGCATGTGTTAGGTGAATTGGTGACTCTAAATTGACCCTAGTGAATGAATGTGAGAGTGAATGGTTGTCTGTCTGTGTTTGTGTCTGTGTCAGCCCTGCAACAAGCTGGCCCCTGTCCAGGGTGTACCCCGCCTACGGCCCAAAGTTACTGGGATAGGCTCCAGTCACCCGCAACCCCTAACGGGAATAATCGGTAGAAAATGAATGAATGAATGTTTCTTTACTGACCCCTTGTGTCTGGAGTTGGTATCTTACAATGGAACAAGATATTATGGAACAATTGTAGATCCAGACAAGGATCCAGCTCCACAACAAAAACTGATGAGCAAATGATGACTGACTTTTCTGAATAATTTAATAAAAATCTGACCATTACTTTTTGAGTTATCTTGTAACAAACTAAAAAAATAAAAAATAAAAAATGGTGGTGAAACCAAACCTTTTGTTGAAGGTTCAAATTCCATGCTTTATTTCCCAATTTTAAAACAACATAAATGACAACTATATGGCATTTCAAAAGTTGCACTGAAATACATAATATTACTGTATTAGTGCCTCCATTAAGTTCCTTAACTTGATGACTGCAGTGAGATGCAGAGATCTGAGCTCTGACGTAGGGTCACCTAATCACACTCCAGCCGAGTTTAGCAGGAGGTTGATTGGTTGGAATGGTGTAATTTACCTAACCTAATTATTTTATGCACAAAACTTGTACAAAACCTACAAAAAAACCCTCTTAATAATATAATAATAAAGGATTAGATTTGTATAGCACTTTCCAAGCCTAAGCCTCTCAAAGCACTTTACATTAGTCTATTGTTCATTCACTCTATAGTCACTCTCAGTGGTGGTAATAATAATAATGGTTGTTTTCAGATTATAGAGTATGATGGTGTCACTCTCCCAAATGGGGGGCAGGAGCCAGTGTTACTGTAAAGGTTAGATGCTATTTTCACAAGAAATATCCAGAAGGAAAATTCATAAATGTTGAACCTGATCATTTATATTAGTGACAAGATCCATGCTTTTACCACACCCAAAAAAATCTGCATATTAACACTGGAATATTTGCCTGCCCCCCATCTCAGTTAAATACTACAGGCTTATAGAATGTTGTAATGTCATCTGAAACCCAGCAATAATAATAATTATCTTTATTTCTATAGCACTTTTCTGAACAAGTTCCAAAGTGCTTTCCAGTGCAAAACTGCATAAAATCGCCAACAAAGACCCATGAACATGCAATTCAATAGAAGCCAATAAAAGCTAAAAACAAGCACATTACAATTATGATAAAATTTAAAAATGTAAAACAGTAATAAAACACTGACTCAAATTAAAATCAGGCAATATCAAATACTTTTAAATGTTGCTTAAAAGTGCAGAGACATTTGATCTGCCTGAGGTCATGGGGCAGGGAGTTTCAGAGGAAGGGAGCCTGTACGGAAAATGCCTGGTCCTCTTGTCGGCTACTGAGTTCTGGGGACAACCAGTAAGTCTCCTTCCCTGCTGGGTTGCCAGGTCTGAAAGTCAAAATCAGCCCAACAGCAAATTAAAAACTGAACAAAACCTGTGGAATAGTGAATGAAAACACCGTGCGATTGTATTTAGTGCCACTGCGTTGAAGGAGTGCTCTGGTGACACAGACCCCGCCCCCCGCCCCTTTCTCACAGACAGAGCAGCTCCTTAGACACAGAGATCAACTGATTTGGCCCAGCTTCAGAGTGATTGGATTTGGGGTTTAAAGATTTGTCACTCAAAATATGGAGAAATAGCCTATCATTTACAAAAAATAGCTCTGCCCCACCTGCAGACAATTTTTTTCACCTGCAGCAATGCTTAAAAAGCCGCCCAATTCCGTGGGAAAACTGCGGACTTGCTAACCCTGCCAGAGCGGAGTGACCTGGAGGGGACATACGGGGTGAGGAGGTCAGATAAATAGTGTGGTGCCAGACTGGTAAGAGCTTTAAAAGTCAACAATAAAGTCAACAATAAAATTTTAAAATCAATTCCAAACTTCACAAGGACACCAGGATGGGGATGATGTGGTCGAGTCTGTGTACCAGTGAGGAGTGGAGCAGCAGTGTTCTGGACAAAATGTATGTGTTGGATGGAATGGAATGGTTGATGCCAGCATAAAGTGCGTTACAGTAATCAGTGCGGGAATAAATAACTTTTTTAAGATCAGAAGGAGTTAAAAACAAACATTTTAAGATGATAAAAACAGGTCTGGACCACACTACTTATCTGACCTTTAAAAGACAAATTAAAATCTAACAGCACACCAGGATTTCTGGTCATTGGGTTAGATCTAGCTGCTTGGTGCTCAACTCATTGCAGAGTTCAGAGGGGCCAATCAGAATTACCTCTGTTTTGTTGGTAATTTTGAGAAAGCCAATGCTTAATATCACTAAGGCAGGGATGAATGGGAGTAAGAGAGCTGGGATTAGATGGACTGACATGTAGCTGTAGATTGGCAGGTAGATTTGTGTGTCATTGGCATGAAAGTGATAAGAAATATTGTGTGACTGGATTAAATGACTAAGTGGAGTTAAATAAATACAAAATAAAAGAGGCCCTAAAACTGATCCTTGAGGGACACCTTACTTAAGTTTGCAAAGTGGAGTTCGTACCATTAAAAGTCAGAGAAAAGGATCACGTGTAAGATTGAAGTAAAAGACGTTCTGTACCTTTAAGACCAACCTAATTTTTGAGACAATCGAGAAGAATAAAATAGTCAATGGTATCAAAGCCAGTGCTAAGATTAAGCAGAATTAAAGTTGACGATGATCAGCAGACACTAATAAATCATTTGTGACTCCGTACTCACTCCGTACTATATTTAGTTCTAAAACCAGATAAAGTAAGCTACCTCTGTAGTCACAGCCACCACCGAGGCCAGACTGACTTGGTAGCCATACCACAACAACAGCCTCTCTGACCACCACCAAACACACAACAATCACACAAACATATTCATGCATCAATGCCACAGACACTGAAGGCTAAGTGTCTTGCCCAATGACACAACGCCAATATGAAGCGGGAGGAGTGAGGTTTGAACCGCCAACTTTCTAATTAGTGGGCTCTACCCCTGACCCATTTACACTGATTTTAGTGAGTTAATTGTAATAGCTTCTGAACTGAAATCTTAACAAGTGAATGTCATTTTATGGTAGTCTCCTCTCCTTAACTCTCATCATTTAAATCAAAGTTAAATGTAGACTGCATTTTCAAAGATCTGATTACGGTGAGCAGATGCTGGTGCCAGGAGTGCAGCCAATCAGTGGTGCATTGTGAATGAGGAGGAGGATGGCATCATCCACATCCATTAACATGCAAGTGTCAACTGTGCTTGGTTATAGAGACTAAAAAACAGCAAAGAGTATATGCAGTGTTGGTGTCTAGTACTAGGTTACTCAAGTTCAGATAGTCTGTATTTGTATCTCTGATATTTTTCTGGTTATTCTCTACTTTTTAGAGCTACACTACACTAGCCTTAATCCCAAACAACAGCACAACAACATTTCTTCTTCTTCTTTCCTTTAGGCTTTTCCCTTCTGGGGTCATCACAGTAAATCATCTGCCCCCTAGTATGCATTGATTTGCATATCAATTTAGCAAAGGTTTTACAGTGGATGCCCTTCTTCAGCATAGAAACATTTACACTTTTTTATTTTTATTTTCTTTCATTCTAGCATTTCTTATGTTAGGGTGATGATATTTGACAAATATTTGACAACTGAAAAACAAAACTAAACTAAATTTTCTACTGTCTAGACAAAAAAACTTACATTCTTCCTTCGTCCATAATTTCACTTTAACCCTCTGACATCACTATGGACATTTATGAAATTACATAAAATAATCATGATTTTTATGATGTTGGGATTTCATTTTTGAGAAATCTAGTAAAATCTGACATAACTAAAATCACCATTATAGGCCAACACTAACACCATCAAATGACTAGTATATCATGCAGAGGCCTATAATGGGGAAATAGTTTTATTTTAGTGATGAACAGTAAAAATAAAACATTTTACTAGTTTGTTCAAAAATGAAACCCCAATCTCACAAAAATCATGATTATTTTATGTGATTACAAAGAGATTATAAAAATTGGGCGTTAAGTGTCCTGGTAATCACATGGCTCCATTATATTCTAAGGGAAGAAAACACAAGTATGAATTTTAATGTGATGCTAGACAAAAAGTAATAATGCACCAAAGCCAAAAATTTTTAATCATCTTCAACCTACCCAAGACAAAAAACAAAACAAAAACAAAACATCTGTTATGTGGGAGTTTTTTTTTGTTTTTTTTTTTTTTCATGAACAGTGACTCTATGTTTTCAAACTAGCAATTAAAAGGTTAAAAAGGTTTATGCAGAAAAAAGCTTTAAAAAAATTATCCAGTCAATTTTTGTAGCGATTTCTGGAAGTAGACATTTATGTCATGGAAGTCACAAGTGTATAGTAAACTGAAATAATGCCAGAGGGTTAAACATGCTGCATGCCATCCAACCTTTTTTTGTCCTTTTAATTGGATTATAGGACATTATCTCGGCTTTATTGTCAATTATTTTAACAGATTAATATTTAGCACCTAGGGGAAAGCACTGGCCAGACACATGCACATATACAGGGGGGTCTACTCCCAATTAAATAAGGGATGTTCCCATTGGCTGGTTGGATGAAACGACTTTAAATATTGACTCCATGGGAGTGAGGGGGGTATTCATGCTGTATGTCTGCTTACCAAATAAAACCTTTAACAAAGAGAAGGGAAGAGTTAATTAAGGAAGAAAAAATAATAAGACAACAATGTTGGTTCAATAGTGAACTAGGGCTGCGTATTGGCAGTGTCACAGTATGTTAAAATACAATATATTGTGACTTTTTAAACAATATTAATTTGGAAGACCTCAACTGTATAATAGTAGGCCGCACTACTACATGCACAATTTTTATGACATTTATTTTATATACATTTTATACAAAAGTGCACTTGGAAATTTTGAAAAAAGATAAAATAATAATTTAAATGCAATACAAAAGTCAGTGACATGAATGTTTGCATAGACATAAAAATAAAAAATAATAAATAGATAATAAAAAATTGCAGTTTTTTAATTTAATAATTTAATTTAATATTTTCTTACCGTTTCATACCCCCAATTAGAACCTAAGCTTGAAAATGTGTTCTGATATAATGCATTAGCTGGTATAACTTTTGTCCAAAATATAAAAATAAAACAACAACAAGAACTACTTGTTTTCTTGAGAAGCCTAATTATGTGGTACTTGTGAACAAATCAGGCCTACCCTCGATGCACCTGTGTTTTGTCTTGTCTTATTTGTGCCACAGCTCTTCTCCGAAACGAAGAAGTCCACACAACAACAACACTCAGCACATGACTGACCTTGGATAAGCCTGGAGAAGCCTGAAGCATGTGCTTGACATTTTCTAAAAGGAAAAGTTCATTATGCTTAAGAGCAAAGTTATAATTGCCTTTTTTTTTATTCAGCAGGAGTTTGAGTCTGTGACAGCCACATTAGCAACACTGGAGGTAAACTACAGGGTATGTCAGCCAAAATGTATTAAGGTTGTGTTTATATAAGATGGCTGTAGGCTGTATTAGTTAATATGCACATACTGTATATAACTTAATACACACAGCAAAGGGAAATTAATTACAGATTAGCCATAGGGAATGAGACATGTTAAAACAACAAATCAAAAGGTGAGGAAACTCTACGCCGCAATGATAAAGATATGGTACCCAGACTAACTTCTTCTACTTCAGGGGTAAATGCTCTATCCACTGAGCCACAAAGCCATACATATATGGCCAACAAAATAATCTACGACTACCTGGCTAGAACCCTTCACCTTCTATAACTGTAAGGTGAATGTGCTATACTTAACTTGAAATACTTGCACTCATTTGGAGACTTCAACATTACTTGAGTAAAAGGTCAAATGTAGAAAATATACTAAGAAAGTGCAGGGCTTGATATTAACATTATTCAACCGGCCAAATGCAGGTAGGCTTTCAATTTGGTTGGTAACACAAATACTCCCACTGCCACTTTGGCTGGTTGGATTTTATGCACCTATAGGCCCAATTTTCCGCTTGGCGCAAAGATGGAGGTGACGTTGCCGCAGCTTTTTGTGCCTGTGTTCAGAATGTCTCTTCCAGGCCTGGGGGCCACCACCACAGGGCAGGTCAGTCTACAATAAAGAGGAGGAGTGATCTAAAAGCCAGGCGTGGTGTGGCACAGATGGGCATGAAGCTGATGTCATCAACGCACTCATACAGCAATAAACATTATTGGAGTTAAAGTGATTTCAGATAATAATAATAATAATAATAATAATAATAATAATAATAATAATAATAATAATAATAATAATAATAATAATAATAAGGGGAAGGGATATTTCCTGCATGCTCTGCTGCAATTAACTGACATTAAATAATGACATTAAAATTAATATTATTAAATCTGAGTTAATCTGAGTGTTAACCTTCCCTGCTTTGGTCTCTTGTTTGTGTATGTATGTCTTTGCAAACTGTATTTAACTTTCTGGAGAGCGTGTGGCGGCGCTGACAAATAGCTGCGGCCCGGAGGCTTGCTCCAAACACAAGTTCGCTGTACTTTTTTGTGCATGTGACAATAAACTTATCTATCTATCTATCTATCTTAACCTCAAGGAGCCCAGGAGGTCCAGGACAGAAGGCGTGCGTCCTCCGGAGTTAACCCTTTTGCTCTCTTCACTCTTTGTTTACTGAAGCAGTTGGGCTCACAGCAGAAGCTCTTTCACTGGGTTTGGGGGCTGTATTGCTGTACTGCACTTTAACATGGCTCTACATTTTTGAGCCTGTAGTAACCAGCTCCTCTCTCAGCTCAGGTAAACGTGTCCGCTCAGTGGACTCCTTCTTAAACAGTTCATATCGGTCACGCGCTGTTATTCACAGAAGCACTCGCTCTCCTGTAACTGGAAAGGAACGCTCTCTACATAAAAACATACGGCTCAGTGGTGCAGCCTGCTCCTGGTGCCCTGCCCTGACAGAGCCCGAGGCAGCGGTGAGAGGCAGCAGTAAAAGGAGGAAGAGAGAGAAGCTGGGGGTGTACTCCTTGCACACACTGAGGACCACCACGGTCAGGCCACAGGGCACTGACCTGAGCACAGCCACGCACAGAATTATGCAGCTTGGACCAGAACTCCAGTGCAGAAGCTCGTCAGCTCAGCCAGGATCAGCGTTTTCTCCTCTGAGAGCTGGGCACTTCTTTTCCTGGTAAGGACATGATCGCAGGACTGGGGCTCTGCACACCTTTAAAAGCAGCACCTTCTCTCTGATTTGTTAATTGTTTGAAAAACACTCAAATCCAACCTTTTCCCAAATGCACAGCTGTCATCTGGCTTAGATTTGCCCCAGTTCAAGTTCAACCTCTTTGGCCCAAGCCCAGCCCACGTCCAACCTCTTTAGACTAGGTTTTGCACCCAGTCTAAAGAGCAGGGATTGGGATACGGCCACTGTCTGCACCACTGTCTGGTCCACCTCCTCTGCTAGGATGCGGAAGATTGCACCCTTTATCTTCAGTTTAGAGGTTAAGCTTAGATTTCTGTTGTTCTGCTTGAGTGTACACCATTTAGTATTTAGTTATTCATTGTTATTAAAAAAAGAAAAATATTAATTTAAACAAAATAACATGTTTTAAAAGATGTGACAACATGCACAGAGATTAAAAAAAAACTGCCTCTAGAGCTAAACCTGTTTTTGATTTTTGATAAATCCCTGCCCATGCATAAAACCAAATTTTACATTTCTTATTTTTTTTATTTGGCGTCTATTTAACCTTAGTCTTATCATATTCTATAAAACATACTCAAAAACTTAACTGATTAAATTGCAGGTTTAGTATAAACACAACAGAGACAGTAGCCAGTGAGGGAAAAAAAGTAAATGCCAAGCCATGACTATCTACTATAAAAGTATTTTACTACTAAACTACATAAATGTAACTTTTCACCTTTGATCTGTGTCTTTACTGACCCCTTGTGGCGGGAGTTAATCTTTTTGACCCTATCTCACAATATTACAGTATCCTTAAATCCATTTTAGGATACAGACTGTGTTCCAGATCCAGTGCAAAAACATTTTTGCAGCCTTACTTAATTGCGATTCAACTTTAAATTAAATTTTTGGCACTGCCCTACGAAAATGTCATAAAAACCTGACCATTACCTTTCATGTTATCTTGCTAAAAGGCTTACCCAGCAAACATACTTCTTTAAAGATAAGCCTTTAACAACGGGAATGATGTAATTTCCACAATTGTTAATATTAATTAAAGATCTCTATGACCCACTCCTGGTAATGGATAAATGGAAGGGTTACATGAAAGCTAACAATGTAACAGCCACGTCGCTAACGCTAATGATTCACACAGGGGTCAATTTACATATAGCCTCCATACAAAGAGTAGAAAATGATGTGTCCCATGTGGAGGGAGATCAGCAGCAACAGACAGCATTCAATACAGAATAATTATATGATAACTACATGCGCAGTCCTTTCAAACCTTCAATTTACACTCTGCACATTTTTTTTAAACAGAATTATAGTCTGTTGTAGATAACATGGGTTAGGTAAATGTTAAGGCCGCTCTCTGCAGTTGTGAGAGAGCTTGTAGGTAGATACATAGAGACAGAGCTGAAGGAGCTAGGTAGTGCTTTGATAATTAGGGTTTTTTGGATTCAACTGACAACCACTCCATTAGCATCTATAATTATAATATAAGCTAAACGATACATAATTTAAATGTCTTAATTTTAATGTTATGCAGAGTAAGTAGTTACAGAAATGGGGCTGACCACAACAGTTTGACATTGTAAGCTCAGAATTCACTCATCAGTCACCACAAATCCTACTTTAATTAGTTCACTTAGGAAATGGTACTAGCAATCAGATCTAGGTCATTTTAACTCAGAGTCATTTCTAATAAATATTTAAACAACAGCCATTTGTCCCAGCTGCACCAAAATGTCTGAATTAATATTTCTCTCTGGTAGAAATTAATAGGATATGTTTCTAAATTTGTTACTCCTGAAAGAGTTTAGTATGACTGTAGCCATTCTCCCAAGTGCTATGTAAATAAATATGGCGCTGCACTTGTCACACTGTCACGATATTCTTTTAATATATTTTGTTTATTTGATAACTTTTTTATATTTTGGCTTGATCTAATGTCTAGTCTGTACTTACTTCAGCACAGAGACATTATGAACAGTTCTCGGTTTCCAACTTGGTATAATGGCTTATTTTAATTATTGTCATTATTCTCTTATATTTAGTGCAATGGCAATCTGTTCTAATACCATAAAAGGAGAGACCACTGCAATATTAAAAATGTTAATATTATTTCTGCATTTCAGTGAAAAACATACTGACTGAGACGCATAACAGAGTTCAAAAATATCACTGTTTCTCATTTTACAACATTTATTTTTTGAAGTAGATCTGAGAGTGATTGGTTGTCTGTCAGTGAGCGCATCAAAGTGTCAAATGATTGAATTAAAATATAATCATAATAAAACAATATCCAGTGTCATTATATTCTGTTACTAAATTGGACAAACTGAGCACTGCCGGAGATGAAGCACAGAATATATCACTGCATGAAGGCTTAGGACATTTATGAGCTACATTGAACGTGAAATCAGAATACTGCCTATTTCCACTGAATTTCAGAGACAACATTATGTCCCTGCAGGGCTGCCGTAGCCGTTCACATGTTCTAAAAGCTGTCAAAACTGACAAGGGAGGTCTGCAGGCTGCCAGACAGGAACGCTGCCTTCAGAGCTGGAGACGGGGTGGGCCTGAGGACAGCTAAGGTACCAGAGCATCAGAGAGGCTAACATGCTGTTCTCCTGGAAGATAAACCAAGCGTTTCAGCAAGAGCAGAGACACTCGGAGCCTGCGGGAGGAGAGACAAACCATGGCAGGCCCAGCAAGGCAGTGATAAGAATTTCGGATAATTTCAGTGAGCCAGCTCATTTGGCTTGGCTCACCCAAAACAGCTCTTTTGGCTCCCAAGTGGCTCTTCATTTTACCACCTACACCTTTATATTTCAGACAAATTTAGAGCAGGTTTGACTGAGTTGTATTGGGTACTCATATATAACTAAAATACATGGATTGTGATAAAATATTAAAAAACTCAATGAAATTACTTGCTTACAGAATCACTCTACTACACATAGCATATAAACACACCGATAATTAAGCATAAAATACCCCTAACAAAAAGCAGGGCTTTATTTAGTAATAAAAAGTGAAAACAACAGCAATAGCTGACCTCAAAACTCAAAAAACCTCATCATAAATAATAATCTTGTGGCAGACGCTGCGGAGACTTGTCTCACACACAGTTCTACCCTTTTATTCTGAAAAAAAATTGGGAAGGGAAGTGTGTGTCCAGGGGGAGGAAGCTGTTGCTGTTGCTTCCATATTGGATCACATCAGGGCCACCAGTGTAGAAGTTAGAGAGAAGAGCTTTACTCTCCAACTTCTAAAAACAAACTGAAAAAGAAACATTTTCACTGTACTTCAGCAACAACCTAATAAAAAATAACAGACATGTGGTGTACTGCGATGTTCATTGTTCCTTTTTTATTTAACCTTTATTTTACCAGGTAGAACATTAAGAACAAATTCTTATTTACAGTGTTGACCTCATGGAAGTGCTAGAGAACACTTGAAGGGAAAGGAAAGAGGGGAGCAAACACATATGCAAGAAGACATTAAACTACTGTTCATTAGTAAAAAATTCACACAAGTCCTTAAAAGTGTTCTTTAATCTGCTTTTAAAGGCAGAAAGAGAGATCCTCAATTCCATATGAAGTGTATTTTGATACAAGTTCCAATCATTTGCAGCAGCAAAACGAAAAGACATAAGGCCAAAAGATGACTTTGTTTTGGGAACTTTTAGTCTGATAAGCTGTGAAGATCAAGTGTTATACCTCAAGGGGATTTCTCCTTGTAGCAACTGGTTTAGATCGGGAGGAGTGAGACCTAAAATAGTTTTATATACAAACATAAGCCAGTGGATGTTGCGATGAGTTTCCAGTGAGGGCCAGTTAAGTTGAGAATAAAGCAGACAGTGATGTGTCTTGAGAGAATTTGTAAAAAACTAATAGCAGAGTGATAAATTGTATCCAGTTTTTGAAGGTTTCCTTTGCAAGCGTGACGACAGATTATATCTCCATAGTCAAAAAGAGGTAGGATGGACATTTCAACAATAACACATTTAGCTGAAGAAATAAAGGAGGACGGTTTCTGTACAGAAAGCCCAATTAGCTTCAGGTGTCTCTCGCTGAACTAACCAACATCAAGTATCTAACTGTAACTTTTATCTTTTATTTTGGCTTTGAGCGTGCAGTGACTTTTTCAAGCTGGCAAGCAGACACCTTGACTTCATTAAGTTTTATATGACAACGTTTTGATTTAATTTAAATTTAATTAAAAATCACTTGGGTAACTGCAATCTCATCATTATTTATGTAGTAGTCTGTTTCAAACTATCTCACACTCTTCCTATATAATTACTATTAGTAACAGCTCTGTTTGTATACAAAACAATGCCATTACAACAATTTTTCCCCACAAAGCTGGTCTTCTCTGTCGCCTTATCAAAGAATGTACCCTAAGTTTGTTTTATCTTGAATTCATAATCACTAAAATGGAGATGGATAGATGAGTGAGGTTACAGCCTTACAGATGAGGGAGGCCTGTTCATCAGAACACACACTGAGACCTCTGCTTGACAAGCTCCAGGCAGAAACAATGCACCATGACTCCGCCTCTACAGAGGTGAAAATGACAGAAATGAATGACAGATAGGCAACCGAGCTTGCCTTGACAGTACCTGGAGTGGCCAGCAGGGCTCAGAAAAGTACACAGTGACTGGAAGCAGGTAATAGACTGATTGTCTATGAAAGTGAATGGCAAAATGAAATTTTTGGAGAGATAGTAATTTAATTTTGTTTTAGTTTTAATCTGTGTGTTTTTTTTAGATTTGATGGTCAAGCACTGCTTGCCTTACTTGCCCTCATGGCACGCCCATGGCTTTGAGGAAGACCAAGTGCCTCAGCACAGAGAGGCACTGGGAATCTGGTTTCTTCTCTCTGTTATTATCTGCCCTGTTTTTTTAAAAGATCCTTTTAGGAAACATATCTTGCAGATGAGCCAGCTCTCATCGTGTACTTTAAAGAGCTAGCTCTTTGTACTGGCTTGTTCATGACCAACCCATCACTACACAAAGACATACCCATCTGGGGGAGTTGATGCTGGTGCAGATGCCTGGTTAGATGTCCCATGATTATGATTGGACCTTAGCTGGCTCCATCTGTGCTCCAGTGTTAATATCACACATGATTGCACAAACCAGTTCTTCATTCTATGGGTCTCCCTGAGGTGTCTGTCTGATCATGGCTGTTTTCTTATTGAACTTTCCCCCCTCTTCTTGATGGAGTGTCTATGGAATACGGTACATGATGGCAGAATGAGGTGTGTAAGGAGAGGAGCAGCTACTGTGTTGACTGTGGTTATGGTTACCATTACTACTGTGACATTTATCCAGTCCAATCCAATCCACCTTTGTCTCTATAGCACACTTCACAAAGTCTCCAAGCGTGCCAGTTAAAAGACATGCAGCTGAATTCTGGACCAACTGTAAGTGTGTGAGAGGTGATTGGCTGCGCATTACAGAAGTCCAGACGTGTAGAGATAAAAGCATGAATCACCCGCTCCAAATCACTAAAAGTTAAAACTGATTTAAATATTGATAAAAGCAGAAGATGATGAAAAACTGGATTTAACCATGGCATTTAGGAGCACTACCCACTCTGCCACTGTGCTTCCCACTATAGCTGAAAATGTATTAGAGATAAAATGCAGATCATGTTGAATAGTCATTTATCCTCTGACAGAAACATTTGTGGAGAGGTGTCAGTGGCTTGGCTCCAAATGTGGTTAGAAACTTTTCAAACTGATCATTAAGTCTTATATAATGGGTGACTCAAAGAACTAAGTGTGAATTAGTGGGATGAGACATGACCCTACAACACAAAGCAGCGTGATTAAACCTAGACAAAACCACGAAGAAAAATTGTGAATATGTCCTTTAACTTTAGAAAGGGCTTTAATTTTTAAGTACACAGGCTGCTCAAAAGGCAGGCAATCTGGAAGCAAGTACTTTCTCTTCTGTCTCCATTATTATTAGATTAGCCAAATGGGCCGGCAATGTAAGACTTCCAGGAGATGTTTGAGGGCAATTCAGTCTAGCTCTCAAAGACTAAGAATATCTTAATGCAGTCTATCTGAATGTGTACATGCTTTTGACAATGATGAATGCACAAGCCGATGCTGGTGCATTATCGTAAAAGCTTCTAAATAATATTTTTTTTATGTAACTTTTTTGTAGGAGGTTAAAAGCTGTAAGTCTTTTTTCATATTTTCTGACATTTTAGGGCTTCAATATTTGTCCTGTGTGTGGATTATCAGATTATTAGTGATTTACTGATGAAAACAAATGTTGATAATAAACCCTGCTGATATAATCATTTTATTGTGACCTGTTTTTTTTTTTTTTTTTTTTTAATTAGGGTGGCAGAGCGGTTTGTGTTCTCACCTCCCAGCAAGGAGGTTGTGAGATTGATCCATGGGGCCAGCTGACACATGAACTCTCTGGGTGGAGTCAAAAACATGCCCCCTCCCTTCTAAAATTTCCCCTAATCTGTGCATGTCTGTGAATAAGTGGGAGGAGATGGATGGATTTTATTATCACCATCATGGCATGTATATTTTAAAATCTGTTTTGCTACTTCATATAATAGCTTTAAACTATATATCCAACCTCCCTGTGACTCACTTGTGTCCCAACCCACCAGTTAAGAATTATATAGAAAACTAAAATGATTGTCACATAAGCTGACTCTGATTATATGACTGGCTTAAATGTAGGTTGTGTAGTTCTAGTGCATGGGTATGCAATCTTTTGGAACCAAAGAGCCAATTGCTTCCAAAAATGCGTTGTTTGTGTGTGTAAAGAGCCGCAAACAGTCCTATGACCTACAGATGGTCATTAATTATTGCAAACTAATGGACTGTGTTTTATCAAAATATAAATGCATCGTAAACTCTGTAAAAAAGGGAGAATGTTGTATTTTGACTGGATGATGCAGATGCAGGTTGCTTGAAAGACTTGCGCTCAGCTATTTATTTATCATCTTACCTAACATAACCAGATGTCAGATGGCAGGGAGACACAACAGAGAGGCTAAAGAGCTGCATATGGCTCCAGAACCACAGGTTGCAGATGTCTGTTCTAGGGGCAAAACTGTAGCTTGAAGTTCCACACCTCACACTCCCCTGTGAACAGCTATGGCAATCTTTAAACCAGGGGTCCACAACCTTTTTTCCCCTGAGAGCTACTTTTCCAAAATAAAAATGATGGCCTCGTGTTTTGTAACATTTATTCATTCATGCTTTTATCTTCTTCTGCTTATTCCTTTATTACTTAGTTGTATGTACTGGAGCCTATCCCACTAACTATGGGCCTGGGGAACACACTGGACAGTGGCCAGTTAGTCGCAGTGCTGACACTTTCAATCAAGAAAATGGATTTTGTTGTCCTTTAACATTTACCTGCAGTCCCGCTGCTGCCAATCTCAAATCACTACTGACTGCTGCACAACTGTTTGATTGGCAGCTAACTGGACAATAATCAATTTGAGCACAAAGAAACAGACTCCTATGAATATGTTTGGCTCTACACACAAATTGGTTTGCCACATGATGAAAAATGACAAAATTGACTGAAGCACAAGTAGGATTTATTAAAAGCCAGTAGAAATAGATAACGACTGTGATGGAAGGATTTTTGTGTGTACAAGTTTTTACGCATCTCTTCATCGTGAGTCTGACCAGAGAAATCTCAAAAACGAACTTCCTAAAGACTCCTCTCATGTCCAGAGCAGTTGTTTCTGACAGCCTCTCAGCCAGCTATTTTAAGACGTGGCTTTAGTGCACACAGCAATGGAAAAAAGTGGACTCTGACTTTTCACTTTTACAAAGCAGTTTACTAAGTCTATCTACACTGGCCATTGGTGTCTCTCTCTCTCTCTCCTGCACTACTATGATAAACTGACAGCAGATATCTTAAGTATTCAATATTCAATATGCCCGGGACTATAAAAATGTCTATACTGGACAGCTGCTGTCAGAATGTACCAATGCACCTACTAGTGAACTGCTAACCCCGCTGACAGTCACATATAACTCAATAAGAACAAACTGAATACAGATGAGATAGTCATGACTTTTACAGCGAGGGAGAGTGAAGTTCACAAAGCAGAAAAATGGTGAGAGAAGATTATATTACTGCTTTAATCAATTATGCAGTATGTAGTGGCTCTATGTTGGTTTTCAATTTCATTCACGTGCTACAGTGTAATTTCATCTGTTATTCTCAGATAGAAGTCTTTTGAATTCCCAATACAGATTGCAGCTACTGGAGTGGCACAGTGGTAGAGTGGTTAGTTCTCTTGCTTCTCGGTACAGTGGTTGAGATCGATCCTCGGGGGACACTGGCTTCCTCGCACTGTCCAAAGACATACATGTGATGGGTGAATGATTGACTCGAAATTGCTGATAGTGAATGTGAGAGTAAATGCTTGTCTGTCAGTGCCCCTTTCATGCAATTTTTCTGCATTTAGCCAGAACAGGTTCATGTGTGAACAGAGCCAGAATTTATTACCCTGCATTGTTAATCTGTCAATTTCCCGGGTCAAGACCTGGTAAAATTACCGGGGAATTTTCCTAGAAGACTTAAGTGTGAATAAATGCCAGAACATTGCCAGTATTGGTGCATAATTGCAAGGTTTCATCAGTTACATGACGTCCCGTTCTAAATGAAACTGAAAGGTGCAGCTGAAAGCATCTTCTCCACTGCCCGTCTGTGTTATAACAGCGCCTTGACCTGAAGGACTAAATACTGAGACTGTGTTTGTGCAGAGAGAGAGAGACAATCAGTAAACCTGTCCCTGCCTCTATCCGACTGGGGGCAGACATGCAACTTTTAGAGCCACATCGTCAGCCCTGAACAAACTTAGGTCATAAGACAGTGAGAATAAAGTTTTATGTTTGTATTGGAGTCAACAAAAGCATACGCTATGGAGATAACAGTGTCAAGATGGAGCGTGCAGGGAAAGTGAAACTAAAAACTTTGGTAAATATGAGTCTCAGCCCGAGTGTAACAGGACACACACATTTTAACCTAACCTCTTTAGAGCTACCACGGCCACTGATGGACAATAACTGTTAAATAAAGTGAGTATTATCAGTACGTTACAACTTCGCTCCCAGAATTGTGAATTATTTTTCTTTTAGTGTGGCTAATTATAACCCACGTCGCACACTGGGATGTGGAGCAAACCTTTTATCAAACTCTAGCTTTTCAGATGTAAATCATCTTTACTGAATCACTGCAGTTTTCTGACCCACTACAGCAGGCCTATTCAACCTGGTTTTCCTATGGGACAAATTGTCAGAAGGTGATTGGTCCGTAGACCAGACATTTCTCTGTACTGCTGGCTTAATGCTGCAAAGTGTCACAAATTGCTGTATGTACAGTTTAGTAGCTGTTAATGACTAATTTACTATTTATGGGTAGATGGGCCGAGGGCCAGTCCACATCGATGGATGGGCCAGTCTTGGCCCCTGGGCTGCCTGTTGAATAGCCTTGCACTACAGTAAAACAAGCTAATGTTTGTAGCTTAGAAAAAGTTTTTGTTGTCAATTATTTTATTTTGTTTGAAATTATTGTGACTGACCTGCAGCGGTGGGTGCTGTATAACCTTGAGTGGCCAAAACTTGTTGTTTGTGTCTAGATGTGTTTTACTGCTGGTAAAGTTAATGGCCTCTCTCTGGTTAGTCAGCCTCTCCTGTGTGAGAGCGCTGTGAGCATGAGGGCTGGGAATGTTGAGTTAGATGTGAATAGAGCTGACCAAGGAATATTCTGCGACTGGTGTGTCACTGCTCATTCTAGGAATCTGTACCTGGTCATTTACTGGGATTTATGTGTGAAAGGGGCTTAATAAGTGCAAAAGAGATGGCACATCTCAGGGGGCTATATACAGGAATAAAAAACTAAAAAAATAAAAAAAAGTGTCAGCCCTGCGACTAACTGGCCAGTGTACAATGTATGCCCTGAATGAATAACTGTAGCTACATGACAACATGATGGCACACTGCTGCAAGAAGGTCCTGGGTTTGATCTCTGGACCTGATGAAGATTTTGAGGCTGAGGTTCTTTTTGGGAATGACAAGGATCAATAGGATTATGAGTACATTAGTGGGACAGCTCATGTTAGATTTATTGGAGATAAAGTCAGAGAGGAACAGTGAATATTTCAACTGAAGGATGCAGAGGTTAGAGCTGCAAGCAGGAGGCCTAGAGGAAAACCAGTGAGGAGATTTATGGATGTAGTAAAAGTAGACATGAAGTTGGTGAGAGAGAAGAGGATGCAGAGGATAGAGGTAGATAGAAGCAAATGATTTGGAAACCCCTAAAGAAAAAGGCAAAAGGACAAAACGATACAGTACTGTACAATAGGGTATATATTGACACAATCCTGTCTAAGTGAATACAGCCTCTAAATTTGATCCCCTGTTGCCGCGGTAACTCCTCTCATGGCTTCACTGATACTAGCTCCCTTATTTCAGACAAATACATAGTCATTAGTCTGACCCTAAGTAACTCTGAACATCTGTTATAAAAGCGAAGATCAAAATTTCAAGTCAGTCTTTTTATATTTCCTTTCATAACTCCCTGCCATTTCTGTCTGAGTATTTTAAAAGTCTCTGTCTCATCTCTGGATCAAAGGCATTTTTAGTGAGTTTAATGGTAGGCACAGAAAACCGGTTGAGACCCTGGTAGATACATTTTTCCGGGTCATTACTGTGAATCAATGCAAAGCTTAAATCTTCAAGTGCAGCTAAATGCACCAGTAATTTAATTCAATTACTCACAAATTTGATGAAAATCAAACATTGCCCTTCTCCGCTGGGCACTAGAAAATGGCTATGGTTACATGGACATTATCTAGTTTCTGGAGTTAAATCATTGAAGTAATCATGTTATCAACATAATCTGATACACTTTATCTGATTATTAGAAATCAGATTAACACACCTCACAACAATACTCTGATGTCTTTGTGCATGTGTAACTGTTAATCTGATTTATTTCAATCTTTTACACCTGCAGAATTCCACAATGTGAGCAGAAGACCAAAAAAAAAAAAAAAAAAAAAAAAAAAAAAATCTTCACAGAATTCGTCCAACATCCAATTATTTTTGCACATTTATAGATACAGATACACTATAAAAAATGTTGCAAAAACTCTCAAGATTTTTTGAGTTTTGGGGCCCACTCAAAAGTTTTCAACAACAAATATTTATCTGTTCACCTACTCATATGTTCATATGTCAAAAAACTTACTCTCCTATCATTATTTTTATTTTTATTTTTAACTCATCTTACAGCCAGCTTACTATCCATTGTTCAGAAAAGATATTATTATTATTATTGATAATAATAAAGACTAAATATACAAAATTTAACAAAAGAATAATACTTTTTGTGTTTTTACTGTCAAGCCCTGCCAACCATTCTCCAGAAAGCAAGAGAAAAAAAAAAAAAAACACAATTAATAAAAAGTTCATCTTCTTATTTTGTTAGGTAAATATCATATTCACAAATGTTTACTAATTTTTACCAGTTACCAGAGGTGGACAGTAACAAAGTAAATTTACTCAAGTACTGTATTTAAGTATAGTTTTTGAGAATCTGTACTTTACTTGAGTAGTATTTTTAGTATTTCTTACTACTTTTACTCCGCTACATTTCTAAAAAAGTAAAAGTAACTTGTCTTAAACCCAAAAGACAACTGACTTACATCCTAAACATAAACATTTACTACATGATACTAGGGCTGTGCAATTAATTGAATTTTGATTACAATTTCGATTATTACACCCTACGATTACAAAATGTATGTAATCGAGGAAAAACGATTAATAACACTAACTTTTTGAAGTGAGCACTCATGCTCCACCCCTCTAATTTCAAAGCCTGCGCTCTGATAGCTACAAGCTAGGCTACATGTGGAGAGTTGTTAGCAGAAACATGGCAGAAAGAGAACAGGAGAATTGTTTGGTTTGCAGAGAAGACAAGACAAATTCTGTTGTTGATGAGCATTTTAAGTTTGAAAAGGAAGACGTTGAGCCAAGACACACTGTGTGCAAGGTGTGCTTTGGGGTTGTGGAAACAATTTCTATCCTCTACTGGACAGCAGGGGATGGCTGTCAAATAACACGGTCTCATCCATCTTAAACAGCGCTGGTGTTGTGAGCTTTCATGAGACAGAGATGGTAACAGTGTGTATGTGTTTGCATGCGTGCAGTGAAAGGGCCTCAAATGCAGTTAGGAACCGCCTGCAGGACAAAGAGGTGAACTAACTCCTGTTTGTGTCATTATCACTCAAGCCAGATCATGTGTCATTTAAATAATGTAGGCTACTTACTACTTACTTTAAACAAAGCATTATTTTATTTGTTAAATAATTACTATAGTTCTATGGTCATAACATTCATTCATTCATTCACTTTCTTCCACTTATTCCCGTTAGGGGTCGTGCGTGACTGGAGCCGATCCCAGTAACTTTGGGCCATAGACGGGGTACACTCTGGACAGGGGCCAACTTGTCGCAGGGCTGACACAGAGACAAACACAGACACAAACATTCACTCTCACATTCATTCACTAGGGGCAATTTAGAGTCACCAATTCACCTAATCTTTGAACGGTGGGAGGAAGCTGGAGTACCTGGAGAGAACGGTAACACGGGGAGGACATGCAGACTCCACTGATAATGTAATAATGGCCAATAATGTAATCATTTTGGCAATTTTAAATGTAATTAAGCAAATAACATAATAACTTGCCAATAATGTAATAGCGTTTTTGAGCAAATAACGTTGACCATGCAACATCCAGCAGAGACACTGACAAAACATAAAATATCATAAAAAGTCCAGCTGATTTATTTTTAAACGTTTTTTGTTGTGATGTAGATAGCTTGGATGACTAAGAGTCTTCACAGATTTATCTATGCAACTCAATAATAATCTAAATAAAACATTTTGTAAAGATAAAATTCTCAAACTGGCTCTCACAATCATAATTAATGCCATCTGATAAAGCTATTTCTGATTTGCAAGCTGCACAGAAGCAAAAGCAAAAAGAAAACATCTTATTTCCAAGAAATGCAGTCCTATTATTACATTATAGACTGCAGTTATTACATTTTCAAAGGATTTTTTTAACACTACACCAATAATATAATAATTTATTTATTGTAATATAATAATTGATTACATTATTGGCAAAATGTTATTACGTAATTTGCTAAAAAAAACCTACATTATTGGCAAGTTATTATGTTATTGGCTTTATTATATTTCAAATAGCCCAAATGATTATGTTATTGGCAGGTTTAAATCATTGGCTATTTTTACATTATTGGTTGCTACACATACTCATCACAATTAAAATAAATGCTTAAAATATTTCACTGTGTGTGTTTCACTTTGAATTTAAACAAGGGTGTTTTTTACTTCCAGATTGGTGACATCTGCTGGTGAAAAACTGCAAAACGCAACACTATATCCTACAATCCAGAGCATGTGACTAGAAACGAGATAATAAAACAAGAAACCACATGGAGAGCACTCAGTTACTTACTTCGTTGTTTTTTTTTAGCTCTCTCCGTCTCTGTATTCCATCTTCAGCTCGCGTCTCTGTCAACTTCATTAATAATCCACATGAACAGGACATTATCCACAGGCTACATTGCGGGCACGGAGAGTTTGCTCTGCATTCTTTCCATAGGGGATTTTTTGCGTGGTGCAGGATTGTACCCTGCTCTTCTGGACCCTTCTGTACCATAAGGAATAACGTTATGTTAAAAGCTGGATTTACGCATAACTAGCCTACATGAGCACTGCCTTTGTGACCTTGGAGATTGGATGAGGACAGCTCACTGCTGTGCTGTAAACTGTGTTGGGTAGTCAATATTTTTATGCAGACGAAAGGCAAAAAACAACCACCTGCAGCTTCTGCTGCTGAGTTTCATGTGAATGCTAGTGTCTCTCTGCTCACTGTCCTCTATACCACATCCTTTCATCTTCTCATTCTTCTTGTAATAATAATAATAATAATAATAATAATAATAATAATAATAATAATAATAATAAACCACTGCTTATTGAGGGAGTTTCTCATGCTCCACACCATGCCGTAGATTTGGACAAGCCACCTCCTGACACACCTCACCTATACAGCACCACTCCGGCTGCGCCGGCGGTGAACAGGGCAGAGAGAACGTCCACAACAATATCAAATTACCTCTGTCTGCGCCAAGATCAGGCCTGCACCAGTTGGCAAGACAGCGCTCTCAGGGCCAGATTTATCAAAGGTTTGCGTGCACGCTAAATGAAAAAGACGTGCTAAAAATGGAGCAAACCCAGGCGCAGCTGAGATTTGCGTCTCTCACAGGAGCAAATTCAGCATGGCGCAGATTTTGCTCCTGTGATTCAATAAATATGTAAAACAAGGCATTCTTGCCAAAACGCGCAAAATTCAAAGCGTGGAAAATGCAAATGAAGTCGCTGTTTGATTTATCATGAGTACGGGAGCTAAATCTGCGTGAAAATTGAGTACGTTGGAGAAGCAGGTGCAAAAGTTTTGCGGAGGTAAGAATGTAGCTTTTAGTGCACAGATGGGGCATTGAAAATAAGTTCTAATGCTTTAACAGGGCTCATTTACAAAGATACAACAGTAATGTGTACCTGCCGCACTTTTTCCTTGATTCTCGCTCGTATTTCCCTGAACTTCAGCCTTTTACAGCTGCTGTCTCTGGGCTTTCAGTCTGTTAAACATTCTTTGAAATCCTTACGGTGACAGAACAGTCTTTAAACGCTGCGCAAACTCTACTCACTGTGTTTATCTCATTGCCTCCCAATGCTCGCTGCGGCGCTTGACTGACAGCTGCCCCTACAGAGACTCAAGGCTGTGTGGATTTGATCGAGAGGAGGACATCGAAAATGTTTTTTAGTTGTTATTTTTATTTGATCACCATCAGCACGCCATATAGGCTACTGATACATTTTATATAATTGTTTGAAAGTTTACTGGCTCTGACAGACAGTGAAAAGGACTTCCCTCTCCCTTCACTGTCTTTCACAGAGGGGAAATAAGGCACGTGACTCTGGTCAGTGAACACAGCTCTACTACAGTCAGTCCTGTTATTTGTTGGACTCTCAGATTGTGTTTTGTGTTGCATCTCTGTAGGAAAGTTGCAGTCAGAGCTGGCAAACAGCGTTGCTCTCGCTGTCAGTGCGTTTTATGCTCACGCAAAATTCTCATTTACATATCAGATTTGCGGCAGCAGTTACTTGCGCAGTTTCTCTTCGTATATCACATGCCCACAAATACCAGACGCTATTTTTTAAGCTGCACTCGCAATTTTGCACTTGTCTTAGTAAATATGGCCCTCAGTCTCTTCTACTTCACCAGTTTGTTAATTTCATCTGTAATCAGCACAATTTTAAAGCAAAATCCCTCACATTTAACACATTCATGAGTTGTCGAGTCTGTGTGAAATACTTTTATATAATACTTTTAATACCTTTTTACTTGCAAGTACATTTAAAAGTGAGAACTTTAATACTTTTACTTAAGTAGAAATTTTAAGGTGATACTTTTACTTTCACTTGAGTAAATTTTTACTCCTTTATTTGTACTTTTACTTAAGTATAGAAATTGATTCTTTCTTCCACCACTGTTCAACAGAAAACCAGAGCGGGGAGCTGTAGAAAGAAGAAGTTAAGAAATTTATACAAATATCAAGTCTCAAGCAAACTTCCAAAAGGACAGTTCACTTCTTGTTGTTTCTGACGGGTTTTCTGAGACCTTACCTGGGAGCTATTTAAAGAAATACCTTACCAAAAACTCCTATGAGCCGAAGCTGAGGGCTTACCAAAGTGGTATTTTACAGTCGGCTTATGTAAGACACTTAGTACCTCCTTTGACAATAGAAGCACCTCTAAGAGTATACCATAATAACCCATATCATAACGCTTCAGAGGAAATGTGCCAATTTGATCTCACAATATGATCCATGTCAGGTGAGGGTCTTTTAGCCCAACCAATTACTAAATTTTTCTCTTCTTTTAGCTTGACTTATTACTAGATATGATTCACAGCTTCATGTAGTCCAGACTGTCTCAACAATCCTGGCACTTCACCACGGCTCTCATTCCACCACATCACTGCAAGCACAAGCACACTACTGTACCACACACCTCATCACCTCAGAAAGCCACACTACAGTACAGTAAAATGCAGCAGGATGATAACAGTGCCCTTGGCGCATATGTTTTCTTAGTAGATTTAGCATTAGCTGTGAGATTCTATAGAATTTCCTTTGTGTGAGTGCACCTTTCACAGTGCTGAAAATTCATGCCTTACAATAAGCAATTGTTGAAGGTCTGTACATTAGAGAGCACATTACAGTTATGCACAAAACAGTGCAGCCTTGTCTTTACAGTACACTCACAACTCTGTCAACCTCCAGTGGCCCGCCACTTTCAGCCTATTTCAGTGATTTGAGTTGATTGCTCTTTTTGTGTTTGTTAGAGATATATGAAAGATATATATATATATATATATATATATATATATATATATATATATATATATATATATATATATATATATATATATATATATTTCTACATGGCAAATAACTTACTAGTAGGTGTAGTAAAGTAATAGAAAAGCAATAGACCCAACAGTTGTGAAGTGAATTCTGCTAATTCTTTGTATTTGAATAATTAATTGAAAGCGGCACATTTAAAATAATAGTGTGTGGTGCTCTCAGGGACCTCAGTGAGCTGCGAGAAATCAGCTGTTAAACAGCTGTCCTTTATGAAAGGATGAAAGGCGGGACATGTTGTGCAGGCTGAGTAAAATGGGTCATTCAAGACACTGTTTAGAAGAACAGTGTACATTGATTAAAAAGTTGACTGGAGAGGGGAAAACATATAAAGTGCAGAAAATTATTATTTTAATTTTAATTTTATGATGATTAGCTGCTCAGCTAATGATCTCATATGCTTTAAATTGCAACCAAAACATGAAAGATGTTAAAGAAAACAAAAAATCATCATTCAAATGGGCTGAAGAATAGCTAAAATGGTAAAGACTCAGCCAATGATCAGCTCCAGGGAGATTAAAGAAGATCTAAAAATACCTGTGAGTACTGTAACAATTAGAAGATTCCTTTGTGAAGTCAAATTTCAGCAAGAAGCCCCCACAACATGCCATTGCTAAAAAGAAAGTCTTGCTGAATTTGCCAAAGAACACAGTGACTGGCCTAAAGATAAATGGCGCAACATTTTGTGCACTAATGAAAATAAGATTTGGGTCTCTTTTTGGGTCTAGGGGCCACAGACAGTCTGGCAGACAACCCCCAAACACTGAGTTCTAGCCACAGTACACTGTGAAGGCAGTGAAGCCTGGTGGAGCAACCATCATGATATGGGGATGTTTCTCATACTAAGGTGTTGGGCCTTGTTATTGCATCGCAGGGATCATAGATCAGTTTAAATATATCCAAATAGTTCAGGAGGTCATGGTGCCTTATGGTAAAGAGGAAATGCCATTGAAATGGGTGTTTCAACTGACAATGACCCTAACCACACAACAAAAGAGCAGCATCTTAGTTCAGGACCAACAAGGTTAACATTATGCAGAGGAATGGTGGAATGTAGTCCAATTGTCCTGGGCTGCAACACCTACCAGAAGTTAGTGGACTCCCTGCATCGCAGATGAAGAGCAGTTCTCCAAAACCATGTTTATAGAACAAAATATTGATTCAGAGATCCACAGGAAAGCAAAATCTTAAAGCATGTTTGAGTTTGTTAAGAAAAGTGCAGACACTGCTATTTTTAACAGTCTAATATTCCTTTTTTCCTTCACTTTTTGTAAAGAAATAACAAATTTGATCATTTTGATTTGGAATAGAATGAGCAGTGTACTCAATGCATCTGCATGTGTAGAAATAAAAGGTAGAATAAGGTATTTGTGATTTTCTCACTTTTCTCACATACAGCCATTATTTTGAACACTAATGTATGCAAAGATAGCAGACACAAGGCTGGTCTGAGCAGAGGTGCTGTAAAGCATATTTCTGATGACTTAAACCGTTACATGTGATTTTTTCTTGTATTTGTGGAAACCAGTTTAAAAGCATGATAAACACACAATAGAAAAGTGTGATGCAAATTACCAGCTTACAATAAGGAGAGCTACCGCTGAATGTTGTCCTACACTACTTGTCACTCATTGGTTGAGGAAGATTAAGGAATAATTTGTTTACCCAACAGCCAGGACACCCCACCACAAGCAGAATGTACTTACTCCTCTCACTGCCAGCTTGAAAAACACCCAAAAATTGAGCAAAGACCATTTAGAGACAAAGGGGAAGAACTGATTACGTCATAATGCTTTATTAAGTATTACTGAATGGAAGTAGCTACCGTTCAACTCTAGGAGGGCAGCACTAATACAAATTTACTCCCATATTCTTACTAAAAGAAAGGCCCATAATCTGATGGTGAAAAAGAAATGAACCACTACTGCCCCATTTGTGCAGCTAATCAGCAAAAAAAGTGGTTTTAGTGGTGAATGACTTATTAACAGTGTGGAGACCATTTTACCACATAAATTCTGGAAATATTGGGACGTCTTTTAAATTTGAATAAAATTAAAACTAAAAGACTTTCAAATCACATGAGCTAATATGATATTCACAATAGAACATAATATAACATAACATACCATAACATAACATAAAATGTTTATATTGTAAAACAAATTTTTGGGAATTTTCAAATTTGGAAACCAAAAATACATAAATAAAAAAACATTATAATCCAACACAGATATAAGCTGTATTGTTAATATACAAATTAAAGTTTTGGTACAAAGGTCAATACAAGTCTGCAATTATATTTTAATTCAAACTACAACAGAGTTGTCCTCAGAACACAGCAAACACCTGTTTTACAGAGGCACAGTCAAACAGAATGGAAATTGTTCAAGAGAGAGAACATGTGCTGAGCTGACACAGTTTAATCAATGGAAAAACACCACATTACATTAATCTGCTCAAAAACACGGCAGCACCCCCAGTGGCCAGCCTGGGAACTGCAGCCAAACTAGTGTTGCTAGGCCTGCCACCGGAACAGATGTAGCTCATTAATTATGCATGATGTTGTCACAAATGTATTGATACCTATAAAGAATTATGATAATTAATATTGTGCCCCCAAAATAGCACAATATACCACAAAACACATTTTTACAATCCTAATAGTAGAGCTAACCAGAAATATGGAGTCTGCAGTCTTGAGTTTGGTAATGTTGTGGAGATCAGCTGTGCATGTAATAGGGGGATGCAGAGTGCATAGGAGTGTATGCAAAGCAGATTACTACATGTACCACATGTGCATGTGACTGAGGAATAACACAGATATTGAAGTGTATTTGTGTTTTTTATGCTATAGTATATTGCCCTGTCATGGGACAGCTTTGAACTGTGTAAGTTCCCAATTTATTCCTATAAATTCCTGTAAATTCCCATTTATTCCCATGGAAAATTTCCAACTTTGAAAATTCCCGGAATTTTGCAACGCTAACCGTAACTCCTAACCTCGATGCCCAGACGTCTTCAACCTGTTTTGAAAAGAAGAAGAGATGCAGCCCCATGGTAAACATGCCCGTCCCAACTATTGTGAGACCTGTAGCAGGCATCAAATTTGAAAAGAGCCCATTTTGTGCATAAAAGTGTTAAATTTCCCAATGTGAATATTTATGTAAACAATTATGTTATCTGTGTTCTATTGTGAATAAAATATTGGCTCGTGTGGTTTGAAAGTCTTTTAGTTTTTATTTTATTCATATTTTAAAAAATAAAATAAAAAACATTTCTGGAAATTCGGGTTGTAGATTGGTAGTTGGATTATGGAGCTGAACTTGTTATAAACGTTCCTTGTATGTATCATTAATAGCTTAGCTACAGCAGAAAAATATCCAAATCTACATATTCATGGTCTGCTTTTCTTTCAGATTCTTTATTTTCCTGAAGACCAAGTTGCAGAGTCTGGACAAAACATATAGGAGAATAATCTATTATTCATAAACTCCAGGGTGCTCAAACAGTTGCTATCCTTCACTGCAGACTTACATGTCCCGCTGTGGGCACTGGATTTACTCACCGCAATAAGGCTTAATGAGTCTGACCAATAAGAGTATATACCGAGAAATTAGCTTTAAGTCACTTTTTGTGACTTAAAGCTTGATTTAAAAAATTAGTCCAGACGTCCTGGCAAAAGCTTCTGTAGCCTGCAGTGTTCTCTGGAGCCTCTGTCCAAGTTCAGTGTTGAGACTGAAGACTCTGTGACCCTGTGCTGCAGGGGCGGAGCAGAGCTGGGGCCCAACTGGGGAACGACTAACAGAGGATTTCAACACAAGTAATAAGAAACCTTTGTACAACATATAAATCTAAAGCTAAATCACAGAATGCACTGGTCTGTGCAGAGCAGCAGCTCATGTTTAAAGTGAGAATTCTTATAAGAAACAATGTTTTATCTTAAATTCGAAGAGAAGCAAAGTCATAATTAGTCTCTCTTTTTTACTGCAGTGTAGCAGCTGCTGAAAATTATATATGAGTATCTAAAATGCATCAGAATACAGGAAATTACAGGAAATCTTTTTGTTCAAAGTTTCCTGGGTTAGGCTCCCCAGACCCCCTGCCTTTTATTGTACTTCATAAAAACTTACTACAAAATACATCGGGGCACATTCAGAGAAAATCAGTGTTATTGCTTAAAGATAATCTTTATGAATTCATTTTGCATTGCAATATTTATTAAAACTACCTTCATTGCCCTGTATAAGGCTTATAAATTGGTGTATTAGAAAATATAATAATAATATTAATAAACTGTGGACTCTGTGGGACTTAAAAAACCTCAACCAATTGTTTTTGTCATAAGTATGGTAACCATTGTTCCACGGACTCACCAATCATTCTGTCTTCCTGGTTTCAGCGATAAGTGCACGTTTTTGTGCCTGCGCATGCGTATACACTATGTTCATGTAGTCCGGCTTTAGCTGAGCCTCATCGTAGCGCGGACAGCCTGACTTCGAAGAGCACAATGGCTCAGGAAACGTGAACCAGGCGGTCACAAAAGGAAAACTGTTTTTGAAGTGTACCAAAGGAGGAGAATAACTGTAGAAGAGCAGAATAAAACTCCGTGTGGTTCTTGGCGATTTTTTCAAACAATGGCGTGCGCTGTAGGAACAGAAAGGGCTTCAGACCAATGTACTGGTCGTCAAGTTTCTGCTGGACAGGTACGTTTATCTTATCTTGAAAAAGATGCCTTTTTTCTTTATCTGTTGAACCATTTCAACTGTACAGCAACCGTCAGTTTGCTAATGCTACCAATAGACCCTTTTCACGTGACGTCAGACAACTTCCATTTTGAGACGATGGAATGTATCTTCAGTTCTGGTGCCGCGCTTCTCCCATAAGAAATTCACCCAGACGTTTTTTAAATTGCCGTTTACAAGTTTACACAATATACAGCAATTTTCAAATGAATATTTACCCACAAAACATTCAAAACTTGCGAAAGGATATTAATTCTTCAACAAAGGATGCTTGGATTATGAAGTGAGTGCTTTGTTATGTAGCTAGATAGCGTTAGCAACATGGCTAAGTGATAGAGCTGCGCTATAAAACAGTGTTAGATCATGTCATGATCTGAGTTTGTCTGAATATTTGACAATCTGCTTATCAGGAAATACCACTGGATAGTACTACAGTATATTTTCATTTAGTAAAGCTAAGCATTAACAACTACTAGCTTTAGCTAAAAGATAAAACACTTACCTTCATAATCAAATAAGTAACCTTCAATGAAAAATGTATATCCTTTTTTGAGTTTTGACTGTTTTGTCAGTGAATTTTCATCAGCAAATCTCTGTACATCATGTAGCCTTATATTTGGCAAATTTTTAAGACTCCGAGTAAATTCCATACTGGCGAGCAGCAGCACTGGAAATGAAGATACATCCCATCATCTCAAAACGGAAGTTGTCTGACGTCATCGTGAAAAGGGCCTATAGCAAGAGGACAGATATTTCTGCTGTGTGTGTGATTGGGTCTGTGTGGGGAACTAGGTCAAAGGTTGCACAGACAAACAATGCTGGTCTAGGTTGAGGTGAATCTCCGCTGAAGCCGGCTGTAAACAAACACTCATGTTTCAACGCTTGTGCACGTCGCTATGGAGGAGTTTCCTTGGAAAGGAACAGTGAAGGGTGGGGGAGCCTGACACATGTGCGTTATTCAAAAAAGGACAAACAGTCGCTGGTTTCTCAGCAGTCGAAAAAAATCCTCCCTAATATCTTTAAGTCTAATGTAAATGTAAATGTAGTCTATATTCTGATTTAGTGGTGTTGGTGGAGGATGGGGGGAGAATCTTGCCTAGGGTGCCAATAGGGCTAGGGCTGGCTCTGACAAAAGCATGCATAAATATGGAAAAAGAACAAGAAAGTATTTTTTTTTTATTTATTCTAATTTATTCCTACTGCAGTAAGAGCTGTTATAAAAGGCAAATATGAACATGTAGAAAGATAATCTGTAGCTCAAACACTGGGGTCAGCCTATGTTAGAAATGTTGGAACAATGGGCTGTGGGAACATTAACAACTGACAACTCCACAAACAGCAGCTAAAACCTTAACTGCTGAACTCTATCAGTAATACTAATATTCTACAGGGGTGGGAAAAATAATCATTCCTGGTGCATTGTTTGTGTTTTTAAAACAATTCTGAATTGATTCAGAAAAGAATTTTAAAAAGACTACTAATCATTGAAATATTGCAGGGTTGCGCAGAGTCAGCTCTGGCAAAAGCTAACGGAACTCACTGAACGCACTAGAGATACATGTGGATACTTGTGGGTTTGTTTACCTCTGAGCTATCTGTGAAAATGGTGGTGCCTGCTTCATTACAGGCTCTGGAGGCATTTTGGATGTTTTCAACCAAAACCTCAAGGCTAATGAGACTTGGACAAGAGCCGCAGCGGTTATGAGGTGAGCCAAATGAAAGGGCAATTATTTAGCAACTAAATAAAACTTAAAGAACCATGCTTTATTCTCATGAGCACAAATCGTGTTATGGCAAGAAAAGCCTTGTCAAATTTATTTTTTTTTATTTTTATTTTTATTTAACCATTCTTTAACCAGGAAAGTCCCATTGAGATTCAAAGATCTCTTTTTCAAGGGAGTCCTGGCCAAGAGGCATCAACAACACAACCCACAGTGCATACAAAATACAATAAAAAAGAAATAAGAGTTAAAAACAATGAGATAAAAAGAAGAACATTTAAAAGCAGTGGCAGGTTAGTGATTGCATCTCCAGGTCTTTCAAAATAGACTCAAAATGATCCAAAGGGACAAGATTTTGTAGTTTTAAGGTCCTCTGTAAATCGTTCCAGTCTGTAGGAGCACGATACTGAAAAGACATTTTTCCGCTCTCTGTCCTGACACCGGGGACAGTCAGAGTGTGGACGTCCTGAGAACGTAATGCATAATACAGGCGCTGTTGTCACACACATGAAAACGGTGGTCTCAAAGTATAATAACTGTGTACAACCTGTATTACATATGTTAAATATCAACAGTTGTGGAGGTCCTGCCAAAATACTACATCTAAAGATTACATTATTGAGCTTATTATTCAGTGTAATAACTGCTGTGTATACATTACACTTACATATTAGCAATTATTCGTTCACCTGTTTTGGTTTTCAGAGTTGAAAAGACTGTTTTAAATAATGTTTCAAATATAAAATACATAATCAAAAATATGTGTTGGAGAACTAATCCATAGTTAACTAATTACTTTTTAAATTATATGTCATTAATTTAAAACTAATATGAACCAAAATAGTGATGCATTGTTTCTGAATCAAATCGTGGGCCTCTGAATCAAAATCAAATCATGAAATGTCCAAAGATTCACACCCCTAACATTTTATATTAATAACTATGTATACAAACCACAACAAAAGGTTTAAAAATAAGTCATCTGGACTTGGTGTTTAATTTTTTCACTCAAAACCAAGTCCAGATGACTTCTTTTGAAACCTTTTGTTGTGATTCAATAAGCCTGGATGAGTGAGTTTTCACAGACACACATAAAAAGTTGGGAATAGTTATTTTTCTGTAAAGTAATTATAATGAGCGTTGCCTGATCAAAACTGTTTGACTTCACTGTTCAGATTTGCTCGGTTTGTCATGTGGAGTCCAATCTTTTTGTGAAACGTCATCAATAAGTGAAAGGTCCCAAGGCGAGCTGACCACCCAAGGCCACCCATTGGTCAGCGGGAAAATTGTGACCAAGGTCCCATTCATTCCATATCTTATTGGTGTAGGTCATTCCAACTAGACAACTAGAGCAAACTTTTCATAATCTTAAAATAACTGTTACGTGAAACAGAGCATCTAACCCTCTATTAAATTTGAAGAAGCATGTCTAAACAGACATTTCTTGCATTCTTGCAGTATTGCATTAAAACTCAAATTTTCCCAATAGCATTTTCACAGAAATCTCCAGAAATAGCTACAAATGCACGCAGCCCAACCACTGTGCAAGGATAAAGACATGCCAGGACCAACAGTGACTATGTTTTTAATATGCAGGGGTGGACCTTGTGCAACAAAATGATTATATATATATATATATATATATATATATATATATATATATATATATATATATATATATATATATATATATATATATATATATTAATCAAAATTCAACCATACCTTTTTGAGTTATGGTTATACAGACAGACATTTTGCACATCTTTAATTATTGCATCAGAAACAAGTGATGCAAAGGTGACCTATGTTCTGACCAGAGGTTTCGCTAGAGATAATTACTGTCTAGAGAGGTCCAAAAAATTCGCTGATGAGCTATTTTTTTCTGTCATTGTATACATCCATATTAATATCATTAATTATTAATGAGCACAATACCATTTTATTATACTATTATCTGTTGTTTTAATAAATGAATATGTCTACAGTATCCACATTCATAGTCATTTAGGAGCAGCAGAACACAGCTCTCCCCCTGACACAGCCTGGTGAGCTCTGAATATGCCAAAATAGAAACTTTACACACTCTTTCCTATAGCTCTTTAAGAGCTGCAGGGTACAGCGCCTCAGACCCAGGGCTGCCGTAGCTAATCAGGAGAACCGGGAGATTTCTCGAAAGGCTGGTCAGTTTGAGGGCCGCTAGAGCCGTTGTACGTCAATGCTCAAGAATCAATGGTTGTGCATTGTACAGTCGCCGCTGGCTCAGCTGTGAGTTTGTGATCTGAGGGCCGTCACTCCCATTCCCCTCTAAACACTGAGCAGTGACTGTTCAGGCTCTGTCAGGGACACACTCATCTATTTCTGAATGAATGCTCTTCACAGAAGCTTCCTTATCTGTCATTACTTTTATGGAGTTCCCGCCTGATTAGCTATCTGTCAAAGTAGGCGGTGTAACATGCCCTGAGCGCTTGACTTGATTCTTGTGAGACAGACTGTAAAGAGAACATGACATGACAAAAATACAAAACAATATTACTTTAATCCAGGCACTGGACACAAACATGAGGCAGATTACAGATGGAATGGGGGCTTACAGCTGCATTAGGGAGTTTTGAAGCTAAAGGAACGGAACGTTCAAACAACAAATAATAAAGAACATAGAACGGTAGCAGAGCAGTTAGTGTTCTCGCCTCCCAGCAAGGAGATCATGGGTTCGAGCCCTGGCTGACCAACACACCGTCACATGAGCTCTCTGGGTGGAATCTGCATGTTCTCTCCAGGCACTCTGGCTTCCTCCAGAGACCTTTGGCGTCTGCAGCTGTATGGCTGTACTCACTGTGCGTGGCCTACCTTTAGATGTTCGCCATTAAATTCTCATCGCGCACAGAGCAGTGCAGAGACGTATGTATTTGGAAACATGTGCTGAGCTCCTTATATCCAGGACCCGGTAAAACAATTGAAGTATATTTGTATTTTACTTTGGTTGGACAGAGCGGACCGTTTGAGACACGCTCTGAATGTGCCACTTCATTTCCCAATTGTCTTCACAGAGCACATGGGACATAAGTCACGGTGGTTTGTTCTTTTATCAGGCCACAGACTGCTGACTGCTGACTGCTGACACAGTGTTTTAGGGTTTTTGGGTGTTTTATTTTCAACATGATTCAGCCATGGCACCCGCACATGGAAAAGTACAGTCCAAAAAGTACAGTATATGAAGCTGAGACAAAGAGAAACTGTTGCAAATAGTGATCTAATTAACTCACACTGTTGCCATCTCCTGGACAGAACTGAGAATTGCAACTCCATCTTCCTCCTTTTTATTCTGTCAAAATGATGGACGGCCTTCCGTCAAAGCTATAAATAATCCGTCAATGACGAAAAATTCTCTGTTAATGTATTCTCTGGTTCCGACTGTCCTGTCTTCCCATGTTGGTAATGTATTTATTTATTTATTTTTTATTAGGCCCTATGTTCCCACAGATTTGGAGTTATAGGGGGTTTAGGTTAAACATGCATCATTTACCAGAACATAATCTAAGAAAAGTGGAAGCATAGGGCTGTGGAAATGCAGGCACACTACCATGGACACTCCACATTTAAAAATAAATAAAAACCTTACGCTTCAGGTGGTTTTTGATCTGAGCAATAAAACAGTTCATGTGAATAATGAAAATCTAACAGAGCGAACATAAAACCCACGTGACTTTTGGCACTGCACTGACAAAAAAACTAAAATATTCATATAAAAGCCAAAGGTTGTGAGTAAAATGTCCGGACAATGTTAAAATTATGAACAGTTAGGCACAATGGTTTTATAAGGAAATAAATTGGTCTATGGTAAGAATGATTAATTGCATTTACAACTAAGGCCACTATTATTTGTTATTGTTCATTACTGACCATAGATCAGTTACATATTGAGTATTTGAAGCCCAGCTAGTAAACCTCAGTGTTGTAACTCATCACTTGTTTTTTTATATATATAATTTTTCTGATTTGAAATACTGAATGATAACAATACATATCATTTGGCATTGTGTTGATAGATTCAAGAATAATATTGGATTTGTTTCAACTCCCTCATAAGGATACAACGAATATAGTTACTTTTTTACCAAAAATGATAAAACTATAGGCTACGCTCAAATAGCACAGTGGCTATGCTTGATTATGTCATGGAAACAGATAGCAGAAGCTAAGTTGAATATAACTTTTTTTTCCCTCTAGAAATGCAAAAGCTATGTCCATAAAGACGTATGTAGTTTCAATTTAACATGCAAATTCCTGATATAGGTAAGGTGATACTAATCAAGTGCCTATTGATGTAGTTAGATCGTGGAAATAAAAATCGATCCATCAAACAGATACAGATTTGATTGTCATGAGTACTACTGTACATTTTTACAAGGCTTGATGTTCAACAAGTTGGTCTTAAAACATCTAATTTCCTAATAAAATGTTAAAAAGAAGATACATGAGTTTATCCAGTGGTGCTTACAGCTGTACAGCTGTATACACTGTGTGTACATAAAGATGTTCCTCTATGAATCCCCAGCGCATAGAGCAGCACAGAGCCACAGCGGTGTGTTTGATTGCAAAAGTGTATGGAGCAACAGCTGACATGCTGCTCTTTAAAGGTGTTATGGAGGATCTTTATAAATTCATTTATTTGCAATATTATTTCAAGCTGCCTTCCCTGGCCGATAACTGATTAATTATGTGTACTGGAAAAAACAAAACAAACAAACAAAAACAAACAAACTGATAATATACATGAACTGTGGACTCCGTGGGGCCTAAAAAACATCAAGCAATCATTTGTGTATGGTGATGGTAAACCATTGGCTCACAGACCGGTCAGTCACTGCACCTCCACAACGCGCTCCTCTGGCTGCACATGCTCAGCGCTGCGTTCTGCCGGTGTAGCAGCAGCAACAGCAGCAGCAGCGTTAGCTTGAGGAGGTAGCACAGTGGCTAGGAAGAAACGTGAACCAAACGGCTACTGAAGGAAAACTGCTTATCTCCCACTTTCTCCCAGCTGGACAGATAAATAAACGTATTTATTTTTCTTAAGCGTGTTAGACATATGATATGAACTAGTGTTCTGTCACTGTGCATGCTAATGGTTGCCAATGCTACGAGCTGTAATGAGAGTATCAATTGAGTTAGAAGTTATGTGTTTATTTTATAATAAACTTGTACTTAAGGCTACTCTAATATTATAAACAGAAAAGTAAGGGAGATTTTGTCTGTGTGAATCATTTTATTGAATATTTCTACATATAGCTTTGCGTATTACCATTAAACTTATATTTTGATGTACTACTGCTAAGGTTAATAAACGCTTCAATATTAGTAATAATAATAGTTGGGTCTTATGTGATGTTTTTCTTCCACTGCAAGGTCATCTTACACTTGGGTGCATTTCTAAAAAGTGCACAATAATGAGCTGGTTACAAAGTTATCAGACCCAAGGTTGCAGGTGGGGGCTCCTATGGCCTGTCAATGCGTGGGATGCCCAAGGAGATAAGGCTCTGCAGAAACTGGGAACTTTCATGGCCCTGCCCTATGCACGAAAGTTACTCAAAGAAAAACATGATAACGCTATGCAGAGATCATCATACATCGTCATACATAATATAAAAAGCTTAGGACACTCCTCTTTAGCAGCGCGCTCACACTATCCCTTCAGCGGGGCCCTGCTGCTGTAACCTTACCTGTGTGATACTGAATAAATCTTCTGACTTGAATACACTTCTGAATCATCGTCCTCTTTGATGCTTACACCACAAATGAACAATTCTAACATTTTGCACTTATGACAGTGTTTTCAAGTCTTCTCCTCTAACACAGGCAGTGAGGGAGACCTCCAGCTGCCTAACCCAAACCCTAACCCTGTGTCCAGGAGTCCTCAGATCGGTGAGTGGAAAACAGCTTTGTTTTGTTTATTTCGCTAAACAACTGGAATTTAGTCTCTAAACTGTTTCTCAGATCAGCTAATGTAACTAAAGGGCACAAGTAGCATTACAGCAGAGCAGCGGTGCTGCCTCACACAGAGACAAGACACAGGCCGAGCAGGCTGCAGGAGTGTTCTCAGCTAAAGTTTAAATGTGTTTGTTACATCTGTTGTAGAGCTGGGGCTTTAATGTGTTGATTACAATTAATTCATTACAGAAAAATGTGTTGAAAAAATAACGCATTTAATCACACTTGTCAAAGGCAACACAGTTCCCTGTTTTCTGGTGTACACTAACTAGAGCCAGACATCTTCGGCCAGTTGGACCATTATACATCCATGACCTGGACATACTGTGTTTATCAGTGCACACACAGCGGGTTTCCTCCAAGGCTGCTCCTGTAATAAGTGCATGGCTTCACAGATAAACAAGGCACGTTTAGCCCCAGATAACGTAATTTTGTCTTGTAATTTTACAGAGATGCTGATTTCTCTGTGGGAGGTGTTGAGGATGTGATGCAGGAGCAGCAGCAGAGAAAAGACCACTGCACCCACTTCTGATATTGCTGTAAGTATGCAGACATTCACGAGGACTCTGGTATAATAGTTCTGTTTCCACTAATTTTAGATTTTGTCCATAAAAACAAACATTTTTGAAGGGTAATTTGCACATTTATCCTAATATAGCATTATAGTAAACATGATGTAATAAAATAACTGATGCATTTGGACAGAATGACCTTTTACTATTTGTTATTGGCAAGGCTGGAGTGATCCACATTTATATGTGTGTTTTTAGTTGATATAAATGAATAATTTTAGGAAAAGATTTGAAAATGTACAACCAAATATTCTTTATTTGTTATTTTATCAAGTGATGGCAAAGAGCCGCCCTTCCAGACCTGATGATCCCCGTACAACTTGGCTTTCTGTTCACTGCCCCAGCCCCAAAGACACAGGGGCTGCTGCAGAAACACCTCAGGTGAGTTAGCTATTTGTACTGATGGCTGTAAAAGTAGTGATATACTCCAAAGTTAGAAAAATCATTTATGGACAGGAGTATGTACACTTGTGCATATTTAGTTGAATCACATACATTGTAGATAGATGTTCTGGTATCAGCACCACATTTTTTTAATGCTTCTGGAGAATTTGGAGAATTACTGTTGATAATGTAACTGTTTTCCTTTTGGTTCGAACCCCTGACCTGGCAGACCTCACCTACCAATGTTCTCATATCATTATCTGAACTGCTCTGATTTTTTTATTTATGTACAATATAAAATGAAACTTGTGCAACTCATTTCTTATTATGGTATTATTTCTAATGACAAACACCAGAGATGCAAAACAGGTTGAACAGTTATAATACCACCTATATATTATTTTACGATTTCCATAAATAACAAATCTCTAAATGTTGTGAACTGTAATCTAGACAGTGCAAATAGAGTTCAGACAGAACCTGTATAATACAACAGGTTTATTCTTTTTGTGCAACGCTACAAAAATATACAGTATTTTAAATATTTTGGAAAGATTCTAGCTAAGAAACATACTACACTGTGTCACAATTTATATCCTGATGTACAGTCTTGTTGTCCATGGCATTTCTGTTCTAAAGGTGTGGGCATCGCCCTACAATTTCACACTCCAGCTTAGAGCAAGAGGGGGGATAAGGAATGAGGTTTGGTCACAGGTGAGGCCCAGGTGAGGCAGCGCAGCAGGAAATCCAGGTTCTGCCTTTCTATCCTGTAAAAAAACAAGAGCACAGACAGCCTCAGTAAGCAGCCCTGTGTCATGTACAGCATTTCTTATCAGTAAAAGGCCAGTATAACCTACACCTGATCACTCTCAGTCCTTTCAGTCAGAAAACTGTAGACCCCTGTGATGTGCTGTAACAGAGCTGTGTGGACTGGGTCCTCTGTCTCTGGGTGAGCTGGTGTTTGCCTCAGGTCTACTGCCCCTCAACTCTGACCAGACACCTGCTTGTGACATGGATGGTTGTGACTCTAACACAGGAAAAAACAGTGAGGACAAAGGCTCATAAACCGAAGGCAGCATATTTAAAATGAACAAAGCTTAGCATAGAGCTAGGACTGGGTGATACAGCTAAAAAATAAAATCTCATTTTTTTCCCCCTTTCTCAGCCAATTTACAATTTTAATCTATTTTTTTCTCTTGTTGGCTGACATATAAAAACAAATTAAATGTAGGCAAATTGTTTTTAAATTAGATTATTACATAGTTACATGATTTTATTTTAGCTATATATTCCAAATGTCTGCATGGCAGCAGCAAAGGGCATTACTCTAACACTGACATCAGAGAAGACAACAATGTCATTTAGCTTTAGCCCTCTCTGCTTTTGAAGAGCAGGTTTATTATAATATACACTATTATACACCAAAGAGGGCTGTGAAAAGATGCTAAGCAGAGCATGTGGCTAATTAGCATACATAAACAAAAACACAACTACCTGCACGTCTGACTAGGTGTTCTTTTTAGCCAAAAGAGTACATTACAGAGGTAAATGGACTTCTTTCTCTGTGATTATCAGTGTTTTAGCGACTGCAGAGTCTCCTCAGTGAGTATAAGCTGCTCATAAGCCATGACAGAGGAAACAGTGCTGTGCTTGGAGGAGGCTAACATTGCTAAATTTAATATTACAATTTTGCTATTTTTGACATCGTCCAAAATTAAAAACGCAAATTAATAAAATTTACTGCCCAGTCCTACATCCAGCTATGGTAGCATGTAGCATGCTAAATGCAGTAGGCTGCTTGGCAAACAAAAAAATAAACATTTCTTTTGTCATTCCCTCCATCGCTTGAGCTTTAGTTTTTGCAACAATATTTTGTAAGACCAACCATATAGTTTCTACCCTTGTATTAGCAGTAAGTAAGTTACGTACCGGCGAATGCGAGTCCAGGAGTGCTCTCCCAGCCTCCATGATGATGCTCCTCCTCTTGTTTTGGAGGTGTGTCTCCGGAAGAAGCAGGAAAAGACCAAGGCAGGTCTTACGTATGCGCCCTTTTCAAACAGCCACTAGCTTCTCAAAATCTTCCATAACACCTTTAAGTCAATAGCGATGTGTTTTCTTATAGCCAGGAACCAGTAAACCTGTTGATATGTGTCCATATCTGATTTTTGTTATGTGGAGAAGACTTTACATGGCGTGATCTGGATTTGGCGCTTTATTTCCCCAGTGTATCCCCAGTGCACGCGGGCCATAACTGAGCCACAACAGTTTGTTCTATTACTCAAATGCTCATGGAAGCTAGAGCCAAAAGTCTGATCTTGGTCACAGGTGGAGAGCCCGGAACCATGAAACACCAGCGTCAAGCGTTCTACAGCAATCACTAAAAATAAGCAAAATTTTTAAAAAGTCAGCTGAGCAATCAAACAAACACACTACGCTGGAGTGGAACAGGGTTGTTACGGTAGGCCTTATAGCCTATTAATGAAATCGCTTTGTAAAAAAGCTGTTACAATTTAGCATAGGCTGATTAATTATTAGGCTAATATAGGGTACAACACGATCACAGACATCATGCTCACTGGACTTGCCCTTATTCATCCTGAAGTTAATATCAATAGTGTCGTGAGTGAGTGCTTCAGGAGCAGAGTTAAGAGCAGAGCTGGCTCAGTGTTATCTATGCTTATTCTGATGGTTATAAAAAAACACACTAGGAAAATAACTTTTTTTCTTTTAGGTTTCAACTGCTCCCTTGCAGGGTCGCCACAGCAAATGAAATGCGCAGTGTTTTTTTACACCACATATTGTCACTGGAGAAGGAAATGTGAGTCAAGTGTCTTGGCCATGGACAAAACAACAGTATGCACTAGGCAGGGTGGGAATCGATCTACCAGTTGAGCCAGTAAGGGGACGACCCACTTAACCTCCCGCACCTCTGTCACCCCTGGGAAAATAACTGCATTACAAATCGCAACTGCAAAATAGAACACACACACACAAAACTGCAGTATAGATTTTTTTCCCGCAAAATTGCTCAGCCCAAGTCTATGGTAGCTATCACCGGGAGAAACTTCTCACTAAAAGCTGAGTTTGGTCTGTGTACATGTTCACACACTTAAAGAAAAGTTTCTGAAAGACATCAACCTTGAAAAACTTCTCATTAAAGACTGTTGTTGTGACCCAAGACACAGAGGGCTAAAAAGAACAAAAAGCTCAACATTTGGAAAACCACCTGCTGCGTGCGGATGGGCCAACAACAGCTACTCTGGGCTTCTGTGGAGACTTTTAAGTAAACTTATTTCATAAAAGTATCACTACTTAAATGAAAAACAGAACTGGTTACTCTGAATTGGGACTGAGACTTGTACCTTTAAACATAAAGCCTTATAAACCTATTGTATCAAACAGTTTGCAGTGAGAAATCAAAAACACACATAATATCATAAAACTGTTTCTTTGAGAGTTCACATTTGTAAAATCCTGTAATGCAGAAAATGCTACATAAAATAATATAGGCCTACTGTATATAGAAATATACAGGGTCTCTGGATCATGACCTTGGACCACAGAGTCTCTGGATCAGGTCCTGGCTCAGACTTCCCAAAAGTGTCTTGAGCGTCTGATTTCTTTGTGTGTGTGTGTGTTTTTTATTTGTTTTGTTTTTTTGTCGTTTTTTGTCGTGTCTCAGAAGTATTGGTAGTGGTGGACAGAGTTTGACATGTGCATGACACAAACTCAGACTGTATTGGTGGGATACATATGGGTAAAGTGGGATACTGTGAAAAACTAGCTTCTGTGTTATTTTATTTGATTTCAAATGCTAAAACCTTTAATGTAATGTAATGTAATTTTTAAATAGCCTAAGAACTCCACGACACATCATGGAGGGAAAAAAAAGGATTATCTTAATCACAGAATTGTGGATTCTTCCTCAAACACTTGCCTCATTTAGAGGCCCTAATGGTAAAGTGGGACACTGAAAACACATAACACACACAAACATATGGGCAACAGCAACAATTATAACTTGGACTAACGGGCAACAAATGAAAAAATTAGGAATACAAAAAGCTGGTGGAAAGACATGATGTACCTGATGCTGACTCCCCTGTGGAGGGTGCTTTTAGACACGCTACATGTGTGCTGTCAGCGCTGAAGGCTTTTTCCTGCATCCACCTGGGTTGTGTTCACACTAGAATCTGATGATGTAAAAACAGATGGAGGGCATGGGGCCAGTATTACTGTAAAGGTTAGACACTATTCTTTTTTTTAATATCCATCCTCTTTGTGCCAGTTTTTGTCTCATAATAAGCCCAGTAATTGCAGAGATTAACCATAAACCAGGGCTAAATTACGGTGGTCCTGAAGGTCAAGTCACACCAACAAATACAAAAACACGCACACAAATTTCAGATACACCCACATAAAAACTAAAACATGTGCACAAATTCAGAAACACGCACACAAAAACTGAAACATGCACACAAATTCAGAAACACGCACACAAATTCGGAATTCATTTTCAGATGTGTTTCCAAATTTGTGTGTTTTTGAACTTGTGTAGGTGTTTCCGAATTTGTGTGCATTTTTATGAATTAGTCTGTGTGTTTCAGTTTTTGTTTGCATGTTCTTGATTTTCTTGGTGTAACTTGCCCTTCAGGGCCACTGTACTAAACGTCTTAACACTGACACTATAACAGCAGATTCTACCATAGATGAGAGCAGCCATATGTCACTTCCTTGTCGCCAGAATGTTAACCCCCCCTTTTGGGTGAAAACAAACCAGCTGCGAGTGCGAGAGAAGTTGGTGGTTAAGTGTCAAGTCACTCTGTTAATGTTCATATCTGAATTAATATTCTTACCACATACATTTATTTACTTACTTTCAAGATTTAGGTCAGCTATTTGACAGGATGGTTTCATATTTATTTTTTTATTTAACCAGAAAAGTCCCACTGAGATACAGAATCTCATTTCCAGGGGAGTCCTGGCCCCATTGTATATGTTTTTAGTGGTAGGGGAAACCTATGCAGACACAGGGAGAACATGCAAACTCCATACAGAAAGGCCCCACTCAGTCCGGGAATCGAACCCAGGACCTGCTTGCTGGCCACCCGTATGCTAGCTATGTAACCTTTTATGCTGTTAGGACAGTGATCTTTTTAATTTAAATGTTGGTGTTGCTTCAGTCCAGACCTAAATAAACAAAAAAGTTATTTAAGTCGGCCAACATTTTACTGATATTGTATTTGTCATGAAATAGGTTAAATGAAGTATATTGTTGTTGTACTAAAATCCGTCCACTACGTGAGGTCGTTCCATGACAGAGGCAGCTAAGTTAGTGATCGGCTCATATTTCACTAGGTCTCTTCAAATAATGACACTGATCATTCTTTGGCAGTGAGGAAATAGAACCCTTAGCTTCACTGGTCATGTTTGCCATGTTTCTGGGAGCTAGTGTTTAGTTTTTTAAGCCCCAAACGAGAAAAGATTTGACAATTTGTATTTGCCGCCATTGAGTGATAGAGATGTTTTCACCCAAAGGAGGCTGGGCCCTGGCACAACAGTAAAATACCCGGATGGTTGCTCTCATCTATAGGCCCTTTAGAATGTTGTGACATCACAACCTTTTCCATAATGGCACCTTTCATAATTAATCTACGCTGACTATAGTGACTGTAACATTTGAGGCAAATGTCAAAGGAAGTAAGTTAAATGGCTTTTAATGTCTACAAAAATGCCTTTCCCCATTATTCTGTTAGCTAAAAAAACAACCAAAAAACAAAACTATATATATATATATATATATATATATATATATATATATATATATATATATATATATATATATATATATATGTGATCTTTAAACCTTTTCTTCATGAATATACTCTATTAAAAAATCTAATTATGTATCAAAAATGTATAACCTTGACATCATTTATTCCAAAATGCTGTCATTGTGCATATCTTCACCCTTCCAATGCCTTGTTTGACCTAACTTTCTGGTCAGCCCCCGGAAAGTTAAGTCAAAACCCACAAAATTATTTTTACTCCTGTATGATCAGCTCAGGGATGATTTTTAGTAAAAGGAAGAAGTCACATTTAAAGATAAACAACTGAATTGCTCCACTTTACCCATATTCACCCTACTTTTTTTTTTTTTTTACTTTGAAGTCACATCTTTGTCTTAATAAATGAAGTCATGTAAACGTCGATAATAGCCATGTTCAGCAAACAGCCTGTTACCAGACAACCGTACGTGCTTCCATGTGTTAAAGACTGATATGTGGCTACTGTAGAGGATTATAAAAAATATATATATATATATATATATGTATATATATATATATATATATATATATATGTGTGTATCTATCTATCTATCTATCTATCTATCTATCTATCTATCTATCTATCTATCTATCTATATCTATATCTATATATATATATATATATATTACAAGCACTCAAGCTCACTACGTTTAGCTTCTGTTTCTCCAAACTCCTTGCACCATATAATATAATAAGAGTAAGCCACGATCAAAGGTGGACAAGATATTGCAGTAATTATACTTAATTTGCGTTTGAATGGGTAGTATGCGTAAACTGTACAAAAGGCTAGGCTGAAAACCTTAATGTCAACAACTTAAATGTCAACAAGGAAACCACGCAATATTCGAGACAATTTTCCTAGCTGCCCTAATTTTGTCCAATTTACAACCTCATAAATATACTGCTGCTTTGCATGGACAATTACCTACAACGTAAGGCAAGCCATAGTGTCAAAATACTTAAAGAAGCTACTGCACCGCTGACTTAAGACTAACATTAGTGCGTTTTAACTTTAATAACTACAAGTAGTTCGAAAATCCAATATTGTACAATGAAATATATTTCCCTGGTCACTCCGTTTTGAAACATGCAAATGCGCCCCTGGGCTGGCCAACAGTTCTATGACGGAGTTATATCACTAGTTTAGGATTGTTCAAACACAAAAAGAAAAAAAGAAAAAAAACAAACAAACAAACAAAAACTTGAAAGGTAATCCAGGAAGAGTTCGTCGTAGCGCAATAAAATCAATCTAGCGCTGCTTTTACTTGAGGAAATTAAGCGTCAACTAGTTTCTCACATAAAAAAGACAATTACGCAGAGTCCTAATGAGCAAAAAACCCGTGTCCAGCTGTATTTAAGCTCGTTCTGTTGGCTGAGGTCTTAATGCCAAATTCAAAACAATAAGAAAACAGCGCTTACCTTTGTTTTTCAGTTTTCAAAATCGTATGACGAAAAGCAGGATACAAAAGTGCAAAAAAATGCGTAAAACCCTTGTGTGTAAAATGTGACGGATGTAATTCATGGAAGACCGAGCAGAGACTGGAGCAGCAGCAGCGGCAGCAGCAGTTCCCCGCGGCTCCTGGATCACTGTGAACGCACCAGACAGAGGACAGTGAATGTAACTCAGAAAGAGAGAGAGAGAGACGGAGAAGAGTGTGTGGCTCCGCGGCGCAGCGCCAAAGAGAGGTGATGATGCCCGATGAAGCAGCTCACCTCACACATACGCGGCTGGTATGTGAGCAAAAAATGTGTGGCTTTGTAGTTCAGGTAGGCTGTGTGATGCATTAGCATATATTTACAGCAAAACAAATGCAATCAGAATGTGATTGGCCCATGGATAACTCCGCAAAGTTATATATGCTAGCAACATTTTTTTTTCTGTATCTAAAAGCATAATGCATTATAACATAACTCATCTGTAGACTTTAAGATGTCATTTAAGGTTAATTATTATTAATGATATAATATAGGCTACTGATAAAAGCCAATAAAAGGCACTGTTGAGTTTAAAAAAAAATGTGACCTAAGACAGTGTGTATGTAAAACATGAAAAAAAAAAAAAAAATGGAAGCAAAGTGAAATGTGCTGCCAATGCAAGATGTTATTTTTAAAGGTCTCATATTACTATGCTTTTTTTTAGGCTTTTTGAAATAGTTTTTACCCCATTGATTTTATAGTCAATTCGATGTTTCATGGGGAACTGCTGGAGGCCCGGGTGCTGGTTGCAGTGTATTTAACCAGTCAGAGTTTACAGCATGTGCGTGCTGTGAGGGCAAGCAAGGTAAGCAGTGCTTGACCAATCAAATCTAAAAAACACACAGATTAAAAATATAACGAAATTAAATCGCTATCTCTCCAAACATTTCATTTTGCCGTTCACTTCCATAGACAATCAGTCTATTACCTGCTTCCAATCACTCTGTACTTTTCTGTGCCCTGCTGGCCACTCCAGGTACTGTCAAGGCAAGCTTGCCTCTCTGTCATTCATTTCTGTCATTTTCTTCTCCGTGGAGGCGGAGTCATGGTGCACTGTTTCTGCCTGGAGTTTGTCAAGCAGAGCCCAGCAGCTTGTTGTGGAGGCTCGCGCATGCGTGCTGTGGTCAGTCTCAGGCTCAGTGACAGAGATTTCTGGCTGACAGCAGGGGGCGATAAGCAGCGCACTGTGCAGCTTACGGCCCCATACATTACAGTGCGCATGCGCCGCGTCAGACAACAAAACTTTCCACAAGTAGCCGCAGCTAGCAAAGTGTCTAAGAGCGTTTCTACAGATAAGCCATAGTTTGTAGCTTAAACCCTGTTCATGTTTCTCATGAGAACATGCTGCTGCATAAAACTGCGTGTCATATAAATGATAGCCTCACGTACATCGTTAAGAGTCAGACATGTTCGTAAGAAGTGGAGCTGGAGGAGTGGAGAGGAGCCAGCGGCCCGTGCCGGGGACTGGATGTGAATATTACAGAACTGTGAATGAACTGGGCACTGGTTATTGTGGACAAACTCAGCTGTAGGAAAGACAGGACGTTTCTTCAAAAAAGTAACATGGACTGGATTTGCAGCTTGAGTAGAGAGGTAAGTGTCAGTGAGGCAATGTTTTTAAATGGAGGTTTGTGGTGTGTAAGGCTTCTTTTAAGGTTTTATTAGAGTGAAGCAGCATTAACAGTGCACTGGTCTAGTGTTGACCTCAGTGTGTCCTGATGAACAGGCCTCCCTCATCTATCCATCCATCTTTGTTTTAGTGCTTATGAATTCAAGTTAAAACAAAAACTTAGGGTACATTCTTTGATAAGGCGACAGAGAAGGCCAGCTTTGTGGAAAAAAATGTTGTAATGACATTCTTTTGTATACAAACAGCGTTACTAATAGTAATTAATAAAAAGAGTGTGAGATAGTTTGAAACAGCCTACTACACAAACACTGATTGGATTGCATTTAAGTGATTTTTAATTAAATTTAAATTAAATCAAAATGTTGTCATATAAAACTTAATGAAGTCAAGGTGTCTGCTTGCCCGCTTGAAAAAGTCACTGCATGCTACTGTTTTTTTTTTTTTTAGGGAAAATGCACAGCTATTGTAGATGTTAGAAATGGAAAGGCTATAGGTAACAGATTTTGTTATAAACACCAGGGCCCAGTCAGTGATGAGAAATGAACTGCAGGAAGAGAAGACTGCAGCAGAGAGTGAAAAAAGAGAAGCGCACAAAGCTAGAGCTCATGATCTCACATTGTAAAGTAACATCTAGAGTCATATGTAAAAGTTTGGGCCCCCTCTGAGGGTGCATAATAATTTGCTCTGTCTTCACGAAAAAAGATCACAGAAGTATGTCATTCATTTTCTAGTGGCATCTGAGTTTTAGGGTGTTTTCCCAACAACAGTTTTTTAGTGTAGCAGTATTTAGGTGTATGAAATTAAATGAAATATGAAAAAAATGTTTGGGCACCCTTATAAGTTTGCTGATTTGAATGGATGAAACTTCTTAAAATGGATTACTTGGGACACAAAACTTGTTAGATTAGTTAGTTACGCCTTGAACTTCATAGACAGGTGCATTCAATAATGAGATAAAGTATTTAAGGTAGTAATCAGGAAATGGAAGGACACAGGCAATGTTGATGTTAAGGCCAAGAAGAATACCAGAGAGACATAGGCAAGGAATGGTGAGAATGATTAAAGACAACCCACAGATCACCTCCAAAGACCTACAACATCATCCTGCTGCAGATGTTCCTGTACAAGGGTCAACAATTCAGCACAGTTTGCACAAAGAACAGCTGTATGGGAGGGTGATGCCACGCCACAACTTTTGCCTAGAGGTATGCAAAAGCTCATTTAGACAAGCCAGATTAATTTTGGAATAATGTGGTGTGGACTGATGAGACAAAAATGTAGTTATTTGGTCATAACAAGAGGCACTATGCATGGCGACAGAAGAACACAGCATTCCAGGAAAAACACCTCTGTCTACTGTCAAATTTGGTGGAGGTCCCATCATGCTGTGGGGATGTGTGTCTAGTTCAGGTACTGGGGCCCTTGTTAAAGTTGAGAGTTGAATGGATTCCATCCAATTTCAACAAATTCTTGAAGACAATGTTCAAGCATCAGTCACAAAGTTGAAGTTATGCTGGAGTTGGGTATTCCAACAAGACAATGACCCTAAACACAGCTCAAAATCCACAAAGATATTCATGCAGAGAAAGAGGTATAATGTTATGGAGCGGCCATCACAGTCCCCAGACTTGAAGATCATTGAAAATCTATGGATTGATTTAAAGTGGGCTGTGTTTTATAAGGGGAAATGGTCCAAAACACCTTCATCCTGAATCCAGACGCTTGTCAGCTTGTCCTGAAGCCAGAGCTTATAGGAGTCATCTAGAGGCTTTTTGCAAAAGGAGGCTAAACTAAATATTACTCTAATTTTTCTGTTGGGATGCCCAAAATTTTTGCAACTGTCTAATTTTACTATTATGCATGTTGCGTATTTTCTGTTAATCCTATAATCCAAATTTCACTTATGGAATATTGCTGTATCCGTAAGATATATATATATATATATATATATATATATATATATATATATATATATATATATATATATATATATATATATATATATATACTTTATATCAAAATTAAGTTGCTGATCCAAAAGCCCAACAACTTATAATTTAAAATAATTATAATTATCAGGGGTGCCCAAACTATTACATATGATGGTAGCCCAGGGGTGCTGGTTATACAAACTACATTAAAAGTGTCTGAGCATTTATCTCTTTGGCCCAGCAACATGTTTCATAATTTGTTTTCACACATCTCAGGCAAACAGATGGCTTCCTCCTTCCTGCTACCTTGTCTCACTCTTGGTATAACAAAATGTCTACAAGCGTTGCCAACTGAAAAAGCACAGATGATTGTGCACGTGCCAGGTCAGTGGTGAGTCTGCTCTATTACTAACATCAAGTGACAAATTCTGTCAAACAAAGGAGTGCTCAGGTCCCTGTCCAAGGTAGATTTTGGCATATCTCACATAAGAGTCAATGAGTCTTGCAGGTCAGGCTACTGCTGTGACATTCATGCACGAATCAACCTTGTATATTGGATATGTGATGGCTTTCCTAATGAGGCATAACCAGGGCTGTACACAGAATTTTAGTCCTGTTGTAGACCTAGTTTATTCATTTTTTAGTCCTTGCTTAGTTGTGGTTTAGACCTGGTTTGGCCTCGGTTTGGACCTGGTTTAGGTATGGTCTTGTCCTGATTTAGACCTGGATTTGTCTTGGTTGAGACACGATTTAGTTCTGGTCCTGGTTAAGTCCTACTTTAGTCCTGATTTATACCTAGTTTAGGCCTGATTTAGAGCTGGTTCAGACCTGGTTTAGTCCTGGTCCTGGTTAAGTCCTGCTTTAGTCCTGATTTAGAGCTGATTTAGTGCTGGTCCTGGTTAAGTCCTGGTTTAGATGTGGATTAGTCCTAGTTTAATCTTGTTTTGTGAGTTTTAGACTTTTAAAACTCAATACAATGGATTGGCCATCTTGAAAGAAAAAAAAAAAAAAAAAAAGAACCCATCACCAAGTGTGCCGGTGTGTAAGCAATGCCTGCTGCACGCTGCGTTGCCAGTTTGGTTTGACAGTTATCCATCTTTGGGAAAAACATTTATCAAAGTGAAGTGAGAAATATAATGCAATTACATTATTCTATAGTGTTCATTGTATGGATGGAGCATATTCTAAATTTGCTACTAAAAGCTACCATATGAGCTGCTAACTAAATCTTGAAGAGCCCCCGAGCCGCATTGGTCTCATTACAAAAGATACAGTTATTAGACTGCTCTATTCTTATAACTATTACAACAAGAACATCTCAAAAGGCAGGAATAACTCAGCAACATTAACTTGTTGTATGACAGCCCAAACATTTAAACCAGCTATAAGCTTATTTAGCAGAACATGAACATTATCCAAGTATCCGAGTGTCCAGTGGTAGAATAAGTATTTTTTTACTTAAGTAAAAGTACAGATAAAGGAGCAAAAAGTATCACATGAAAGTAAAAGTATAAAAGTACTTACTTTCAAATGTACTTGTGAATAAAAAAGTAAAAGTATTTTGCACAGATTCAAGAACTAATGAATCTATTAAATGTGAGGGATTTTGCTGAAAAACTGCACTGTAAAATAATGGTTAATTGGTGCAATAAAAGACTGAGTCTGTAGGTGAGGTTTTTCTGAAGAGTACTACTATACTTATGTACTGTGTCTACAATGATGACACAGCAAAAACTAATAATTTTAAATGTACTATGAGCAGTATAAGTGCTTTATAATTAATTAAAATGACTCACATGTGTCCACAGATATGATATGAAGATGTTCAAATCAAATATTAGTTTTACTAAAAACAATGGTACAGCTGAGTTATTAACAGTTTAAAATATATTTTACATAATGGCCAAGTTGATTTTATTTACATTTTTATTTTGGTTCTAACCCTGTATTGCCGATCGTCCAATCAGAAAAGAGCCCATTGTTTTGATTTAGACTACATTGTTTTCAAACCAGTACGAGCACATACTGCTTCCAGTACCTTTAAACAACTTAAAATACGTTCTACTTCAAACCAATTCAAAAAAGCAGTGGAGTAAAGAGTACAGATACTTGCTTTAAAATGTAGTGAAGTAAAAGTAAAAGTACCCCTAAGTACTTTTACTTCTTTACATTCCACCACTTTTTTTATATTGTGTTTTTCAGTGTGGTAGACACAGTTTTCTGAGAAGACTCAGGATTGTTTCTTCAGGTGTGTGGATAAAGTCACAACCTATTCAGGCATTAAGAACAGTGTGTGGAAAAAGCCACTGGACCAAAATGATGGTTGCTGGGCACATCGCACTTCCTGTGGCTGCACATGTTGAAGAAGTGTTTGGCCTCTGTTCATTTTGATTTATAACTGAACAGCTGTCATGTTCTTTTCAGCAATGCATATTCTGCATGTTTTGGTCAATCTAGGTGTCTTTGGTCTGAGGGGTCGTCACATTTCAATTCCAGAAATCATTTGTGAAGAGAACCAATTTGTTTTCAGTTCATCTCTGCATGCATTTGCTTTTGTTGACAACAAGCAGTAAGTCGTTATTAAAGGTCCAATATTAGGCTACACTTTTTCCACTCACAGAGCTGTGGTTGCCAAAATTTTACTGTAAAAAAACTGGTGGCAGTATAATGCTTTAACATGAATAAGACTGCATCACATTTTCCATCATGTCTATATGCAACAGCCCCAGTCTCTGATGAATATAAAAAATAAGTTTTATGGTATGGTAGTGGTAAAATTACAATTTTTACCAGATTTTTCATGGTCATATTCTGGCAGCCACAGCTGCCAGTTTATGACCGTTAATTTTACAGTGCATGCTTTTTAAAATAATTTACACTGTGGTGACGGTGGTACAGTGGGTTAAGCATTTGCCCTGCAATTGGAGGGTAGCCAGTTTGAATGTCGTTGTGTCCCTGGGCAAGGCACTTCATCCACATTGCTTAATCCAATCACAGTATATGGCTGGTTACAACAGGAAGGGGATCTGGTGTTTAAACCCCCCCCCCCCCCCCCCCAAAAAAAAAAAAAAAAAAAAAAAAAAAAACCTGCCAAATCACCGTGTGATTGGTTTGCTGTGGCAACTCCAAATGGAAAAGGAGAAGCCAAAAGAAATAAAAATGTACAGGAAAACATCTTCTTTTGGGGAGCTGTTACTTTTACTTTTGCAGAGAGAACACTTGGCTTAGGCACACATCGCCCCCTGCTGGCAGCGTTGGGGATGGACAGAGCATAAAATGGCGACTAACCCCGAAAACGAGTGTTGCATGCCGTGGATGGGATGGGTTGTTTTAGATACTGATAAATTTCCTCAGTATCCTCCTCTCAGAGCCTGTTGGTGTCAGCTGCTTTCACCCCGCTGCCCTAGCACACTGCACCATAAAAGGATGGCACTGGTTACGGATTGCTGCAGACACTAAACAACTCCAGTCTCCTTAAAAAAAAATACAGTCTGCTCTGTCCCTTCTCGAACAGAGCATCTGTGTTTTTAGCCCAGTCCAGTTTATTATCAATGTGGACACTGGGGCAGTAGTCCACAATGTCCCCCTCAGTGCCTGTGATGGGACTAGGGGAGGTCCTCTTCCTCTTAAAATCTATCTCTAGCTCCTTTGTCTCTGTGACATTCAGCTGCAGGTGGTCTTGTCATTCCACTGTATTCAGACTCCTCACCCCAGAGGATTCTTGGTTCAGCTTTGCCAATTATATGCTCATGTACAAACCACATGGAAATATTTAGGGTGTGTTTAGAGTATTTATCTAACTGAACAAAAAATTTAATGCAACACTTCCATTTTTCATCAGCTGAACTAAAAAATCTAAGACTTTCTCTATGTACACAAAAGGCCTATTTCTCTCAAATATTGTTCACAAATTTGTTGAAATCTGTGTTAGTGAGCACTTTTGCTTTGCGGAGTTAATCCAACCCCCTTATAGGTGTGGTATATCAAGATGCTCATCAGACAGCATGAATACTGCACAGGTGTGTCCTAGGTTGGCCACAAAAAAAAAAAAAAAGCCACTCTAAAATCTGTGGCATTGTGCAGTTTTATCACACAGCCCAATGCCACAGATGTTGCAGGTTTTGAGGGAGCATGCCATTAGCATGCTGACTGTAGGAATGTCCAACAGAGCTGTTGCCTGTAAATTGAATTTTTTTTTCTCTACCATAAGCCATAAGAATTTGGCAGTACATCCAACAGGCCTCACAACCGCAGACCACGTGAAACCACACCACATCCATCATCTTCACCTCCAAGATTGTTTGAGGCCAGCCACCTGGACAGTTGCTGCAGCAATTGGTTTGCAGAAACAAAGAATTTCTGCACAAACTCAGAAACTGTCTCAGGGTAGCTCATCTGCAGCTCGTCATCTTTATCAGGGTCTCAACGTGACTGCAGTTTGCCGTAATGATTTGAGTGGGCAAATGCTCACATTTGATGGCATATGGCACTTTGAGGTGTTCTCTTCACGGATGAATACTGGATTTCACTGTACAGGGCAGATGGCAGGCGGCGTGTATGGCGTCGTGTGGGTGAGCAGTTTGCTGATGTCAACGTTGTGGATCAAGTGACCCATGGTGGCGGAGGGGTTATGGTATGAGCAGGCGTATGTTACGGACAACAAACACTGATGCATTTTATTGATGGCATTTTGAATGCACAGAGATACCATGACGAGATCCTGAGGCCCATTGTTGTGCCATTCATCCACGACCATCACCTCATGTTGCAGCATGATAATGCACGGCCCCATGTTGCAAGGATCTGTACACAATTCCTGGAAGCTGAAAACATCCCAGTTTCATTTTCAAAATGGTTTTTGCCCACTAGACAAATACAAGCAGAGGAAGATTTTTAAATGTGTTGCCTCAAAAATTAACCCTGCCTCTAAAAATAAAAACAGTCCAATAAAAAGCTTCTTAAAAAAAAAAAAAAAAAAAAACATACAAAAATTTTTTTTTTCTTTTAAATTGTGTGACATGTTTTTTATACTTCTTTATAGGTGAGTTTTGTTTTTTAAAGAAGCTTTAAAAAAAGTGGGTTTTATTTTTGAGGAAACATATTTAAAAATCTTCCTCTGCTTTTATTTTTCTAATGGGCAAAAACATTTTTTCCCCCAAATATATTGATTTTTTGATTCCCGAAAAAAAACAACACAAATATAACACAAAAATGTTCAGCAACACAGTGAAAAACTACAGTAAGGCATCACAACAAGCATCAGTCGCAATAATTATCTCTTTCCCACACTTTGATTCTATGTTGGAAGTCATTCTTCAAGAGCAAATGAAAGCGCTAGTCAAAATAGTGGACATATTTCCTTTGGGATAGTCAAGAAAGGGTCTCCATATTCGGTTAAACATATTAGTCTTAAAGTGTAAAATATGTCAAAAATTGAAGTGGAATGTGTTCCATTATCAATTTTCTCCTCCCAGAGACAGTGGGGGCTTTGTGAGAAATACAGTGCAATTGAATATTTTTATGAGCACTGAAGGTTAGAATGTTATACAATTTATTATTGTTTTTATTCATAATACGCTTAATTGGCAGAACAAGGAGGAGGGACACTGAATCAAGATCAAGGTTAATTTTGAGGCTGTTCTTGATTTCAAGGAGTATAGACTCCCAGTAGCGCTGAATCTTGGGGCATGACAAGAGACAATGTGTGACGCTGCCCTCATGTGTTCTACATTTAGGACACATTGGTGAAGAGCCAGGTTTAAATTTAGACACCCGATTCAGAGTTAATGGGCTCTGTGAAGTATTTTAGGTTGTAAAGCCCAAGTACAGTTACAAATGTTTTTTTTTGTTTTTTTTGGCAGTGTTCCAAATCATACCCCATGTTCTGTAATCTCTACGCCCAGTTCACTCCCCTAGGTCCAATCCAAAACATGAGAAGTAGTCTGACAGTGTCCCTTCAGTATTTTATAACACATGCTAAGAGAAACCTAGCAGTAAGAGCAGTCTTAAATCAGAGACCTCAATGTCACTCAATAAAGAGGTATCTTTTTTAATAAACTCTCACATTTGAAAAAAGAGAAAATGATTATGTCTATTATAAAGTCCTGTATCACCTGATTGAAACAGGGCCACTTTGAATTGCTTCCAGCGGTGAATACAAGTGAATAAAAGGGGCGGGAGGGGGCAACCCTGTCTGTTCCCTCTCCCAACCTCAAAATTTGTAGATCTGAGTCCATTTGTAATGACTGCTGCCAGAAGACAATTATAGAGCACTGTAACCCAACTGATAAAAAATGAGCCTAACCCAAACTTTTGAAGAGTGCAAAGCAAGGGTCATCATTTTAAATTCAATGAGGTCCAGTTTGTGAAAAATTTCTCAAGCAAAGGTCCGGAATATCACAAGATTAAATGTTGCCTTGAAAAGCATTGAAGTTACATCAACATCTGCAGCTACAGCAGGGGTCTTCAACTACATTTTTCCGAGGACCAGAAGTTTTCTCGGCAGACACTGGATGGGCCAGATGCTAAACATAATCTTGGAGCCCTGGCACACCTGAGGATGGGGTTGCTCGCTGCTACCGTTCCCGAAGTTATGAAATCTGATAAGCACCGGTCTGGGATGTTGGTTAGGTTCAGGGTGAGGAGCTAATGCACGGTGCAACCTCTCAAGCTTGGTGTGACCATCTTTGGTCTCGATGTGAAGGAACTCAAGCAACTACTTTTCAAAAAACTTCACGGCCTGAGGGACCTCCGTCAGGCTGATAACACGTTTATTCTTCCTCATGCCTTTGTTCTCGAAGTCATCAATATGTTGCACCATACATTCGACCTGTTTCTGAATGCGTGCTGTAGCTTGATCCGAAGAATCCTCTTGAGCTGCAATTCTGTCTTCAGTCTCTGTGGTACATTTGGCTAAATCCTTTATCTTCATTTGAGACAGTGGGTCCAGCTTCTCATTAATAAGCATTGCAGTGTTCTCAGTGATCTCTTGTATAACTTGACAAAGAGCAGGGTGAAGGGTTTTGGTCTTGCTAGCTGCTTGCAGCTCATTAGCTCATCTGTGCTAGGCAAACTTTCGACATCTTCGTCTTCGTCTTGTTATTTTTTATGGCGTGTTTATGGTGCTAGAGCGGTTCAAAAAATACTCATCAATATTCATATTAATATATCCAACTACAGATGATACACGGCTGCCAATAAACCAACGTTAATTTGCTTAAATGTCAATGCTGTGGTGTACATTCGCTACGCTAGCATCTTGAAAATTCGCAAAAAAATATTTTGATGGTGCTACTTTTTAATATAGACATTTATTTAAATTTTTTGTATATTCTTTTTTAAATTTTATTGAAGTGTTTATTTTTAAGGCAAGATTAAAAAAAAAAAATCTACAACTGCTTTTACTTTTCTAGTGGACAAAAACAATTTTGGATGTTGCGACTCAGGGCCACTGTAAATGTGCAATGTCTGAATCCAATCAAAATGAAATACATTTATACAGCGCCAAATCAGAAGTTGTCTCAGGACATGTTCCAATTAGAGCCGGTCTGGACCATACTCTTTCACTTCAGTTGTAGATGATAGTTTTAGTGAGGAATCCTGACTTCACCCCATAGTCAGGCTACTGAATGATTAAAAATGCAGTGGACATAGTTAAGTTTGCTTCACACTCGGAGGACCTTCTTTCTAGTGTAATTTGGCAAAACTTCTGAAAAGTTTTGGAAGAAAAGTTTTTCAAAGTGTGGGCTGCTAGTTAAATTTCTGTATTTAAAAGAATTATGCATGAGTATAATAGTCCACCCAAACACAACATCTGCAGTGGCCTAAATCTCACTGTTGCTGAGGGTAAATAAAGTCATGTTTTTTAGCTTAGCGTGATACAACCATTAATCAAGGATTTTACAATGTGAAAGTTTCCAAAAGCCACAGTTGGTTCCAAATGGTATCGACTCTGAATAAGTTCTCTTCTTGGTTTCTTCACATTAAAGTCCTTCTTTCTACATCAAATTTAAAATAATGACACTTATATATGACACTTAAACTCGCACATTCATTCACTAGGGACAATTTAGATTGACCAGCTCACAACACATGCATGTCTTTGGTGGGTGGGAGGACATGCAAAGGATCTGAAATGAACAGAAATGGCTGGCAAATGCGTATATATCACCACACAACATGAACAAAATACAAAGGTTTCAAAATTTCACACGTACAGAGCCCATTTAGCCGCAGAAATTAGCTTCACACGCTTTGCAGAGACGTCTTTGTGTGCAGTCAAAGCTGAAATGTTTTCTTTGTTCAAATTAATAAGACACCCCAGGAAATCCACACTGTATTTGCAGGTACAGAACTAATAACAAACAAAAAAAGTGACTAGTTTAGTAGTATATAAGTAGATTACAAAGCTCAATATCACCTCGAATTGGAGGTGTAAAGTAACACGGGTAGTTAACTTGGTGCAATTATTGGAGAAAATGTACGTTTTGGGTTCAGTAATAGTAGCAGTAGTAGTGGAAGCAGCAGTAGTAACGGTAGTATTCATAGTAGAAGCAATAGTAAAGGTAGTAACAATTTCTATTCAAGTAAACTTCACACTCAAGTAATAATTTTGACTATTTGTGCATTATTTTTTACATTGACAGTGCTTTTAGTTGAGTACAAATTTGTGAATACTTCTTCCACATCTGCCCCAAACATATTTATTTATTTTCACCACTTGCTGCTTTTCAAACATCCACCCATCTTCTTGCGCTTATCCGGGACTGGGTCGTGGAGGCAGCAGTGCAGTCTCAGCAAAGATGCCCACACTTCCCTCTCCACAGACACTTCCTCCAGCTCTACCGGGGGGGACCCCAAGGCATTCCCAGGCCAGCCGAGAGACTTCTCTGGGGCCTCCGCCCGGTGGGACATGCCCGGAACACCTCGCCAGGGAAGTGTCCAGGAGGAATCCACAACAGATGCCCGAGCCACCTCAGCTGGCTCCTCTCGATGCGGAGGAACAGCAGCTCTAGTCTGAGCTCCTCCCGTGTAACTGAGCTCCTCACCCTATCTCTAAGGGAGCACCCAGCCACCCTGCAGAGGAAACTCATTTTGACCTTGTCCTTTTGGTCATGACCCAAAGCTCATGACCATAGGTGAGAGTAGGAACGTAGATCGACCGGTAAATCGAGAGCTTCGCCTTTTGGCTCAGCTCCTTCTTCACCACAACAGACCGATACAACGACCGCATTACTGCAGAAGCTGCACCGATCCGTCTGTCAATCTCACGCTCCATCCTTCCCTCACTCGTGAACAAGACCCCAAGATACTTAAACTCCTCCACTTGAGGCAGGATCTCACCCCCAACCTGGAGAGGGCAAACCACCCTTTTTCATGTTGAGAACCATGGCCTCAGACTTGGAGGTGCTGATTCTCATCCCAGCCGCTTCACACTCGGCTGCAAGCCGCCCGAGTGCACACTGAAGGTCCCGGTTTGATGAAGCCAACACGACAACATCATCTGCAAAAAGCAGAGATGAAATCCTGTGGTTCCCAAACCAGACTCCCTCCGCACCCTGGCTGCACCTAGAAATTCTGTCCATAAAAATAATGAACAGAACCGGTGACAAAGGGCAGCAGTGGGAACAGGTCCGACTTAAAACCAGCAATGCGGACCAAGCTCCTGCTCCGGTCCTACAGCGACTGAACAGCCCTTAGCAGAGGGCCCCAGACCACCCCCCACAGGAGTGACACGGGTGAACGCTTTCTCCAAATCCACAAAACACATGTGGACTGGATGAGCGAATGCCCATGAACTCTCGAGCACCTTATAGAGGGTATAGAGCTGGTCCACTGTTCCACGGCCAGGACGAAAACCGCATTGTTCCTCCTGAATCCGAGGTTCACTTTTCAAACAGTTTTTCTCATTTGTGTTAGCCGCCATTGAAATTTCTCTGCAGCTCTCAAATCAATACTTAGTCCCAAAATAGAACATGTTATGTATGAACAAAACACTTCAGTCTTTCCATCAGAAAAATATATATTTCTCTGAGAGTCTAATCCTCCCAGTGTGTATGAGTTTGTCTTTGGCTGAACACAGTGGATCTAACCAGTCACTGTATGAGGTCTGTGTGAAATGTGTTGAAAAGCTGCTTGAAAAATTGTGTGAAATTGTACAAAACATGTTAAAACCTTTGTAAAAATGGAAGCCTGCAGTCATAAATGTTGTGAAAAAAAAATCCCTGCTTTCAAATTTAATTAAAGTGGAACAGTGTTTTTTCACCCTGTGTTTACAAAAAACAAACAAACAAACAAACCAAAAAATCTATATCTTTGTATTGAAAATTTATTTTTAATACATTATCTAAACTTTTTTTCAGGCTCTGATTAATTGGTCTACATCAGCCATTCCCAAAATCCAGATTGTCGTGGCCCCCTCATATTTGCAAAAGAATTCCATGCGAACCCACAGCTATAGAACTTCTATTCAAAAGAGTATGTCATGTTTTTCTCCATGTATTTCTGTAAAAAATGTTTCAAAACACTGATTGTTGGCTAAAAATAGTTTTAAAGTACATATTTTAAACAAGTGTATTACTGTAATTCATTTCAAATTCAGTTTCTTTTTATGTACTTAACCCTCAGGCCGTCCTTTAAAAAAAACCAACACATTCTCCCTCTTAAAGCCTTTTTAGGTCACAGGGTCACATTTAAAAATAAATAACATGAAGAAAAAAAACTTTTTTTCATAATCAATCATCAATCATGAACCCCTCTCCTCATCATACATAGCAAAAGTGAATTAATGTTCATATTTTGCACATTAGTAAATAAAACATGCATTATTTACTATTTAAAGATGCAAAGCGTTTTTCTTTTTTGTTTGTTTTTTTGCACAGGGATTACCAATCCCGCATATGTCACTGATTAGCCCTAACACCGATTCTGATACATTTTTACTTTTTGTGCCATTACAAAAAAGGAAAAAAAAAATCACACAAAAAAGGGCTGAAACTCAGGTTACTTACTCTTAAAGCACTAAAAGGGCTGGGATACAGTCAGTGTTATATCATGGGAAATATAAGGGAATTACTTCCCACATTGCAATGAGAAAATGGTGGCTGTGGTGGTGATTTTGTTGTTTGTGTATTTTTTAGCCTTTGACTGACAGGGATAATGAGGAATTAACATGATTTAACATTTCTGTGTTACAGTGGCTTTAGAGTGAAAATAAATGTTTTTAATGTAAGTCAACAGGACCAAAAAGGGCTTTAAGAGGAAGAATGTGAGTTTTTTTGTCCAGACAGTAGAAAATTCATTTTTGTTAAAGTTGTGACAGTGAAATTCTAAACCTAATTTTTTAATGAACATCTTTGTCAAATGTCATTACCCTAGCATAAGAAATGCCAAAATGAGAGCAAAAAAATTAATTGAAAAGCCTTAAAAGAGTGACAAAGAGTGATAAAACTGATAAAGTGGCTAATTCAGCACAGAACATGTCTAGCTACAGGAGAAATATTTATTAATGGGAAACAAAAATGGAGAAAATGGAGGCAATGATAAACACTAACAAACTTTTTTTTTTTTGGGATTAATTATTATTATTATTACATGATACTTTGCACTGTTTTTGGGAAGATAAAGTTTTAGGTAGTGCACTTTTAATGAGAACAACTTGTATGAAAAGATGTTGGAGGAAGATGACCGGGAGCCATTTCAAAACAACAGAATGAAGATGATTGTTACTGAGGTCGACCTTTGACCTCAGAGGCACCAGGCTAATTTGAGTTGTGTCTTGGGAATGAATTGTGTTCGTACTTTGTTCCATCAAAAACATGGTAACTGTGTATTGATACACATACGGCCAGAAATGTGAAAAAAAAAAAAAATTGTTATGCTTCTCATTGCATTGCATGGCTGGTGATCGAAAAATCTATAAATGTGAGGACTGTGTGTAGTTTGAACAATACCAGTTGGCAAAGTTTGTCATGTTTTTGGAGAAGTTTTGAGATGTTTTTGTATGTGTAATTTTGGAGTTTGTGAGTAAAATTGAATGCTCAGTAAATCAGAAATTGTTAGTACAGTCAGTCTGTGCTGTCATTGTCAACTTATAGCTGCTACCTGCTGTGCAGTTCCCTTCAGGAAGAGCCACAGAGAATCATCTACCTCCATTTATCCTCTGCTCTCCTCTTCTCTAACTCCAACTGATTTCCTGACCTCTTTCACTATATCCATAAATCTAACATGAGGAGTCCCTCTGGTGTACTCATTCTTAATCCTATCCATTCTCGTCACTCCCTTAGAGAACCTCAGCATCTCCAGCTCTTTTTCTCTAAACAATACATAGCTGCTCTTACCACTGTCTCTCTGCCACCTTTTCTTTTATTCTTGCTGATACTTTGTCAGTATTAAGATTACCAGAGAAATTATGGATATAACCCCCTCAACTCAACACAAATAACTTATTAAATGGCAAAGAACTAAGAGGGCAATAGAAATACACCAAAATCAACGTTTGTTGGCAAACGGAAAGTAAGTGAAGTACTCAGAGACATACGTGGAAAAGTATCGCTAGCCTGAGCGGCTAATGCTAACTAGCATTCAACACGAGGCGACAACAAAGTGCTAAGGCGTAACGCGAAGCGGTCTGAGTGGCCGAGACATGGCTGAAATGGAAATAATTTTACAAGAACTATGAGGCTTTCACAAAGAAAATAAAGAACACTTAGAGGCTATCAGACAAGACATTTCAAAAATTAACACTCGATTGGACGTAGCAGAGGGGAGAATTGAGAAAACGCAGGAGAGAATTCAAAACACAGAGGACGCCATGACCGAACTTGTAAAGCTACACGTAAAGCTGGAGGACAAGTTAATGGACCTGGAGATGGACATGGCAGAAAAGAGGATTTATCTGGAACGACAAACAAATAACATTGGACCACGATTATCCTCCGCTCATTCTAAGGAAGTGAAGGGAATACGCAGACGTGTGCAAGACGCTGAAAGAAAACCAGATCCAGTTTCAGACTCTCTTTCCCGCTAGACTGAAAGTGAAGTACACGGAAGGATCCAAAATATATGACACGGTGGAGGAAGCCACCGAAGATTTGTCCAGGTGAGGCTACACAGTGAGAGTCATAAAACCACCAGAAACAGGAGCAACTGAAACAGCTGACCTGGAGTAAAGTGGCTAAAAGGACAGTCATGGGTGCTGAGAATCCAGGACATGCCCCTGGCTACAAGGAAAAACTCCGGGCTTTTAGGAGGGCTTCATCTGTGCCTTCAGGAAATAAAGGTTTATTGACAATTCTCTCAATATGTTTGTCTTTTTTACAGTCTCAAAAGTAAGTGAAAACGTATTACAGCAGATGATAGATAAATACCTGTTTATTGGTGTAGAATGTGAAGTGTTATATGGTTCTCAGGGGTGCACCTTTTACAGAAACGCCCAAGCCTATGAGGGCCCCCCTTCATTGCTTTGATGAGGAAGCTGCCTTTTGTGGCACAACAGGGTCTATTCCAAAGACCCCTACCTTGGAAGTTCACATCACCCAAGTTCATAGCCCCCTTTTTTTTTTCCCAGAATGTTTGACTGTATACCTGTTCAGTGTTCATCGTTCGTTGGGCACGGGGAACCCATTTACAATGTAGCAGATCAGTGAAATTGGTAACAATTAATATAAATGGCTTGCATAGCCCAGTCAAAAGATGGAAAACCCTATCTAAACTCAAACGAGACAAGACCCAAATTGCCTTATTGCAATAAACACATCTATCAGACGTTGAACATTCAAAACTGAACAAACTGGGTTTTAAACATGTTTTTTATTCTTCCCACAGTTGTGGAAGGTGGAGAGGAATGGCGATCCTGATATTGGGGGCATTAAATTATGAACACATATCCGAGCACAAAGATAAAGAGGGCCGATATATAATGATAACGGGTAAGATAGAGGGTACTCTTATTAGTCTTTTGAATGTGTATACTCCCCCTGGGAGTGACTGGTCTGTGTATAGACAAATACTAGAAATAATGACAACAAAAAGTCAGGGAACCCTAATATGTGGAGGAGATTTTAATATTACCTTAAACGCTACTTTGGACTCTTCAAATGGGAAAGGTGACACTAGAAACATTGGAAAAAAGCTGGTACATCTTATGGAGGAATTAGGAATAGTCGATGTGTGGAGGGACAACAATCCAACTAGAAAAGAATACACACACTATTCACATGCACACAATGTCTATTCTCGGCTGGACTATATTTTTATGTTTAAAAATGATCTATTTAGGATTAAAAGTTGCGAAATTGGGCCCAGTACTATTTCAGACCACAATCCTGTCCATATGAATATTTTCCTCCACAAGGAGGACAGATCCACTCTCTGGAGGTTAAACACCAATATTTTGAATAACTCTAATGTCAAGGAGAGTTTAATTAAAGAAATAAAGGAATACATACAGCATAACGATAACAATGAAGTGTCCCCTGTAATGGTTTGGGATGCCCTAAAGGCAGTGATGAGAGGGAAAATAATTAGTATTTTCTCCTACCAGAAAAAAAAAGCCAACAGGCTAAAACTCACAAGTTTAGAAGATAGACTGTTAAAACTGCAACAAGAACATTCTTTGACACTAAAACATGAGATTAAACTTGAAATGGTAAACTTGAGGAAGGAAATTGATGACCTAAATGCTATTGCTGTACAGAAAAAACTTATTTTTTACTAAACAACAGTATTATAAACTGAGGAAACAACAGGCAGAGAGAACTATACATAAAATAAAAAATCTTTTAAATAACAAATTAGTAACTAAGCAGAGACAAATTAAGCAATCTTTCCTAAATTATTACAAAAAGCTGGACTCCCAACCTCATATAGAGAATCAACAGGATATAGATTCCTTCCTGTCCCAATTACATTTACCTTCAATGACAGAGGAACAAAATAAATTGTTACTCTCTGCAATAACTAAAGAGGAAATTCATCTGGCGATTAAGAGACTAAAGAGAGGGAAGATGGCAGGGGCTGACGGATATGGTCCTGAGTGGTATAAAATAATGGAGATTTATTTACTCCCAACATTGTTGAAAACTTTTAACTGGTTGATGGAAAAGAAGGTAATTCCCCCTTCATGGAGTGAAGCAATTATTTCCATTATCCCAAAAGAAGGAAAGGACAGACTAGAATGCAGTAATTACCGCCCAATTAGTGTATTAAATATAGATTATAAACTGTTTACCTCCATCATATCAAAGAGGCTGGAAACAATTCTACCAAATTTGATACACAAGGACCAGACAGGGTTCATCAAACAAAGACAGACACAAGATAACATTAGGAGAGTATTACATATTATGCGACAGGTTGAAGAACAAAAATTGGCGTGCTTAGTGATAAGTTTGGATGCGGAAAAGGCATTTGATTCGGTGAGGTGGTCCTTTTATACAAAGTGCTTGATAAATTTGGCTTTCACAAATCCATAATTGATATAATTTCTGCATTGTACAATAGACCAGTGGCTAGAATCAAAATTAATGGGGACTTCACAGAGTATTTTTTTCTAGAAAGGGGAAATGACAGGGATGTTGTATGTCGCCACTCCTCTTCGCCTTGTTTATCCAGCCGCTCAGCCAATGGATCAGACAAAGCCAGGACATTATTGGGGTAATAACTGCAGGAGGGGAGCAAAAATTGACCTTATTTGCTGATGATTTATTGTTAACTATTTCCCGACCCACGCACACTCTTCCTAGAATTGTAAACACACTAGAGGATTATGGCATCTTCTCAGGGTATAGAATTAAGGTAAACAAAACTCAAATACTGACACTGAACTATGACCCGCCTAAGAAAATTAGGGATTAGGGATATAAATGGAAGTGGGATGCAGACAGCATCAAATATCTGGGTATTACAATACATCAAGACATCACAAAGATGTTTGAGGGTAACTATGGGCCCCTGAATATTAAAATAAAAGCAGACTTGCAAAGGTGGAATACCATACCCTTTCTGGACCTGCATTCTAGGATAGAGTCTATCAAAATGAATATCCTCCCCCGAATGCTCTAATTATTTCAGTGCTTGCCTATTCCTATACCTCCCAAACAATTTGCAGAGTGGGACAGACTACTGTCAAATTTTATATGGAAGGGTAAAAAACCTAGGATCAAATATAAAACTCTCCAATTAAAGAAAGACAGAGGTGGTATGAGCCTCCCTTGTTTACGGGAATATTATTATGCTGCCCAGTTGAGACCATTGGTATGTCTGTGCTCTCCGGTTTACTCAGCGGGATGGAAAGATGTAGAGGGGAAAACAATTAAAGGGATACCACTTACAGCTCTAATAGCTGATACTAAATTGCATAACGAAATTGATACGTCAAACGATCAGTTATTAAATACGATGATATCAGCATGGAATGATACAATTAAAATATGTCGCTTGGAGGACTCCTCTAAAATTCTGCGATGGTGTGCCTACGACTCAGAGTTTACCCCAAATAAATTAGATGGCGGGTTTAAAAACTGGATCTTAAAAGGTTTGACTAATTACAACTCCTTTGCCCACAAGGGGGCATTCCAAACCTTTGACACCCTGAAACAGAAATATGGCTTGGGCCCTGAGGACTTTTTTCAGGTACCTGCCGGTCAGGCACTAATGAGAACATTAAAGTACCCATAGCTGATCAGGGGTTCCTTCAAACATTTATATCACTAACCAAATCAATGTTACCTACGAAAATTATATCTAGATTATATAACGGCATCCTGCGGAATGAGGGGCAGAACACACACTATGTTAAAGAGAAATGGGAAAGAGAAGGGAGGTTAACAATTACAGAGGAGAGTTGGGAAAACATATGTCAGATGCAATGGGTCTCCACTGGGTCAAATATATGGCGTGAATTCTGCTGGAAAAATATTATGAGATTTTTCATTACACCAGCTCAGAAAAGACATCGGGGTTTTGGCGATACTTATTGGAGGTGTGGGTGCGAGGGGGCCAACCATTTTCATGTCATGTTTTCATTTCATTTTGGGATTGTCAAGTTATTCAGGTTTTCTGGTCTGAGATTCACAAACATTTACAGAATGTATTTTCAATTGTTCTTCCCCTGAAAACTTGTATCTGGGTGGTATAGCATTGGACGGCTTTAGAGACAAAGTGTTTTACATTTTGTTGGCAGCTAGTTAAAAAGGCCATTACAAGAAAATGGCTCAGACCCGAGCCACCAACGATCGAGGACTGGATTAATATTGTACAAGAGATTTATATAATGGAAAAATTGACTTTTGCAGAGTGCAGAAAGACACTTTCTATAGAATATGGTCAAAATGGACTGAATATGTCAAGCCTGTTAGATCTGACTTTTTGTGAAAACTGCTTTGGCCATTTGGTACTAATGCTACTCTGATTTATTCATTTTTTTGTGTGTAATTCCAATCAAGCAAGTGGTTCCCCACTCACTAGTTTCAATTTTATTTTTGTTTTGTTCTGCTTTAGTGTTAAAAATGAAAAGGCAAAAGCAATACAAACATTATACTACTGACTGTACATGAACATGTTGTGTTGGAAATTCATTAATTTCTGTGTTATCCTACTGTTATTCTATTATCTGAGCTTAGTGCTGTACAAGGACAATGGCATGCGTAGCAGCTGTAAGGCCAAAGGATGTTGTGTCTTAGTGCACACGAGGCTAGGACATGGCGTCTTCTTAAAGATTAGAGCAAAAGTCTTCAGATGTGCTTGTGACTCTGGGACACATACTCTCTCCTGTGTATGTTGGTATAAAAACTACCTTCTGCTAAGGGGGGGGGGGGGGGGGGGGGGCATCTCTCCTTTGTGCTGTGTTCTCCTTGTGCACAAGTAAAATAAAGACAACTTGCTGTTTGATCCAGACACTGCCTTTTTGTCAAGTATCTCAATCTAAGATTTCCATAACACATGTAAAATGCTTTTTCAATAAAAAAGTGAATTATAAAAAAAAAAGTACTGTTGCTTCAAAATTATATTACTAAAGTAAAAGTACACAACTGTTACGTGCCCCGGCTGGTCTAGGGGTTGTTTGGGCATGAACAATGTGGCAAAGGGGATGGAGAAACTGGAAAACGGTGAATATGCACAAAAAAAAGGATAATGTTTATTTCACAAAAAGATAAATATAAAGAATAACAAGGTATTTTGATGGAAACTAATCTAAACAAAATAAGCTAAATAACTAAGGAAAAACTGAAGTCCGTCCAGACGTGGCACAAGGACCCACTGGCCACCGAGTTGTGGCGGTGTCTGCCATTTAACTACAGCTGATGGCCAGTTACGAGCAGCTGCACCACTCAGCTGACAGTCACCTGCACAGAAAAAAGAAAAACAGGCGGGGCGCACAAAGAGCTGATGGCTCAAAGGCCGTAAGATTAGCATCAAACAACAAAGACCAGAATGGCAATGGACAGTAAAAGGATATGTGTACAGATCTTTAGTCTCTAGAAAGGGCATCTGCCACAATATTGTCCTTGCCCTTCTTGTGCTTGATGACCAGATTGTACTCTTGCACCATCAGAGCCCAGTGCATTAGGCGCTGGTTGTGATTGTACATTTGGGCAAGAAAAACAAGATGGTTGTGGTCAGTGTATACAGTGACAGGAATGTGTGTGGAACTTACATACCCACTGAAATGCTGCAAAGCAAGTAGCATGGCTAGAGTCTCTTTTTCAATGGTGGAATAGTACAGTTGATGTTTTTTGAACTTTGCTGAAAAATAAGAGACTGGATGGGACACACCAGCCTCATCCTCTTGCAGGAGCACTGCACCAGCTCCAGAAGCACTGGCATCCACCTCCAGACCAAAAGGTTTAAAATAATTTGGTGCAGAGAGGACAGGAGCACTGCAGAGAAGAGACGTGGCAGAGTCAAGTCGGGAACAAGTCGGACACAAATCTAACCGGCGTGCACTGCGCACAGACCGACACTGATCGAAACTGCGCAAGTCTGGCTCATCTCGAACGCGCCTGATGGATGGAAACGGAAATGTGTCGTCTTCTATGCTCGCGCGGTGCATTTCTGCCTCGCTGGAAGACCCGTGGCGTGTTGCTGCCTCTGTCAGTGTCGTCGTAATATTTTTGTTGTGATCAAATTAATCGATGCGTCAATTGAAATTAACGCAATTAAATCAATAAATTAACGCACTGTGTTATTGGATAATTTCCCCAGCCCTACTTTAAAGGTCTTATTTTGCCGGAAGAAGTTAGCCCTCTTGGTGTACCTTCTGAGTCTCTATGCCTGGACCTGTTTTAGAGATTCTTTAACCTTAGTCAAATCATCATTGTCTTTTATAAGAAAACTTTTTCTTGATCTTTTTCACTTTGAAATCCTTAATGTTGGATTCTTTTGGATTTCTTAATTTATCAACATGTTTGCCTTTTTATTTCAGTTTCACTTTCATCCCTCCAAGTTTTCTTAGGTGCTTAGATCAAGCAATTCGCTGATAGCCCATGCTGCTGCATACATGAGGTTGTTTATTTCAGTGATGGTAAAGTCTTGCCCTGTTTGTTTAAGACCTGGTTGGCTTGTTTCAGGGTATCAACCTCTTGTCTGTTTGTTTTGATCTTGGGGAATGGTGGTCTATTTGTTATAGCTATTTCTTTTGTAATTTCCTTCTTCTTTTGCCAGATGGAATTTTCAACCCTTATTTACCTTGGGATCTTGTAGTTGTTGTATTTCCCTTTGGTTTTCCTCCTCATAGTTGTCTTCTGGCTGTGGTGGTTCTTGTGGAGGTTGTGTCTTTGATTTGATCAAACTCTGTTGGTGTGAGCTTTCCCTATTTTTGTATATGCATTATTATTATTATTATTATTATTATTATTATTAAAAGTATAGTTGTTGTGGCTTCAGTTTTGCTAAATTTCATCTGATTTTGTGTCTGGCTTTAAGTGCTGCCCCTGCCTTTTCCCTCTCTATCACTCTTTGGAAAGGTACCATCCTTTTGTTTACATAATTGCATGTTTTTTTTTTCTTCCTTTCTTGTGTTTTTAATCTCTACTGTCTGAACAATGCCTTGCTTTGTGAACTGATCAAAAGGAGAACCAATTTCTGCTCCAGCTGCTGTTGCATCTTTTTATGTTTCAAAACCTGCTAATTAATGACCGCAGTCCAGAAATTTCCAGCCGACTAATTATGTATCTCTGACTCAAGCTGCTTGTTTGGCCTTTAGATAATGCTATTAATGTTATTTTTCTACATAATAAGGCAGCGGCCTGTCACTCCTGCGCACAAGTGTCTAATTTGATTATAGGTAAATGTATAATATAAGCCAATATATTCACGTTTCCATAACAGAGCTGTACATTAAGCATTAAATTGTTTTCACGTATGAGGATAAAGCTACATTATGTGAAATAATGAGCTGGAAAGCTGAGCCAAAATGTATTTTATTATTCACAGACAAATAGATAAATAATTGAAAAAGAAAGCAGTATTTTTTCCTCAAGGATTACTGTTTTTTTTATACTGAAAAACAGTTAAAGTGTGATATTCTTAAACCTGACTCAAATGTTTCATGTTTTCTTTGCGCCATAGTCCATTGTATTGTAACGCAGCCAATTAGAATTAGAGCGAGACTAAAAAGATAAGTTTTCGTCAAAGATGATTTTAATCGGAAAGGCTATATTTGATAAATCACTCTTTCAGTCATGTATTTCATCTTTTTAAATCTCATCTAAGCTTCCATACAAATCATTTAAACTGTATTTTGAAACTACAGTACTTTAAGAAAGGCTGTGAACAAAGAGAGGTGTATGAATCAATGTACAATCTAATAGACACACTAGAGGTTCTATGTCTCTCTTTTACATCTTCACATCACTGGAACTCAGAGGACCCCAACAAATAAGAGTCATAAAATGCCAAGAAATGTTTGATTGAATCTCAAAAATGCGGACACTCAAAACTATTTTTCTACCTTCTACCTGTCCTTGTATTCCTGATGACTGAAGTACTAATATATTATTACTTTTTTAATGTGATAGTGATATTGTGATTATGTACTTTTTATGACTGTATGAATTGTTTTTAAAGGTTTTTTTTTTCCACAACACACTAACATTTTTACACAGTACTTTAAAAAAAAAAAAAAAAAACGATTTTCCTATTTTTGATGCACCTATACATAATCCTCTATATTTAATGCAGCCTATCATTATCCAAAGGTCCTCATAAATATTTCATGTTTGTGTACTCCTCTTGACCTTACCTTTGCTGCCTCATATTTTATTTGACCTCTAAACCATGCCGGGTTAATGGCACTCCACGCTCAGAGTGTGCAAACATTATTCAAGCTGTTTTGATATGCTAATGATATTGATATGTGTTAAGTGGTTAACCAGATTTAGGTTTTGCAACAATTTTAGGGGAAGCTACATGGTCCTCTGGTGTTTCTAGTTTTGATTTTTCTTTTAAGTTTTGTGTATTTTTGTCCATTGCCAATGATGAATGTTTCTTCATTCATAACCTCCTTCTTCAATATCTGACTTTTGCACAAAACTGTACGTGTTTTTTTTTTCTTTTATTTGATTACCAAAGGTTATATTGTGACTTTAATTATCTTTGTAAAAACTATTAAATTATTAAGCTCTCATTCAAAACTTCAGGTGGCAAATTTAGATATTGTCCCTATCTTGCTTGCATTGGTAGTGATATCATGCCCAGCCCTGGACACACACCAAGGATCTTCTAGTTCAGGAGTAAATGCTCTACACATGGGCAGTGCAGCCAGAGTCCTATATTGCTGGATTATGTTCAGTCGAGGCAGTACACATCAGGCATGACTCCATTTATATACAAGATTTTCTCTATGATTCAAAATATTACAAATGTGTGATATGCATAACTACTTATAAACATGTAAACATCTAATTTTTATTATTATTTTTTTTTGTAGTCCTGACATGTTTTTGACAAATGTTGGCTCACAGCTGCCAACATACCTTCTTTTACCTGCTTCTACAGAAAGTATTAGTCATCTTTTAAGAAAGCACAGTGCACTTTTTGTAACTTAAAACTTTGATATATGGACATATAGACTTTTTCTGAAAACCTGTATGGGGCCCCTCATTACCACCTTACACCATTCTACAATGAGCAACAAAATTCTAACATCTTACAACAATTGCATAGAATAAAACCTTTTGTTGCTTCACTGACCCCTTGTGAGAGCAGTGAGTACTGTATATTTACTCTAATATCCCGATCTTGCAATGACACAGAATCCTGAATCCTCCCTTTGCCCATTTTGGTTATTGAAGAGGAGTGGACCAACATTCCACAGGCCACAATCAACAACCTGATCGACTTTATGCCAAGGAGATGTGTTGCACTGCGTGAGGCAAATGGTGGTCACACAAGATACTGACTGGACACTTACTGTGTGTTAAAAGTTGTATTTAGCAAGCAATATTAGCAGAAAACTTGGCACTATTTGGACAGTATAAAATAGTTTGACAAGCATTTTTCAGCTCATTTTTACAAATCCAGTTACTCATAGCCTACCTGTGAGAGCTGTTTTATATAATTTGACCAAACCACTGAAACGTGTCTATTCGACTCACCCAGACTGTTAGTTCTCTGTATCATGTGCTCAAGGCTTCATTAGTGAGTGAACAAAAGATCTTGTATTATCTGAGCAGTGGACTGTATGAACTGATTGCCCCGTGCAAGGTGATGAGGCCAATTGAGGATTTCAAGAGTAAAGTAACATTTTACAACTTCAAAATAAGCTTATAAACATATTTTAAGGGCTCTTATTCCTTTTAGGGGTTGCGGTTGGCTGGAGCCTATACCAGGAACTAACATTTGCCAGGGAACACCTTGACCTATATTTTGACCAAGTTACATATCCAAACATCTATGTAATTAAAATAATTTTTAAGGTGTTAACCCAACCAGTTGGGAATCAATAAATTAGATCATCCTTACTGAAAAATAATGAGGAACAAAAGCAACATATGTTTTCTCACACAGCACAAGCTGTTCATATGATAAACAGAAATATTCTAAAAAGAAGAGTAATAGGATTTTTTTTTTTTTTTTTTTTTTTTTTTTTTTAGAACAAGCTAGCAGCCATTAACAACAGCTGTTAGCGTTGGCGTCCTATATGGCTCAAACATTAGGAAATAGAAACTTTGCATTTACTGCCTATGTTGACTGAAACTTGAGCAATACTTATTATCAATAGTGATTATAAATAAAAATGGTTGCAATTCTGCTCATTTCCAGTTCAGAAAGCTGGGAATAAAGAGGAAACAATGTAATTCTACAGCCAAATAAATTTAGGGACAAAAGTCCAACGTGCAGTAGTGATGGCAGTATCAAGTATCATGTCGATACTTGATACTTGATACATTTGGGTATCGAGTACTTGAATAAAGTATCAGTACTAATTAATACATGTGAAATAAAAGCACAGCCTCCTTGAAGGTAACTTATTCCAGTGTTTTATGCCAAAACTCCCCCAAACAGCAGCATTTTGGTCTGATCCATCCATGTCATGTGACAGGAAGTTAGGAGTTTTCACTACTATGATCACTTGTGTTACATGAGTTAATTATTTTATAGTGTGTACATTCAAATTTTAAATGGCCAGTATTAGTCATGGGATTTGTCTTCAAAGGTAACAACATTTTGAATGAACGAATTCCCCCCCTAAAGTAATTAAATCTAAAAAGTGTGGTATCGCCTATCACTAGTGTGCAAGAGGTTGGGACGGGTGGAGAGAGGCGTCAGGTGTGTTGTGTCATAAAAAAAGTAGTGAAAGAGACATGAAGTTTGTCTACTTGAGACTATTTCTGTTTCACCTAAAGTAAAAGTATGCAATTTTCTTTTCTTTCTTTCTTTCTTTTTTTTTTTTTTTTTTTTTTTTTTTTTGAGGTTTAATTATATCTTAATAGTAATTATCTATCTAAAAAAAGAAAAAAACTTAACACATTATCTCGACTTTATTATGAAGTTCCTTTTGACAGGTTGACACCGCATATCAACATTGAATTAATGCCTGTCACTAACAGACAAAGTGCATAATTCAACGCTGTCTATGTCTAGTTACAAAAAGAAACAGCACAAAAAGGACAATGTAGAGAAAAAGGGAGCAAAGTGAAAGGCTGATGAGTATTGTCAAAGCATTCACTCAGTGATTTCTCTATGAACTCAGTCAATCAGATATAAAAACTAAGAGATATACTGTATACTATAATGGCTGGAACTGAGGAAACACTACTGACCATTAGCATGTTTCTCTTTTAGTGAGTCTACATCAGTAGTAGTAGCAGTAGTGATATTACATACTAGTAGTAGCAGTAATAGTAATAGTAGTCGTAGTTGCTATTGCATAAAACAACTTTCAAAAGTACTTTTATCTACAGTAAGTAAACTTTGCATTCAATACATTTTACATTTACTCAAGTAATAAACATGTTGACTACTTTGAGGTAAAGGTAGCCTTCCAAATAATTACTGAAATAAAAGTAAAAAATTATTTGGTGAAAAAGTACTAAGTAACTGTTTGGCGAATGGTATTTCCATGGTATTTCCAAACATAAAACAATAAAAAATAAATTACCTCTTTATGAAATAACAAAGTATGGCATAAGAAGGTTCCTTAAGTAATGTTGCTTTGAGCCCTATAGCTCAGTTGCTGTGGTGAATTAACAGGGTAGGTTTCTCTTTGCTCTTTCCCTTATTATTTTCTGTCACTTCCACACTTGAAAGTCAAAAACATGTACAAACAAGTCAAAAAGAAAAAAAAAAAAAAAAAAAAAAAAAAAAAACTTGTCAGTTCATGTTCTTAGTGTAATCCAGTGTGTGCAGCTATAGGGAACCAGTGATCTGCTTCTGTGTGGATTTACTCAGGCTTAAACTGACACATACAGCTCTACTCTGTCTACATTCTTCTATTTAAACCACTGCCTTAAGCCTCATCTTCGTGCATTCTTCCTCTTCAGTCTAATTGATAGGCGCCAGAGCTTTCCTGCACAAGAAAAGGCTGTTCAAATACAAGACTGGAGCTAATTAACTCCCCATATACTTCCTGGAATTTAATTATTCAATGGTGGTAAAATAGAATGGTCAAAATAGTATAAAAAAAATAAAGTAATGTGAAATAAAAATATTCAGTATAGTTGCCATATGAAACTCATTAAAAAAAGTAAGTACTCAAGAAGTACTCAAAATCTGTACTCAAGTAAAAGTACTGTTACTCTTACATTATATTACTCAAGTACGACCCGAATTCCGGAAATGTTGGGACATTTTTTTAATTTAAATAAAATGAAAACTTTTTTATTTTATTCACAACAGAGGATAGATAACAAATGTAACACTGAGAAATATCACACTTTTATTCTCAAGCAAATGTGGCTCTAAAACCTTTATAAACGTTTCAACATTCATAGTTCCTTCCAAAACACACAGCTGCCCATCCCGTATGCACTCATGCCCCCTGTCCCATCAAAGATGCTGCTTTTGACCTGAACACTGATGAAGGTCTCCTCCTCTTTAGCCCAGGGACATGGTGTTCGTGATTTCCAAAGAGAATGTTAAATTTGGTCTGGCCATAGAACACTGTTCCACTTTAAAACAGTTCATCTTAAATAAGCCTTGGCCCAGGACACGATGGAAATAGTTGCTTGAGTAAAAGTAAAGAAATGCTGAGTGTTAGGTTTACTGAAGTTTACTACTACCATAACTGAGAATGCCATCTTTGTGGGGAAAAACTTGTATGGTAAATGGTCACATTTTTATATAGCGCCTTTCCACCTTCATGGGCACTCAAAGCGCTTTACATCAAGGAAACCGTTCACCCATTCACACTCACATTCATACACCAGTGTGCGCAGACACTGGAGGCAAGGTGGGTTAAGTGTCTTGCCCAAGGACACAACGACAGTATGCAACGGTGGGAGTGGGGTTTGAACCGCCAACCTTCTGGTTATTGGACAAGCGGCTCTACCAACTGAGCTACTGCCGCCTATGAAATAATTCAAAACAGCCTACTACACAAACACAGTGATAGGACTGAAGTTACCTAAGTGGCTTTTGGTGTTTGCTTGCCTGCTTGAACCAATGAGTCAGTTTGGACTTCAGAGGGTACTGCCCCAGTGATAAACCTGATTTGAAAGCCAGGGGAAGCCTGTATATGAGTTTTACCAGTCATGGAGCGCTGGAACAGATGATGGGGCATGAGGCCAAGTCTGCTTAAAAAGCAGGTACAGTGCTAATAGCTAATACTTTTCTATTGTGCCTTTATGTGTTTGGTCTTGGGTCTTTTAACAAATGTATGCGTGGTGCAGGGTAAGCTTTTGGGGTTATTGATTTTATAAAGTTTGGTGACATACAGTAACTGTCTAAATAAAGTACTGAATGACCCCTGACAACACAAAATCCAAAGTTTTATACTCTTGAATAGAGAAAGGAGCACCAGGGCAGGTTTGTTTACAAGCCCTGTATATTATGCCATTAAATCATCTGACAGGAGGCCCAGATAGACTGTTTTCTTTAGTTTATTCAGTGATGTAATGTGAAAGATATCTCTGGCATGGATTTCTTCTTTCATAGTCTGTATAACAGAACAGATTAGTCAGGAGAAAACATGGTCATTTGCAAACTATTTTAATGCCAACATGGTAGCATGCCCTGTCACTCAGAGTTACTTCTGTCGAATCAGACACCACTTAGAGATGGCAAGAGGGGTTTTGTCTCCATTTTATGTCAAGAAACCATCTCCTTTCATTTGTCACTGTTACTTTGGCCTTTCAGGCTCTATAAACTTGAAATTAAATGTTATATAGTGTTGCTTTAAGACTGGGTATTATGTAGACTGTAAGAGTTATACTGTATATATAGCTTTTACGTTGTTGATGTCCTGAAAATTATAAATTATGGGTGTGGCCTTGTCCTCTAGTTGGCTTACAAGCCACTAGCAGTTAAGATTTCAACATCTGCACATTTTGTTTACAATTGTTACAAGACAATTAGCAACTGGCTAGCAATTAGTAGAGCCTAAGGAGACCACATTAAAGGGAATATATTTTGCACAATCTACTTTTCTGAGCTTTCTGCCTTGTTATAATGTCACATCAAAAACATACCTGGAGTTGTGTTTTCCTTCATTCACTCCTATCTGAGTAATCCTGTTGTGTCTAGCGCTGAGTTTCTGAGGCCTAACAGCGCACGGTTCCACGAACCCCTGCCTACTCCAGGAAGTATTGACCAATCAACAAGCCCTCTACATCCAGTCTGCTCTCTTTCATTTAGCCAAAACATGATGTACAGCTCTGTTTCCTCACAGCTATTTTTCATTTTGTAGTAAAATGGCATCATAAAAAAAGTTTAAGGAAATGAAGTGCTTTTTTTTCACTGATTATGTTCAACAGACAGCAACAGAGCTGCACTTTGCTGCCCTCTGTTGGTCTCTTCACTCGTTTCATTATGGCAGAAGTACAGTACTTATTAAAAATGTTCTCTTTTAGTCAGATGTTTTTAAAGGTTGTAAAACATGCTCTGCTGTTCTATAGGTGACCTAGATGGGTTTAAAGAATGTAATAAAAAAGCACTGGTTAGAAAAATTCTAATTCAAATAAATAGGCTACAGCACGTAACGGCTAAAGGCTACATATTAAAATTCACTAAATTCTGAATTGCATTGCAAAACACAGTGGACTGCAACAGTTTGTTGTTGTATGTTCAAATTTAATCCATCAATCAGCACAAATCCTACTTCTTATTTAGAAAAATAACTTTGGTCAGGGGTAAAACTGTTGAGAACTATCCTGGGTCTACCCACTTTCAGTCATGGGATGCTTACACAAGGCGTTATATTTTGGACAGCTGTCACAAGAGTCCAGTATCTCCAGGTTTCTTAATAGTGCACAAACAATAATAACTAACTTTATTATTTGAACAAATTCACACCTGCTAGTAAATTTTATATGAGCAGAAGTTAGAGAATGTGGAGTTTTCTGAAAGATGAATTTACAGTAGACACGTGTAGTCACTATTTCATCAGCTCCACCCCTCGACAGTATGACATTGCTTTAGGGCAGCACCAGTTTTTGTCTCACTACACTCAATAAATCATAAAGTTGCAATACTTTCATTAAATATGCAATACTTTCATTAAATATGCAATACCTACAACAATGAAAAGCAGGAAACTTTTTCCACACTTGCAGCTCACAGATCTGCCTTGCCTGTTCTCCCACACAAAAGGAGAAAATATATTATGGACTTATTCATTGTGGCTTCATTCTGCTTCTCAAAAACAAATCAGTCATCTGAGGAGATTAATATAATTTATCTGCTTACTAAGTGATAAAAAACGTTTATAATCTTATCTTGAGGCAAAACTGAACCAAAATGGAAAATTGCTAAATTGGCACAATTGTGCTAACTGATAATTTTATAAATTTTTCCCATAAAAAGTAACAATGGTAAGAATTGGGAACAGCTGATTAAAATGTTGTGTAAAATTTTCAAAATTGTCAAATAAAAAACACAAATCATAGAATGGAAATAACCTGAGATTTTGACAGTCTTTCATGCACTGTTAGGGATCACCAGGGGTGAAAGTAGATTTTTGCTTATGCCGGTACTATAACAAATTATGCCTGCATATATTTTTTTAATAGCAGAAAAAGCAGATATATGCGGTTGAGAATGAATCTTGACTATAAATGAAACTATAGACATGGCTTATATGGGGTTTGACAGGGTTTGACAACAAATCAAACGCACCCTATAAAGGCCAACACACACCGGACGCACCTATTGTTTTCTATGAGGCGCACGGCGGTGGCTGAAAACACATGGTCCCCTGTACTTCTGCAGTAACAAAGATGGTTCTCTGCTCCGTTTGACACAGACACACAGCTGTAAACACTGAGGGACAGTAGCTGCTGCTCGGGGGGACACAGGCAGCAGCTCCTGACTCCTGCTGCAGTCAGAGCATGGGGACACTCCTTTCTGCTGCTAACTCGCTAATAACCTGCAATAGAACAGCCCAGTCTGTCCTCACACAGCCTGGGTGACTTCTATCACTTTGTCCCATTATTCACAGATAAAACACATATTTTAAACTCTGCGTTGTTTATATTAAAGCCTTCTCAAGCATTTGGTGTAATTTTATGCACTCCAGGTGTGCTTTGGGCTTAAGACGCGCATGCTCAATGCGTTTGTTTAAGGAAGCGAGACAATCAGTGAATGATGAGAGGGGAGAGGGACATTCTGTGCATTAAAATAAATCACGGCGCGATCATAAGCCACTAAAAAACACATAGACGCATATATGATGAGATAAAGTGCTGCCTGGTTCACATTAGAGGGCGACCGATATGGGTTTTTTTAAGACCGATGCTGATGCCGATTTTTAAAATCCAGAGCAGCCGATGGCCGATAAGCAATGCCGATTTTTGAGGCCAATATGGAGGGCTGATTTTCCTAATTTTATGAATAAAAATGGTTTAATATAGTCAGTTTTCATGTCTCTTATAAAATGTAAAGAAACATAAAAACATCACTTTAAAATGCAGAAAAACATGAACTCGTGCAGGCAAAAGGTTTTTATACCGCGGAAACTGAGGCGCACTGCTCCACGTTAATGTATTAGATGGAAAAAAAATTTGCCTCAACTATGAATATGAAGCCACCACCTTTTCCCCGTTTTACCAAATGTTTCTCTTATGCAGCATTTTAACAAGTTAACGAGACTGACATTATTTTACAGCGGACCGTTCCTACCTGATGCTAAGCTAGCAATTAAAGCTAATGCTACAGGTTGCATACAAAAGTGCTCGAACATAGCCTAAAGTGTCTGGGCATTTACATTTTCTCTCAAACAGACATTTAAAGACATTTAAAAGTTAAATCAGCGTAACGTGTGCAGATTTGGTGAGAAAAAAAGATAAAGTTTTATCTTTTTTCTTTCAAAACAATAGGCCTTGCCTCAGCCTTGTTTGAGTGATCTCCCTCACTCGCCCTGAGCACCTTCTACAGTAAATGGTGCCGCTGTAGCATGGACGGCACGGACACAAAAACTAGGGTCCTTCAGTGGTTATCTGGACATGTGCCTGACCAAAAATCGGCATTAAATGGGAAAAATCGGCCAACGGTCGATTGTCTAAAACACAAAAAAATCGCCCGATCTCTAGTTCACATGCTTTAGTGTCAGATTTTTTTTTCTCATGAAAGCATCCACAATCCTCGGCTGCTTTCTAATGTGTATTAAAGCAGCAAAGACCAACCGGACAGCTAATCTCCTTCCACCCGGTAATGCATACCCCCTCTAAATCTTATGCCGGTACGTAGTACCAGGCCGTACTGGCTTACTTTCACCCCTGGGGATCACTGATGGCTGGAGCCTTTGCCTGCAACTTTGGGCCTTAGGAAGTGCACTCCCTAAACAATGTTAGCTGCCGGGCTGGCATACACTGATACTCACATGCTTTCAGTACAGGCAGTTTAGATTGACCAATTCCATACTGCACATGCATGTCTTAGGACAGCAAGGAAGGTAGAGAACCCATAACTTCCTTGCTGTGAGGCAGAAGCCACTCTACTACTCTTCCACAGTGCATCCCATTGATAGTTTGGATTTCATGATCTGAAACACTTATTTGAAGTGATCCATAGTGGAAAATTAAAAGTATTAATTATTTTCACATTTCACATTGTCTTATATAGGTATATCACCAGGGCTTGACATTAACACTAGCCAACCGGCCAAATTCAGGGGGATATACATTTTGGCTGGTAACACACTGACTGACAGGTTAATGTTTATATTTTTTATGGCAAATTTAGGCCTGAATTTCTGTGTTCAGGGTTAAGTGTTTCCATAATTCAAAATATAGTAATTCATCATGATTAGGAAAAAAGCTGCCTTAAGTGACAATAAATTCAGATATGATTAATACATGCAAAAAGATAACATTTACCCTGTATATTTAAGTTAACTAATTAAGACTGTAAAACTAAACTTTACATTACCTTTTGCTTATCATAAAACCTACTAGACAATAAACACATCAACATTCAAACTAACTAAACTTTGGCCAGTGAAAACTTTAACAGGCTAGAAACCTTTAATAAATACTGTTAATGTCAAGCCCTGTATATCACAAATTTTATAAAAAAAAACCAAAAAAAAAACACATTGACATTCATGTGACTATGCCTTAGACACAATTCTAAAAAGGAATATCCGAACACAAACACAAAATTCACAAAAAATTTACCTTACCTAATTTTTTGTTAGTGATTAAGTTCAGAATGTCCCCTAGGGCCAGGTGTTGCAGCAGCTCAGAAAAACAGAGACACAGGGGAAATGAGAGGTTTACTGTTGTTCATTTCTCAGTCTGCTCTTCTGTAGTTACTGTAAACCACAAAATATTAGAATTTCTGCCTGCCTCCATCTCAGTCGCACACTAAAGACCTATAGACTGTAGCGACATCACGTGAACTTGACCAGGGCTATAGTAGGAACTCTCTACAAAGGTGCTCTATGTTGTTTTTAGGTGCACTGAAATATAAAATGAAAGAGTTTTCAAGAGCCAAAGCTAAACTTATAGTGCAGATGACAAAACAGTTGATTTCAAAATGACAAGAAAAAGCAGCCCAGACTTGCTGGTGACGCCTGTGACTTGGGGGAGTCGGCAACTGCGTCATACGTTGTGATAATTACGCTGAAGCAGAACTGAGATTTGCGAGCGACTCTTGAGCTCTGACGTCACGAGGAGGAGCTGAACCCTGGAAAACTGTTGACCGAAACAGCCCCTAGTCTTTTGTTGTCAAGCACTGTGGATGAAGTTGATGAGTCACTGCAGGAGAGCGTGCAGCAAGTAAAAAAAAAAAAAAGAATAGGGTAAAGGGTGACATGCGTGAAGCAGTGATGAGTGGCCTCTCCAGAATACTAAAACTACAGCTATGTAATACAAATTAAAGTATATTATGTTTCCATCACGCACTGGGGCAGAGGGCACTTATCTGGGGTCGTAAGGTCAGAATTGAATGCAAATCAAATTCAAAGCCCAGGAGGGAAACAATTTCTATAAAAACACCCTGCTTGTTGATTGATTTTTGTGTATTTCATGCAAATTCACCTAATAACATATTATGGTAGCATACTATGAAAAACAATCCGGCCACAAGTGGTCACAAGCCAGTGTAGTGTTTGTGCCAGTTTGGAGCCCGGATAAACAGAGAAGGTTGTGTCGGGAAGGGGATTTGGTGGGTATATAAATATATATATATATAAGTTATGGCTATCTGTGTTGACATATGAGAGCACAGCCAAGAGTTTAGCTCACAGTAACGTGATGTAAAATAATATACATAAAACTAATGAAGTGTATGGTAGCAGAGTGGTTAGCGCTCCTGCCTTTGCATGTATAGGTGAGTCTAAACAGCCCATAGTGAATGAATGTGAGAGACAATGGTGTCTTTGTGTCAGGTCAGTGAGTAACTGGCCCCAATAGCGCTCACGTGCTCTGACACGATGTTGGGAGATGTATCCAATAATCTGCTGAGGCTATCTATCAGTTTCTCTTGTTGACAGCCTTGAATTCTCTTTCTGTTCTGCCTGTTGTGTCCAGATGTTCCAAGGTCTCCTTCTTCATCACGTGACCAAAGAATGTTGCTTGGCTCTGCCTGATCCTATTGCTGCTGTTTTTAGGACATCTTCATTGGTGACCTTGTTGATGTATGAGATCTTCTGCATCTTACTTACCACATTTCTGCAGCATTGATGGTGTTACATGTATTATTACATTTATTGATGGTCCAAGCCTCGCTGCCATATTTCAAGATTGGGACAACGTAACTGTTCAGGACTCCCTGACTGGTTTTAAATGAAGATGCCCTTTTGTGAGGATCTTACCAAGGTCAGAGAAAGTTTTCTTTGCTTGGGCTACCCCTCTTCTAACGTTGTAGGTTGACTTTCCCTCTGAGCTCAGCAGTTTCTGAAGCTGTTGACGTGTTTCAGTGAAACAGAGGCTGTTACATGATGGCACATCTTTTATCTTTGATATGACCATATTCTCTGTTTTATTTGTGTTAATGCCAAGACAAGACAAGCTGCTTCACTTTCTCTGTCAATGATGTTGAAGATGTTCTGTAGCTCTTTCTTAGTAGTGGCAATGAGCACTGTATCACTGGCATTGTGGAGGTTGTTTATGTTGTGGCCTCCAACACTAATGCCTGGCAATCCTCTTATTGACCTCATAATAAACTCGCTGTACAAAGAGAAGAGGTCTGGAGATAGAAAACACCCTTGTCGAACCCCTCTCTTGATCTTGACTGGTTCTCCAAACTCATTTTCAAACTTCATGTTAGCTGATTGCTCCCAATACAAGTTCTTTATAATTCTGAGGTCTTTTCTGTCAGTGTTTAATTCTTGCAGATATTGGTTTATATTCTCAGGCTTGATGGTATCAAAGGCTTTTGTGTAATCTATAAAAAACAGGTACAGGTCTTTTTGGACTTTAAAGGATCTGTCAGCAAAAGTCCTCAATAAAAATAGCATTCTGTATGTCTTTATCTTCCATAAATCCACACTGCTCCTCTGCCACCTTTGGCCAGATCTTACTGTAGATCTGTAGATTCAGTTAATGGGGCAGTGTTACGCTAATAACCTAACATAACGACAGTAAAACAATATAACAGCAGTAAGGATACAGCAGTGTGGATAATTAGGCCTACATAATACCACCTCTCTCTATCAGATTAACAGTAACAGTGTTGGCTCCAGGGAATAAGTGCTACTTCTTTTCTGTCTGTCTTTCTTTTTTCTCTCTGCTGTTTTGTGCTGTAAGCAGTCTGAGCCAACTCTGGAATTGTTATCTTTCCAGTTGCTGCCTCCATTACTCCAGTGTACTCCAGTGGTCGGACAATTTAAAGTATCCTTAATCCAAATGGGACCACTCATCTTTGTTCTGGGCACGTGATTGGTCTAAAAAATTCAGTCCCTGCTCTAGTTCCCCATCTGTCAAAAATGCTCATAATAAAGCCCAGATGCCGTCCGATTGTTTGTGTAGACTTTGTTTAATATTGTTTTTAATGACTCCGGTTGCACACACATTGCAAACTTAAAACATGCCCACTGCGCTAATGCTCCAGCTATAGGTACTCCTGACTAAGATGCTGGCTCAGATCTGCACTGTGGTCACCCGCTGCTCCTGACAGGCTGCCCCAGTGAGACTGATGGATGGGTCAAATCCGGAGAACACATTTCCCATTCAGGGAACAGTAAAGTGTTCCTTAACCTTCATCACCATCTCTTTCTGTGTGTTTTTCAAGGACATGAAAATGAATGGGAAATATTGCATGGTGAGACGTGTGCAGCATATATTACAAGCCCTTTTAAAAAATAATCAGCTAGACTTGGACCTGTAAATTGCATCTGTTCTCAAGACTCAGCCCATCTCTATTTCTGCTTCACTGGTTCGAACAGCTTGAGACCAAGACATGAATGAGATGTGCTAATATGCGTTGTTTCCTCATAATTTCAGCCATTCCTAGTTGTAGTAGACAGATGCTTGCAGACAAACAAACAGGCTGTCAAAGGGTTGTCAAAGCAATTGGCACAATGTTCTGAGTAACACTTTTGTTCTAGTTCCAAAATCTTATATAAAGCAATTCAATACCAATAATCCTCCTGTCCATGAAAATAACAGGCATGTTGTTTTGTCAAATAGATTCAAAGTCAGTTCAAGCCTTTATTTTGAAGGCTTCATTTGGTCCCACTTATCTGTAGAAAATGAAAGATAATCTATTTGCATTGAAGTTATACTTATCCACTTGTATGACTCTATGGCACTATTTCAACAGTGCAAGAGATTCAAAAAGGAAAGGTCAGCTTTTGATGACATTCCAGGAAAGGTTAGTAATGGACCAAAGAAGAAATGATTCATTGTGGAATGGTTGCTCCAGCCATTGTCTGGATTTAGGATTTTATTAAAGGATTCAGTGCAAGGGTTATCGCAGCTACCACAAAGATACTAATGTCAACCACAAGAGGTCAGTAAAGAAATAAATGGTTACTTTTTGGTGTGGGTCCAGGTACTTTTAGTGGATTCTTTACCACTGTGCGATAAGCAGACTTTGTGGTTCTATGGGAAGAGCCTTTACCCCTGAGCTAGACAATCACTGGTTCAAATCCAGGCATTGGCAGAATATTTAGCATTTAATTAAGGACATCTCAGAGGAAAAAGTTTAGCTTTTTCGCATGTCATATTTTTAAGTCAGTGCAGGAATGGTAACAGAGCTGCAGTAGTAGTTGCAGTGGCACAAGTAGTCATAGCAGTAGCAGCTGTTGAAATAGTTGTAGTATGAAAGAATGCACCCTCAGTTTTTGTTTTAACTATAATTTATAGCCGCTCAAACAAAGATCAATAGGTGAATGAGTGACAGTACAGCCTTACAGCTGTGTGAGAGTAGGCCCATTCATCAGGACACACACTGACATCAACAATAGCCAGGTGCAATGGTAATGCTGCTTCACTATCATATTCACAGTTCTATAATATTCACATTCAGTCCCGGGTCACTGGCGCTCCTCTCTGCTCCTCCAGCAGCTAATTACTTCACTGCTTCACTCTCCCACAATTATATACATACATGCCTGACACACTTAATGATGTGCAAGCTATCGATTTATAGGCTATGGCACACGGCTTTATGCACAAGCATGTACTCATTAGAAACTATGAACTATGACTTATTGATATAACTTAGTGCCAAACATGTAAATTAGTGTATGATAGAGCACCTTTAGGATGAATTAGAGCGAAGACTGCGAGCCAGGCCTTCTCGTCCAACATCAGTGTCAGACGTTGGACGAGAACGTCGATCTCTGACGTAGATACAGTGGCGAGAAAAAGTATGTACTCCCCTTAGCATTTTTCCTTAATTGTTGCCTTACAACCTGGAATTTAAATGGATCATTGAGCGATTCATGTCAGTCACCTTACATCACATAACAACAACTATGAAAAAATAATAATAATGTGAGGCAAATTAGAAATATGACAGAAAAAGAGAAAACTTGAGTGTGCAAATGTATGTACCCCCTCAAGTTAGTGCTCTGTACAACCACCTTCTGCAGGACTTTAAGCTCCAACCTTTCTAGGATAAGTGTTTATGAGCTTGGTTCATAAAATCACTGGGATTTGTGCACATTCTTCATCAAAAAACAGCTCCAGCTCCTTCAGGTTGGATGCATTGTACAGCAATGTTTGAGTCTTTTGTGCTGTAAATCTTGCTTAATGTTGTGATTAATCATTGTGTCTATGGTTTTTTGACTGTGCTTACTGAGGTGAAAATGACAGAAATGAATGACAGAGAGTCAACCTAGGTTGTCTCGGCGGTACCTGGAGTGTACAGCAGGGCACAGAAAAGTATACAATGACTGCAAGCGGGTAATAGTCCAGTTCACTGTGGAAGTGAAAATTTCATTATAGTTTGATTTTTTTTTTTTTTTTTTTTTTTTTTTTTTTTTTTTACAGGTACATGTCTCTAAATGGTGGGTATGCTCTTTTCTTCATATTTATGGGAAACACTTTTATTCAGCAAAAAGCATATTGTAATCTGTGGAAAAAAACAGCACTTAAGCCTTCCTGTGGGTGCTTGGGCTACATGACTTGTCACGAATGATTTATTTAGCAGCTGAAAGTACACAGAAATCTGCTAATGAATGGAGCTTAAGCAGGCAATTCATATGAACAAAAAAAACTTAATTAGAGATAAACTATTGATAAATACTGTCAATGCATTCATATATTTTATGAGACAGACATTGCAGGATTGCACCAGTCTAATTGTGAAGCAAGTTAATACAGAGCTTTAAATAGTTTGATGTAAAGGGTTTGCACCCTTACTATTGGGTTAAGATGTTCGGAATATTGCAAGTATGTTGGTAAGTGTTTCGTAAAGCACTGCTTTTCATAGCTAAACCACTCCAGATGCCTCCTAAAAAGCAGTAGCACTCTAAAAAAAACCTGTTAAACTGTGCATTTGAGGTCTTCGCTGCATACTGTACATTTTAATAACACCATCATTGTACAGAATGTGCACCAGTCTTAATATTTTCCATTTAAAAATAGCTTCTGACAAGACAAAACCTTTACTGTGTCAAAGTCAGATTGTGTAACATAGAAAGTGGTTATTTCAGTGCTGTCTACTACCAGCTACACAGAGAAATGGCACAAAAGGAAAAAGTTGGAGCCAAGGGAAAGGCAGATAAATATTGTCAAAACATTCTCACAGTGTTCAACAAGATAATTGCAGGGCAGTCAAACTGTAAACTCAGAGCCTGAAGTTTCAAAGGAAGCCCACTCAAGACTTGATATTGTACATCAGTGGTTCTTAAACTGTGGGATGGGTATGCAGACTTCTTCTGGTGGTACTCAGGAGTCTTTTTGCAGTTTAAGACCTGATTAGAATTATTGTTTGATCCAGTAGTGATGTGTAATACAGTTAAGTTCTGGATAAAACCCATTTTAGGCCTGATTTAGCCCTAGTTTAGACCTGGTTAGTTCTGGTTTAGCTCTGGTTCAGTTCTACTTTAGTCTTAGTTTAGATGTGGTTAAGTCCTGGTTTAGTCCTGGTTTAGATCTGGTTCAGTCCTGGAGTCTCTTCTGTTGCTTCATTTGGAACGATCACAGCCATTTATCTGCAGCACATCATACAGAAGCCATAAATATCCTATCCAGTATCATACCAAGATGGCACTGGCTAATACAGAGCCAATTTTACAACTTTTCTTGTCTTTGTTTTGAATGACAAGGACAGCATATTACATATTTAAAACTTTAGCAACTGGAACCTTGGAGCTTTTTTCATAAAAGATTTTTTTGTGGCCATTGTGTCCCTGTTCCCTGCACAAGTCTTTAATGTCTGTCCACATCTAGCTTTTGCTGCCATCCCATTAAAAAAAAAAAAAGTACATAGTTGCTCGTAATACAGCGTATTCTACTATTTTTTGCCAAATACACATCTCCAGTGCACTGCCATGTTTATTGTTGGTATAAATATAGTTGCATTGATTAAATCACATTCTTAATTTTTCCGATTAGTTACTTTGCCTTCCAATGAATGAATTCATTGTGATGATTTTTTATGTTTATGGGCATTTTGTGTCTTTGTAGGTTATAAACCTACTCAGCTTAATCAATCTACATTGTTCATTTCTACTCATGTCAACCTGCTACTAAAAGATGACAACAAAACAATGAACTGAAACATCCAACAACAAAAGAAAACAATTAATAAAATAAATTAATCTGAGTGAGTTGTCTGAGCATCTTTTTGTGTGAAGTTTGTGTCAAGTTTGGGTACAGTTGAAGTAGAATTATTAATATACTTGTTTAAAGATATTTGTTTAAAACAATTTTTAGCTATCAGTCAGTGTTTTTTGTAATGTTTTTATGAAAATTTATGGCAAAAAACACAGAATAGTCTTTTGAGTAGAGTGAAGTTTTATTGTTGGTGGTCCGCAAAAGATTTTTGTACATTAAAGGGGGCCATGACCCTCCTGACTTGGGGAATGGCTGGTATAGTTTTTATAAAAATCATCTGTACAAAAAAGAGACTTTGCAATGTCGATGTTGCTTTTGTTGTAACCACACCTGGGACGGCATTTGTATAATTGGGTAGTCCAGCTTTAATGGTGCAGGCTTTTAGGTACATGTTCCAGCTTAATATTTTGCAATAGTGAATTGCTTCCAATTTAATTCTTTTCAATGTAATAAAAAGCAGACATTTCACTATGAGAGGCAGGGGCTTTGAATTTTTGGATCACACACACTCATTCATTCCCAGCACCACAGAGGACCTCCTTCATGGCTTTTGCTTCTCCCGTTGTTCTTTTTATTTGCATCAGCTTTCAACTTTGACATTTTTCTCTTGTTGCAAAGAAACAGTAATTACAGTGTGGTGATTGATGGGCTCAAACGTTAGCTAGTGTGCACTTTAACCACTGTAATTAGGCTTATTCAGTGAAGCCGAATGCAGCAGTTTATAGTGGATTTTCCAGTGATGATCTGTCAGGTAAACTCTGACCTAATTCACCTGTCATCCAGATTATTAAGCCACAGTATGATTTTAAATACAGACAATGCAGTGTGAATTAGATGTGGGCTTGTTGATATCAGTTCCTTTCATTAGTTTAATATTGGGCCTTTGTGTAGCTGTGGATTTGATGCACTTGACATTTACATAAAAAACTAGAATAAGGCCTAAACTTACGTACCTTTGAAATGATCGGCACATGTACAGAAAATACTTTTACTTCTACAATCTCTGAATCTCTCCCCACCTCTGCACATTTAAATAAGATAAGTATAAAAAGCCCTTAATATTTGTTATTCACTAGCATCCACTGACTCTGACAATAGTTCTCACTGTAAAAGTAATTTCTAAGACTATTTTCAGGAGGTGGCTTATAAAAAAAGAAACTGAATTAGGTGCGCTGACATCGTGCGTTGGCATCTGGGGAAACCAATTATGACACCAGCGCAGGTCTATCTGTTTCCATTACTGCAGGAGTTTATTGAGGGCAGCATCCATGTGTTTGGTCTCTCTTGTGTCTTGTGTCTTTTTAATGCAACTTCAGACGTATTTGTTTTCAGAGAGTCTTGATCTTGAGGCTACTTTGTAAAGGTCTTGGCCTCAAACTGATTTGTCTTTGTCTTGGATCTAGAGACTTGTGGGTTGTGGATTTGATTCTGGGTGATGCATGTGTTTGGTGAATCTCAGTTGCCCCTGTGGATGGATGTGAGAGTGGATGGTTGTCTGCCAATGTATGTCTCTGTGCCAGCCCTGTGACTAATGCCTGGTTCACATGGCAAGATTTTAAAATTGTCGGAAGATTTTTAAAACCTGACAGACTCCACACATGGTGATAAAAAAATCATAGATATAACATGTCTGTGAAGACTCTCACTTGTCCAGGGTAATTGCATTGCAACAAAAAGTTCAAAAAACAGTCATCTGGACTAAAATCATTACTTTTTGTTGCGTAGATATAACAGGTTTGGTCCTATAGTGTGTGGTGTGGGGCCACATGGCAAAGACAACACACCACACACAAACAGAGTTCACTCACAAACATTTCCAGGTCAGATGAGAAATCTCGCTAAAACCTCATGAGATTAAATGTTAGTCCTCCATCTCCAACGTCCACCAGACTTTCATGTGCGCCATGACAGCTGTTTTGATTTTGGATTCCCCTCCTTGCTTCCGTCACCTCACTTTCTGATTGGCAAAACGTCACATTCAACAGGGTGCGTGCTCGTTTGTCTTTGGGACACACCACAAAATATTGGCCTCATTATTATCCTTTTACACTTGATATTCACTATCCCTCCTCTCTGACCTCATCTTCAAAAACATCTAACATGAGCTGTCCCTCTGATGTACTCATTCTTGATCCTATCCATCCTCATCACTCCCAAAGAAAACCTTAACATCTGAAGCTCTGCCTCCTGTAATTTAATTTTCATTATGTGTAACTGTGTGTGTACTATTATTTATCAGAGAAATACTGTATGCTGGTTTAGAGCGAGATCACATGATTTCTTAATGGTCTGTGTTCCAAAAGTGTAAAAATAGCTAGGTACACTGGTCTACAAAGTTTTGGACTCGATCTGCTTCTGAGATAAAAGTGGCTAAATCTCATTTATTTTGATAAGATGAACTGAAAATCAATTGATAACTGTGCTGGTTAGCTAATGTATTCAAGATATTTAAAGATATTGTTTCACATCAAAATTGCATCTGTTTATACAATAGATTTAGGCATTTTTGCTTAAAAATAATATTTATATTTTGAAAATATTTAATTTCTCTACATGCATGCATTTTGTCCACTTCCAAGAGAGAGATTTCTGCAAATAAAAACAAAACATTTTATGTCAAAACTCTAGACATATCAAAATGAATGTATTGAATGTGCAGACAGGCTTTCAGATAGAACTGGTTGCTTGTAGACACTGTACCTTCTGATAAACTACCATTTTTGCCTTATTTTGCATAAATTTCCTATTTTGACCCAATACTGTTTCTTGGAAACTATAGCCAATCTGCACTTCTGACTTACTTTTTCTTTATTAGTGACCTAATCCAAGAAAAATTTCTACTTACTACTTTCTACTTTCTTACTACTTTTGTTTGAGAAGCATTTTGCTTGTAGACCAGTGTTATAGAATATACCAGAGGTGGCTACTTTTACTTTTACATTTTTGGATTAAAAAAGTAAAGTAGTAAAAGTAAGTAGTAAAAGTAAAAGTAGTAACCAGGGATTGACATTAACACTAGCCAACTGTTACCTTGCACAGCAAGCTGGATTGTTGTGGAAACTGTGAGTTCACAAATTCACAAAATCCATCTTGTCTTGTTCCCGCTGATGCGTTTAGGTCTGAGCTGGTGGCGGCCCGGGCCAATGGTGTGGCAGTACTGCTATGAGTGGGCGGGGTTTAGGTTTGCCGACAACAACAAGCTCTTTTTGTGATACTTGTTAACAACATGTTGACACAGAAAAACGTAAGGTATACTGCACTACATTTACAAAAACAGCAAAAATCCTCTAACAATGTAGTTATTGTGTTGTTTTACTGTCGTAGCAGTTTGTTGTTTAGCTTTATCCACTCACCTTCAAGTATTCTACTGGATGTCCCGCCCCTTCACAAAGATTTTTCAACTTTTTGCCAGTGTTATATCAATCTGGCTTTTGCCAGGTTAAGCCAACCGGCCAAATGTGGATAGATTTTTGTTTTGGCTAGTAACACACTCCCACTACAGCCACTTGGGCCAGTTAAATCTTTTGCATACCTATATCTTAACTTTAGAGGTTAGGTCTGAACTTTTGTTCCTCTGCATTATTGTACACCAGTTCATAGTAATTTATCATGATAAAAAAAAAGAAAAAAAAAAGAATAACATGTTTGAAAAGATTTGACACCAGAAATACAATTTATTCTCCCAATAGGTAAACCTGTTTTAAAATATTTGATAAAAAATATATGTCCATATAAAATCCCAACCCTAAAAAAAAAAAAATAAAAAATAAAAAACAAATTCTTCAAGCTTATAATACACTACATTCCAAATTATTATGCAAATTGTGTTTAAGTGTCACACAATTGTGTAAAACTTTTTGTTCCCCTGTGAAACTCATGGATGGTTTTGGGTCTGTGAAATCAATCTCAGACACCTGTGCCAATTAGTGCACCAGGTAAGGAAAGGAAAAACTACTTAAGAAGGACGTTCCACATTATTAAGCAGACCACCATTTTCAAGCAATATGGGAAAGAAAAAGGATCTCTCTAGTGCCGAAAAGCGTGAAATAGTTGAATACCTTGGGCAAGGTATTAAAACCTTAGATATTTCACGAAAACTTAAGTGTGATCATCATACTATTAAGAGATTTGTAGCTGATTCAGAGCACACATTGATTCGTGCAGATAAAGGCACAATCAGGAAGGGTTCTGCCAGACAAATGCATCAGATTAAGAGAGCAGCTGCTAAAATGCCATTACAAAGCATCAAACAGGTATTTGAAGCTGCTGGTGCCTCTGGAGTCCCATGAACATCAAGGTGTAGGATCCTCCAGAGGCTCGCAGTTATGCATAAACCTTCTATTCGGCCACCCTTAACCAATGCTCACAAGCAGAAACGGCTCCAGTGGGTCCAGAAATACATGAAGACTAACTTTCAAACAGTCTTGTTCACTGGTAAATGCTGTTCAACCCTGAATGGTTCAGATGGATGGAGTGGTGGATGGTTGGTGGAAGGCCACCATGTCCCATCAAGGCTGCGACGTCAGCAAGGAGGTGGCGGAGTCATGTTTTGGGCTGGAATCATGGGGAGAGAGCTGGTCGGCCCCTTTAGGGTCCCTGAAGGTGTGAAAATGACCTCTGTAAAGTATGTGGAGTTTCTGACTGACCACTTTCTTCCATGGAACAAAAAGAAGAACCGTGCTTTCCGTAGCAAAATCATCTTCATGCATGACAATGCACCATCTCATGCTGCAAAGAATACCTCTGCATCATTAGCTGCTATGGGCATAAAAGAAGAGAAACTCATGGTGTGGCCCCCATCCTCCCCTGATCTCAACCCTATTGAGAACCTTTGGAGCATCCTCAAAAACATCTGAGGTTGGGAGGCAGTTCACATCAAAACAGCAGCTCTGGGAGGCGATTCTGACATCCTGCAAAGAAATTCAAGCAGAAACTCTCAACAAACTCACAAGTTCAATGAATGCAAGAATTGTGAAGCTCCTATCAAATAAGGCGTCCTATGTTAAAATATAACTGGACCTGTTAAGATTTTTTCATTGAAATAGCTTTGGATTTCAGTAATATGCTAATGCTTCTAATTGAAAAATAAACAAATTACCATTTTCAGTTCTTTACAACAATAAAATGGTTTGAAACTCTGTTGTGCATAATGATTTGGAACAGTGCATTTTAAGTTTTTATATTTGAAAAAAAAAATACTGTTATCATTGGGAGGTTTGTTCAGTAACATTTGAATTGTAATTTAAAGTTTGATGACTAGAAAATTGTCATGACTGTCATTTATGTTGACTGGCAAACTCAGAGAAAAACCCACTTAATGTAAGAAAGTGAATGGGTCTGGCAGACAAATGCCTGGTTACCCTAATACTGCCATTTTTAAGATAAATACATAGATAGCTAGTAGTCGTGGTAGTAGCAGTAGTTCTAGGATACATACAGGAAAGATGTGAATGTATAATGCTTCTGATTTTGAATATTTATTGTTTTGTGATAATAAATGTCCTTAAATGAGAGAATGTTTTGTGTGGCGTGTGTGTGTGTGTGTACTGTCCACTGTGGTGTTCTTTTGTATATAATGTTCTGTACATTTGCACTTATTATTCATATCATGTTTATATTTATTTCTTGTGTATCCAGGGAATACAGATGGAAACTAGAATTTAGTGCAGTACATTGCTGTTTTTTTGGCTTATTGTGTCTGTGCACCGTCCCTACCAAATAAAGACTACACTAAACTAGTAGTAGCAGTAACATGTAGTAGTAGTAGTAGTAGTAACAACCATAGTAGTAGTTGTAATGGGAAGTACACCAACAGCAATTACTTTCTAAATAAAGTCATCCATCCATACCTTCATGAGTAAGAGTATTATTTTAAACATTATTTTACTCGAGTTCATCCACCTATCACAGAAATTTATGCTCTTTGTGATTTTCTGTAGATTGTTTGGGGGCGAAACATAACAGAGGGAGAATGAGCTTGCTGTTTTGGCTGCGGCTGATGTTTAAATTGCTGCCGGGGGCACAAATGTATTCCAAATGTAGGAAGGATCTTGAGGCATGTGACGCATTCGGGGGCCAATTTTCCTGCTCTTTTCTTGTCACAGCGTTTACCATAACAAGCTCATAATGACATATAAAAGGCGGTTTAGCTAAATCTCAGAGGTGATTGTTTTGCTGAGCCCAAAAAAACGGTGATTGCGGTGCGGCGGCTCATAGGGGACCCCTGCGGCACTGTAGGTTCTCAAATAAACAGAAGATATTCACGCTTACCTGTTCTGTTAGTCACTCTTCCTTTTGTCACATTATTTTTCAACTATAAAGCCTCATTCCTTTATACTTGGAAATGGGTAGCTCCACTTAATTTTTTCTTAGCTTATACAGCCGTGCATGTATTGTCCTTCGGCATCATAAAGGCAGGACACTGAATGGCTATTGCATTGCTGGTGGGGCACATTCAAGATCAAAGCTTTGTTGTTAGATTTGAGCTGTACTTTGATAAAGTAGCACTATATTTAGATAGCACCAGTCCTCTTATGATTCTATGCAGATGTTTTTTTTCTCTCCACATTTTTAAATAAATGGCTGAAGTGGCCTTGGTCAGTAGGAGTTCACATTTTGAGCATGGTTAAGTAAATGTTAAATACTGTAGCTCTACAATGAATTCGATATCAGTGTAAGAGAGAGGTGAGTCAGTGATATGTCTAACCTGCTCCATATACTTTAGAAAATGAGAACTCTTTGGTATTTCATCTTTTTTTAAATCAGAAGAAAGAGGACATTTGAAAGTATTTTATGTTAGCTCCAGTGTTGTTTTAGGCATGTATTTTTTTTTAAATCTTTTGTGAATGTGGGTGAAGTGTCTTGCCTAAAAGAATATTATGCACTCGTCAGATCAGGAATTGTCCCGCCAACCCTCTATTAAGTGTGCGTAAAACCTCTTATTTTTGGCCTGCATACTTTGGGTAAATGAGATACGTTCCCCTACTCCTTCAGTTAATGGCAAATGAATGGCGAGATAGGGCCAAAGATACTAACTGCCGGCACAAGGGGACGGTAAAGGATCAAGTTTTAGTGGATTCTTTACCATTGTGAGGTTTAAGGGCATTGTGGCTTAATGTTTAGAGCATTTACCCTTAACTAGAAGAGCCCTATTTCAAATCCTTACAATTGCAAGATAGGGACAATGCCTTAGCAGAGGTCTGTATGCTCAGAATTTTTCTAGTTTATTTTAAATTAGCAATTTATTTTTCTGAGAAATGGTTAGAGTCGAGCAATGACTCATTTGTCTGCCTGACCTATTCACTTTCTCACTAAAGTGGGTCAGGAACCTTTTTCATCAGAACCATTTCCAACAAAATCATTCCAACCTGGCTGTTTATTCATATGCTGCTACTGACAACTGTTTTCTTTTCTGCTGTACAAACAAGACAGTTGAGTACCAGGCCTATTTTTTCTGTCTTGTCTGAAATTACTTACCTAAAATAAATGGAGTATATTTTCCAAACTACACAGGCTATATGTATCATCTTAACCTCAAACGAAAGCTATGACCTGTGAGATTACCACAGAAGTACAAAATCCAAAATATGTGTTACTGACTGAGAAAATGAATCTGGAACACAGAAAAAAAAAAAAAAATATCTCAGTATAAAAAAAAAAAAAAAAAAAAAAAAAAAAAAAAAAAAAAAAAACATTTAGGACACATAATAGGATTGGAGCCTAATTCACCTAGGAATCAGTAAAGTAAAATATCATGAGTAAGTGTGCCAAAGTAGCTCTTAAAAAAGTGAACCTGAGCGGTTTTACACTAGTTTTAACATAATTAAATCCAGGAGGAACCACCACATGGTCCATTTGGACACATTTTGGTACCATATGTGTCATTTGCTCTTCCTCAGGCACCAGACTGGAAAACTAATTATATTTCACTGATACATCACTATGGTTTTTCATTCCATTCAAATACAATTTAGAAATGACAAATTACAATTTTGACTCATTTTCAAAATTTTACCCAGACTACTCCTACTTCAACTACTACTACTACTACTAATAATAATAATAATAATGCCAATAACAATATGAATAATAATACATTTAATGAGTTTTAATTGCACTGTGAAGGGACAGACATCTTTGTAATCAGCAGAGCCCATGCTTTGAAATAGCAGATTGTTTGCATGGTTTAAAGTAGTGAAAGTAGGAGCAGTGCATATAAACACAAAAGTGTACATTTTCGGTTTTTGCATATTTATATAAATGTCTGTACGCTTGCGAGGGGTTTGAATATGGTTTCGTTTTGTTGGCAATGTTTGGTAGGGCCTTTTAGCTGAGCTTTTTTCCATTGGTATGCTACATGTTCAGATTGGTGCTGTGTGTAGTTTTCATCTGAACAGGATGCCCTTCCCCCAGCCACCTGTACAGATGGCTTTGGTACTGAACAGTTTAAGACAGTGACAGTAACAAGGAAGGTGAGATGTGGGTACACAATAAACCAAACAAAACAAAAACCTGACAGAATACATGACAAAAGTGACAAGAAAGATAGAGAGAAAAATATAATGGTACTAAAGCGAGAACACATTACAGGTGAAAGCACACCTCCTTAAGAGAGGCTGGACTCTCTTCTACTGTGGAGTTGCCCTGCAGTGAGGTGGTGGGCTGGTGTGGGTTTGCTTATACCTCCCCCAGTTCAGTCATCATGTGTTGGAGTTCTCCCTGGTGAATGAAAGGGTCACTGCACCTCTGGGACCTAAATTATGATCTTAATAAAATTTTAGTTGTACTATTCGGTAATAATGGTTATACTCCAAAAAATATGTTCTATTTATGTCCAACAACTTTCTAACTTCCTACTATGAGTTTATTAAGGGGAACATGTTAATTAGTAGGTTATATTGTAATACAGTTAGTGGATGTGAATGATAGATTTTTCCATTGTTGTGTTTTCGAGTTCCAGTTGATGAGTAAGGTTTTCTTGGCAATAGTTAGAGCTACTAAAAGTAGTTTATTGTTTGATGGGTTCAGTGGAGTCTATTCTCTACGGTTTTCTGATTGGTTGTTTGCATTCAGAGTTTGTGTCCTTTTGTTCTGCTCCTCAGAACTCAATCTGCAGCAACCAGACCTATTTTTTGTATCACTACAGAGAGGTAGCATGAATAGCCCTAAACCTTAAAAGATGTAAAACGAAATACAATATAACCTAACTTTAAGAACCTGAAAGTGCAGTGTGCTCTGAGCTAAGCTTCCCAAATGCCACACTCCTGGAACCTGAATCTTATTTTAGGAACATAGACTGCAGCTGTTTTCTGTTTGGGACACAAAATTATTGCTGAGGTTTTGCGAAGGCTTGTTATTTCAGCCAACTTTGTGCACTGAGGCAGAACATGCCATTAGAGCGAGAAAATCGCCGTGATGAGGAGCAAAAGTGACCTGAGCAAACCTGAAGTAAAGAGAAGATGAAAAACTGCAAATACTCACTTACTCATATATAGTACTGTGCTATGAAAGACTATAAAAAAATAAAGGATTTTGTACAAAAATACACACAAGTGCAAAACAGAAGAAAAATGTAAACTAGAAGCACTTGGAGAGCATAGCAACAAAATAAAATAAAAAATCAATCCCTTCTCTAGTTCCCCCTATGTCAAGAATGAGGTCTCAGAGTCACATTTTTTTGAAGATGACCTCTATTTAGTTGTGTAAAAACATCAGGTATACAGAAATATTTGTGAAACACAGTGATGCTTGCTCCTGCCCCCAGTATATACACTACACGTGCAGCAAAACCTTGAGATACTTTGAATACTTGCTTTGTCTGTCCCGAAGTACACCCCTCTCACAATAATGCACACTGTGGGCAGTCAGAGTCACGTCCTTGGTTTGTCCATACCTTCCAAGATAAAAGGCTTGGTTTAATACTGCCCCGTATGGCAGAACCTTCACACGTGTTTTCACACATATACATTATTTAGGTTATAAAACATAAAATACCAATGCAAACGTGTATAAAAGTACTTCGAAAAGCCAGAAAAAAGCACAATATAGGACCTTGATGAAGTAAAATGAGCCTAAATCTTATCTAACCTAGGGATTAAATAGGGATTACGACAGAAAAATGCATTGCAAAGGACTAAACAAGGACTGGATTGGAACTAAACTATGTCTAAACCAGTCCAAAATTAGGACTCAACCAGGTCTAAACCAGGACAAAATTGGGACTAAAAACCTAAACCAAGACTAGTAGTGGTATATACTGAATAGGGTGAATATGGGTAAAGTGGGGCACTTTTTGTTATTTTAATTTTTAATTCAATAGCTAGAACCTTTAATGTAATACATTTTTAAATAGCTTAAAAACTCAAAGCAGATGGAAAAAAAGGTGAAATTTTAAACACAAAACTGAAACTGAACTGAAAACTGAACCACAATTATATATTTTAAATACACTGTAAATAACAACCACCATTAAGGAACACAAAATCTAATTTAATCATCTAATTAATATGATCAATATGGCTAAACAGCAATAAATGACTGCTCATGTGATTACAAATTTAAAACCTCACTAAGAAAAACTTGCTACTTAAGTAAAATATAATTTTACATTACATTTTACATTTGAGGGAACTATGTGAAGAAACATTACATTATGTTAAATGGCTAAAAAGGTTTAAGAAAGGCACACTGTCCCACTTTACCAGTACACTATTGATAAAGTGGAACAATGTCAAAATCACATATATTGAGAAAAATAAGAATGAAAAAACATGTACATTTTGGAGTTTTTATTCGTAAAAATTAGGGCTGTCAACGTTAACGCGTTAAAGCATGCGATTAATAAAAAAACAATTAACGCGTTAAAATTAATTAACGCAAATTAATCACACGATCTGTTTTGCCCAGCCGCGCTTCTGAAAGCACTTTGGAGGGCATGAAGCCGTGTCGGGGGCACGTGACCGTCTTGGAAATGTGCGTACATCACAACATTGACTTGCTTTCATAGTGAACGACCCGCGCGCCCAATGAGAGAACACCTGCCTCACATGCGTTTGACCGTGGTTCGACTTCAGGACAAGTCCACTGCTTTGGCCGCTGCACTACAGCCCTCTCCTTTCCCTCCCCTCACGAGTCTCCTGTAAAACTTTTTACTAATAAATGTTGCGTGTGCTTTTTACATCGCTTCCTTTCACTGCCTCTGTCCGTGCGCGTTCCTGGGAGCTGTGCTTTCTGTGCGTCCTGGACCCACGGTGAGAGCGGGGGGCGATCCGTGGCCTTCCCTGAACTTATGGAGCCACAAGCCGCAAACTCCTACAAACCATTCATTAGCGGTGTTTTTTTTTTTTTTTTTAAGCGTCAGTTCTCGACTCAGAGCGGCAGCCTCACTGTGGACAGGTGACCATGCCCCGCCCCTGTCCGCGGCGCTGAGAGGAGCAGAGGGGAGGCTCAGGTGTCTGCAGTAGATTTAATGCAGAGCACAGTTCAGCAGACACTGTTATCTCAAAACAGTTGGCCAGTTACTACACAGACTTATTAAAGGCTCTCTCGCAATATTCAGAAGTTACTTCTGAGATGTATTTTTTTATCCAAGTAAACACACTCATCCTCTCTGGACCTTTTTTTTTTAATTTAAACGCTGCATGTTGTCATGGAAAATCTACAAAGTTACACATTGTGATTAATCGTGATTAATCACAGCCCAAGAGTGTGATTAATCTGATTAATTTTTTTAATCGATTGACAGCAAAATATATTCTAATAAATAATCATTTTGTGTTTTACTTTTTTTAAAGTTATAATGTTAAGATCATTGATCCCAAGTTGCTCTGTCTTTGTACACGCCTTCACTTTTTTACTGCTGTCTTGTAGATTATGATTTGTCATACCCTACAGAACCTATGATTTTTAATTCTGCACATTCTTATTATCAGCTCATGGTGTTGTTTTAATAAATGAAATAAACATACTGAAAGATAATCATATTCCCCCTACTTCAAACCAAACTCTAAATTCAGGACATGCCCCCAGAAGAAGCCCTTGTACCAATGATTTAATCTATACCTTAAAATTACCTTTTCCAACTGAAGAAAGTGTTAAAATCTCACTGGTTGGACACCTCCTAAATAAATATAACACATTTGTGAATCATGTCCGCCGTGCGAGTCGGAGCAGGTCACATTTTTAACACCAGCTGCAGAGAAGTGACGTGTTCTCACAGGAACACGTGGAGCCTCCTCTGCCTCCAAAACTACAGGGATTTTAGGTGTTCTTCTGTAACTTTGGACCAATACCGCACAGGCAGTCATATATTCACATCCTTCTTTATTTCAGACACAATTTTGCTCAATAATATTAATTAAAAACACACAAAAAGACCGAAAATTGTTCAAATGATTGGTATTTTCCAACTATTTCTTTTAACATGTAAATACACATGTCTGTAATGTGCTTCTTTTTAAAGCCAAACTGATTATTCCTTGATTGTACTTACATTTCTAACATTTTACACAATATACTTTCTAAGACTTTAGAAAAAATACTGGATAGAGCAATAGGGCTGACATTTTGTAAACTGTTTATCTTTGCTGATTTGTCTTTAATCTTTGTCTTTAGGATCCAAAACAAGCAGAGATCATTGAATCAGGAAGGATACCATGAGTTAAGAAACCAGTAAAACACATCGAGAGCAGAGGACATAGTTTATAGCTTGAGTATTTGAGGTCAGCTGTTATATTATCTGATCCACAAGCTTTGTTAATACCAAGCTTTAAAATGGCATCATAGACTTCACCTGTATGCACCACCACATACAGCATTGTTCATGACTTTGACCTCATTTCAAAATTCATATTGACTATTACATTAAAGTCTCCATGCGAGTGAATCTTCTCTCATCAGGCTTTTCTTTTCTTTTAATATAACGAAGAGCATATTTAAATCTAGCATTAGTGACTCTCGGATTCAAACAATGGCCCATGTTTAGACTTTCCTGCCTCATGCCAGAGTTTAAAAACTTTTTTTCCTGCAGCATGTTGTTCAGTCACAAATTCATTCTATCCAGGTTTGAAATGATGACTTTTGTTATTCCGTCTCTGAAAGGACACACCACTGTCCTTCAGGATCTGTATTATAGTTTCATACATAGCACATAGTTCACTACAATCCTGAGTATTTTTACAATTTGGAGCAAGACATTTCAGTGCGTCTCTAGGCAGTTTAATTGCCTGCAACAGTACATCTGTCAACACTTGAGTATTTATTGACTTCTTCTTCTTTATCGTTTTTTAATTTACACCAACCACCCTGGATGCATGGCAGTCATTACCTTTTACAGCAAAAGCTTTGAACAAGATTGAAAACATTGAAGTAAAAAATCTTTAGTTACACTTGAAAGATTATACATTTCACCCGAAAGCAATTAGAAATGTTTACTTGTAAGGGGGTTGTATTTTAAGTAGATAGCACCTACACATCTGCACTGAGACAACCTCACATAAAGATGATAGGTTTCTGAATACTGTTTATACTGTTTTGGAAAATGCCACAGATCAGGCATAACATTATGACCACCTGCCTATTTTTGGTGGTCATAATGTTATGTGTTATGACCCACCAAACTATGAGCAATATGATTGCACTGTCTTGTCTTACACTGAGTCAGGCCCAATTGTTTTTAATTTTTTCCTGCCTAAAAATACAAAAAATAAAAACAGTGAAGAAACTGTTTCAGCAACGAAAAACAAAACAAAAAAACAAAACACAGAAGTGACACTGTCTCGCAATTCTTCTAAAAAAGGCCCTATTTTGAGGGAAGTAAAACCATATATTGCAGCCAGCTTAAAATATTAAATTCACCACATTCACATTCACCTGTCTGTTATATGCATAGCCACAATTCAGGACATAAGGCAAAAAGAGATCTTATAATTGTCCCTTTTGCCTAGGACCCCTACAGAGTCAAATTCCTTTATTACAGATAATGACCAGTGCAGTCTGAGAACACTCCACATGAGCTGCAGTTTTGGAGATGCTCTGACCCCAGTCGTCCAGCCTCCACAAAATGGCCCCTGTCAAACTCACTCAAATCCATATGCTTCCCCATTTTTCCTTGCTTCTAACTCATCAACTTTTAGGACAGAATGTTCACTTGCTGTTGAATATACAGTATCCCATAAACTACCTGGCGCCATGCTGAAGAGATCATCTGTGTTAGTCTCCTAATTTTATGACTGATCAATGTATGTGTAAATACAAGCTCCTGTCTCCTCTGTACTTAAGGCTGATTAAATATTGTAGACAAAGTTGGAGTGGACAAGTTGAGAAATGTAAGGTTCAGGTCATGACTCAAGTATCTGACTCACAGGTTTTATATAGACCACTGTAATCAACTCTGAGTGGCAATCCATTCCAGTAATTGGTTTGAGATGAACTTCCTTTTGAGCTGTATCCACTGTCTACAGTCACTATACAATATGATAACCTATACAATACCTGTTTGAGGAGAAAAGACTAGGAAGAAAGTGAAGATATGTAGAAAGGTTTAGAGTTTAGTTAGGGTGACTCTAAATTGCCTCTAGTGAATGAATGTGAGAGGAGAAGAAGAAGTGAATGTGAGTGTAGCCCCTTAAGAACAGGAGTAATAAGCAAATGTTTTTTGGTGTGAGTAAGAATGTGTGCTGCAGCGTTCTGAATAAGCTGTAATTGTTTAATGGATTTTTGGGGAATACCTGTAAAAAGGCTATTACAGTAATCTTTTGTAACGAGTGCATGAACCAGTTTTTCGGCGTCTGAATTTGATAAAAAGCATCTAATTTTTGAAATATTTTAAAGATGGAAAAATTATCATCTTGTGACATTATTATGTGCTGGTAAAGCCAAGATCCATAGTCTTTTGGCACAGTACTGAAGGAATAAAGTCAGGCTGTCACTTTTTTGCATTTTCATTATTTAATTGACAAAGGTTGTTTTTCGTGCGTAGTTATGAAAATATTGTGCTTCTTTATGATATGACCAAGGGGGAGTAGGTATAAATTGAACACCTCGCCTAAGGCCCATAGTTACTGAGATCCAGTACATAACTGGAATAAGCAGAAGGAGATAAATAAATGTTTGGGTACAGGAATAATAAGCTGGTGTACTTTAAGTTGTTTTTACTGTGATATAGCATAGGATCTCAGATAATAACCTTACATGAACTGCTTTAAACAACTTTTACTCCTACTTGTAGCGTTACCAACACACACAGACTATAGATAGTAACATAAAAGATGTGCAAAGTCCTATTGTTTAGAATTGTATTGAGAGTTGCCAATGTCACATTTTGGAACACTTTTATTGTCTTGCCTGCATATATCTGAGATAGTTTTTTGAGTTGAGTTATTTACAAAAATAAGATGGTAGCATTCTCTGTCACGGAGCCCTACACAGTAGAGAATATGTGGCTGCACTTTATAACTAAGAGAGGTGGTAGAGGGAGTGATATAAGATTATGTATGTGAATTTGATGCTGATGAAAAGAAATGTATGGTAAATGGAAGGTACATAGTGATGTTTTGTGTGATATTGTGTGGGACATTACATAAACCAGCCACAGGGGGTTAAAGGTCAGTGTACTCTGAAGCCTGAATTAATAGAGAGGGTTGCGTCAGGAAGGTCATCTGGCTAAAACACACAAGTTACTCAAGCAGACTTTCAGAACCTCTAAATAAGTTAAAGCAATTGGAGGGCAAGCGACTGGTATCAGTAGTAGTACTTGTAGTAGATGAAGTAGTAGTAGTAGCACTAGTAGTAATAATAGCAGCTGGTATAGTAATAATAGTGGGGTGACAGTAGTGCAGGAGGTTAAGCGGGTTGCCTACTAACTGGAGGGTTGGCGGTTCAATTCCTGCTTTGACTGAGTGTGTCCCTGGGCAAGACACTTTGCCTTTACCTCTACCTGCTCCGGTCACGGTATGTAGCTGTGACAGGAAGGGCATCTGGTGTAAAAACTTGCCAGATCACTGTGCGACAGAGCAGCCAAAAGACAACAAAAGTGTAGTAGCAGTAGTAGTATTATTGAGAGTGATAGTAGTACTAACAGTAGTGGTAATAGCACTAGTACAAGTTCTTTTTACTCGATAATAGTTTTGTGTTACTTCTATGGATGTGAATATTTTGTAGTAATAGTACTTTTACTTGGTTGTGGAGTACTTCTTCCACCTCTGCACACCGTTAGATCTTTGAACTTTGACCTTTCACCATTATCCATTGACACTGAGGTCATTTCACAAGCATGGCCGGCCCTTCCTATAGGCAAACTAAGCAGCTGCATAGGGCCCCACAGTCATTAGAGGGCCCCCAGGTTTATCTGTTATTTGCTGATTTTAATTTGTTAACTCTATTTGATTCTAGTTATAATATTAAGCTTTTTTTTAATTAGAGGGTCTATTTGATAATGGGGGTAATGCAGTCTATATATTTAAATGTGTTTTACTTCCTGTCTACCTGGGGCCCCCTTGCCAAGTTTGCAAATAAAAAAATAAAAAACACATCTCAAAGCATTCATCCCCAAAGAAAAATAGTCAGTCAGTGTTTCAAAGAGATTAAAATGTTATATAGTAAAAATTTAAAAAGTGACTTATTCTAGTTAGGGCCCCCGGACTGTCACTGTTCACAAGTACCTCACCTGTACATAGACTTAAAAAAATAAATAAATAAATAAAAAAATGTACTGCTAGATGTTACACCTTGTTGCAGTGCCACCCAATGTAGTGTGATGTGGTGTGTAATGTATCTTTACACAGACCAAAAAAAAAAAACATTTTAATTACTACCTGTTAGAGGCAATCAGTGAACATAAGCAGTGTTGTTGTTATTATTATTATTATATTCTTGTAATGCATACCATCTACTCCCCAGGGGCTAAAGCAAAATAGATGGTGACCAACTGTGAATGAAAGACCTAATGCATAATTAGGTAACATATTATGGAGTGAATACAGGACTGAAATAATATCACCTACACTGACTATATCTGTGTGGAGGAGAACAAGGAGGAGGCTCAACTTCAGTATTACAAGCTTTATTACAAAATGTTAATGAAATGGTAAAAAGGGTTACAGTACTGTCTGTTTTATCCCTGATTATTTAGTTTCAAATATTTTTATTGGACGCATGAAACAGTAATATAAAGGTTACACAAAGCAAATGCTTAATTTTTTGTTAAATAATGCCCCCTAGAGGAGGTAACTAAACAAAAAAGTAACAACAATAAAGTAAACAAATTAAAAACACAAAGGTAAATAAAAGCTAAATAAAATCACTATTCAAACACAGTGACTAGACAATATACACAATCCTGCAACAATCCTTGCAACAGAAACAGCAAACACACAAACCTCCCTAAACCCACGCAAACCCTGTCCCTACCCCTGACTACTTGATTGTCATACACCTCCAACAACAAATTACAGGTTGCCAGATTAATTTAAAATCACTTATATTGCCATTAATGGCAGATCTGATCTTCTAAAGCTGAAGTGTATTTGTAAGCTCAGTGAGCCACATCGTTAATGAAGGGGAGTCATTACCTTTCCAAAGCTGCAGGATACATTTTTTTTGTTTTATTTTTGTTTTTTTTTGGGGTTTTTTTTTTTGCAATAATTAATGCATTTGATATAAGGGACTGTTGTGCACACCTCAGATTTTTTACCTCCTTAGAAATCCCAAAAACAAGTAGTGTTGGGTTTGGGTCTATTTTAACTTTCAAAACATTTGACAGATATTTTGAAAATGTCAACCCAAAAATCCTGAAGCTTAGGACAAAGTGCGTAACTATGTAGTAAAGTACCCCATTGTACCATGCATTTTTCACAGAGAGGTGAACTTCCAGGATAAATCTTAATTTTCTCTCTCAAATAATGTAATCTGTGTACAATTTTGTATTGGATCAGGCAGTGCTGTGCGTTTATAGAAATAGTAAAGGGTAAAGAAATAGGAAGGGTCTTCCAGACTTGAATGTTGTTTTTGAGCTTCTCTAAAAGAGGGAGATTTTTTTCTTTTAGAAGAGAGCTATATTTTTTTGTATCACAATGCCCAAATAAGTTATTTTTTCAGAGGTCACTTTGAACAGAAGAGATGCAAGCCACTCGCGGTTTTCAAGTTTTACAAGCAGTAATTCACTTTTTCCCTGGTTAATCTTATATCCTTCAAATGTTCCAAATTCATTAATAACAGACAGAATTTCTGGGCTGGAGGTTCGTGGCTGTGATACATGCAATAAAATGTCATTGGCATAAAATTATATTTTATTAGCCGTACATAATGTGTCATAAAATTGTCTAAAACTGTTGTTTATGTCTTTATGTGTCCTGTCTCCAAATTAAAGGTATTTTTGTGTCACATAAGTGAATGCTCTGTGGATATTACTGGATAGCAGCTGATTAAGCTTATATTTTAATGCACAAATAGTATTATATTTATCCATATGAGGCAGCTGTGCATTTTCAGCATCCAGATCCTCTAACTGCTTATTCCAATTTTACCTGCTCAGCTTTATTAGAATAAATATATATATATATATATATATATATATATATATATATATATATATATATTTATATTATATATATTTATATTTATATTTATTGTCACACTCAACGTCCATATAGGAATCATTACAGAAACATACCCAACACACAGCACAGACAATAAAAAGGAAAAAAAATAAATATAAAAAACACTTATACCAGTGTTTCCACAGCGAAGACTGGTAACGCATGGCACTAAAACTAGGATTCACCAGCATCAGGATAAGGCTGTTCTCAGAGTTATTGAGGCGATAGATAAATCTGTACATCAGATTTCTCATTAGTGCCTGAAAAGTACTGACATGAGTGTTACAAAACAGCAGGCTGGCACTGCTGGACCTCGGCTTCTTGAGCAGAGTCCTTAAGGCATCATTGTAGGCAACTTTAAGCTTCTGTATACTCACTCTCTTATATTTACACCACAGTGGGGCAGTATACAGAGGTGTACAATAAGTTCTGAAGAGGTGGATTTTTACATTGTCTGAACACATGTGAAATTTCCTAGCCAGAATATTAGCTTATGCATACAGCATACGACACTGCCGATATATGTCATCATCATCACAGTGATGAAGTGACCCAAATATTTAGTTTTTCTACAGACACCTAACTTTTGCCCAGACAAACAGAAGTCTTTGTCCCATTTGGTCCGACAAATTAGTACAACACTCTTTTTTGCATTATATTCCACATCAAACTTCAGTCCATAGTCAGAACACACATTCAGCAGCTGCTGAAAGCCAGCACTGCTAGGGGAGAGTAAGGCCAAATCATCAACATACAGGAAATGATTGACCAAATTATGACCTATCACACATCCAGTTTTACAGTTATTTAGATGATTGCCCCGGAGCCAATTCATCCATGTACAAGTTAAACAGGGCTGGCGACAGTAGCTCCCCCCCCCGGCGCACTCCATTACTGACACCAAAGGAGGCTGAGATGGTATTGCCCCATTTGACCTGCATCTTCTGATTAGAATACCAGAGGCCACAAAGGATATAAAAAACCCTCTGGTATATGCCTTGTATGTTTCCTACAGTACAACTGGCGCAGCATCACTATTATCGTTTGTATCAAAGAATAATGTGATTTGTGAATTCAAATATTGCTGACATTTTGAGTTCCTTAGTAACTGAGGATCAAACCTTCAATTTCTTTGTGTTCTAGTTAAGTCGCACATTTTAAAAGAGAATGTAACTGGACAGTGGTCAGATATAAGTAATTATGATAGTTAGCACTACAAACATGAGGAAGCATCCTCCACACAAAATCAGTCCTTGAGTAAACATTGTGCACGTGTGAGTGGAAGGAATACTCTCTCCCTGTTGGGTTTAGGGTTCGGCATTCATTGCAAAGGTTCATATTCTTCATGAATACTTTTATACTTTGAAGTTACTTGCTTTATAAGATGTTATCTTTCAGGTGAGGAACATGAAGTACGGATCTAAACCTCACCTCCAATGATTAAATTGGTAGTGGCTATATCGGGAATCAAACTGAAAACCTTTGTATAATATTCTGAGACATTATAGTTAGACCATAGACCATATTTTCAGCAGGGTAATCAGAGTGGCATGCATCTTCCCTGTGACCAGTATATATCTCTGTTTTTATCTATAGGACTTCTGAAAGGCAGTATACTCACCCCTCTTGCTTTGGCTGAAAACGTGGTGAGATATACCTGACTAATCCATCTGCACCTGAGTTTATTATGAACATCGTTTTCAAGTGTGTCTCTTGCAAAAAGATGACATGCACTTTAAAAGCTTGTAGATGAGATCATACTTTTCCTCTTTTGTCGGGTTCATTAACACCTAACCCTCCATGTACAGAAGGTCACATCTACCTTCTTCTTATTCACATTAGAGTTACTCTGCATTGACCTACTTGTTTATGTGCCTGTAGTTCTCTCCATGTTCTTGCAGTCACGCCGTGTAACCCACCTTCCCTCTCCCTCCCCACATAGAACATCACAAATATAAAAATAAACTGAACTCGAGAACATTGCTAGCTACTACAGTCTCACCTAGAAAAAAGGGCAGAAACGCTAGAAAGATGTTACCAATGATCCTACAACTTCTTACTTTATCTCTGACTTCCTTACATCATGAACAGCCCTACAGCTGACCAAAATGTGCTGCACAACAAAGTAAGCACCCTATTAAACCAAAAAATTTGGAAAATCTGCCCATGGTGAATGAATTTAAATAAAAAGACAACAGAAAACATTACCTGCCAAGCTAGGATAAAAATCTGTCCAATTAGTAAAAATTTGTAGCATTTGGGGTCAGATAAAGGGACTTGAGAATTTTTATTTCTTCTTTCAATTTCTGTAAGCTGCAATAGAAGAGACAGCTATGACCATGCTATTCATGTCTGGGCACACTTTCTAATTAATTTATACAATATAGGATGTCTCCACTATACCAAATAATGGATACAAAATGGAAATTTACTGTTAGTTGTTGCTCACCTGCAATACAAGAGATACAGCTTGGAAGGGACATCGCAGCTCATTCTAGTAATTATGTTTCTGATAAAGTTGATAAATTAAGGCATGAAACTAGCACTTACAGTTGCAAAGGCATGTCAGCTAAAACAATCAATGATTTAATTATTTAAAACAAGTACTGTATATTTGTATTTCATGTGATATATAATTTGCTTCTTTTGTTAAATAACAAACATGCTGGAATGGATGAAGTTGACAGTCGGTTGCTTAAATTAGCTGCCAGTATACTAGCTTTGCCAGTTTGTCACATTTTTAACCTAAGTCTGACACAGGGAATGTTTCCCCAAATCTGGAAATCTGCCAAAGTCATTCCTCTTTTGAAAAGCAAAAATGATAGCTTCTCAGCAGTCAATAGCAGACCAATTAGTATTCTTCCTGTGTTAAGCACGTTGATGGAAAAAGTTGTTTTTAAACAGATTTCAGAATATTTTTATTTTCATAAACTTACCTTTGAATCTCAGCATTATTATAGGGAAAATCACTCGACTAGTACAGCACTAACAGAAATGAATGAATATGGTACTGAAGCTTCTACTAAGGCTAGTTCTAAAAAATGTTTGAAAAATCTGTTGATCAATACTTAAAGTGTTATCAGTGGAGCGTATTGATTTTTGGTTGTGATTTGTAACATGTTGTTTTACAAATGTTATATATATCATTGACTATGAAGACTATGAATTTCTGTATGGATCTATTTTTATAAGGACTCCAGGAACAGCAGCAGTCAATTTGGTGACAGCTAATGGGGAGCCAAATAATTAAACAAATAAATATACAGCTATGACCATGCCATTCATGTCTGGGCACACTTTCTAATTAGGACCTGCTAGGGCCCCAGCTGCTCTTCCCTGCATGTGTGGCTCTTTTGTGTATCTTCTGACTAAACTCTCATAATAATTCAACAATTAAACTACATTTAGCAGCATCCCTTCTTATATTGCATAGAACATTTAAAAATAAAATTGTTCTAATGATAATGTAATTATAAAATGAAAACTCAAGCTGGGTGGTATTTTACAATGCATTACAGCAACCACTGTACATACATATTAACATTTGTCCCACAAAGTCCGTGTATTATCTTACCAGCTCTGGACATTCTATATATATATGAAAAAAGTGTCTATATGTCAAGGCTAGGGCCAGGAATTCACCGGCATCATTTGGCATTAAGTTTGGTACTGCTTAACTTAAGGTCCAAAGTGTTCCTGTGCGTAGTGACGGGCTTTGCTGGGGTCTGTAAACAACACCTCTGTGCCGTTGTGTGTCACCCTGAGTTTGGCAGGATATAAAAGTCCACATTTGGTTGGTTCAATGTGGTCTTTAGTTAGTAGTTGAGCCACAAAGTCACTCACACACTGCCCATTTTCTTTCCCTCCTTTGACCCTGACTATCTGTATGTTCTGCCACTTTGAACGACCTTCCAGATCCACACATCTCTCCGTCAGTTGTCCAACTTGGCTTGACAGGTGTTCTACTGTGCCCTCTAACTCTGCCACTGAGTTAGACGTGCTTGTAGCCGAGTCCGCCATGTCTTTAAGCTTTTCATTATGATTTTCTAACTGCTTCCTCAAAGTGGAGATGGCTGCATCATTTTCAGCTCTCAGTGTAGCAATTTCATATTGGAGAGTGTTGCAAATGTCCGATTTTACTTGAGTTAGTTCGGCGCGGAGAGTAGCAATTGTGTTCAGCACTTCTTGATTGCCTGGGGTATGTTCCACCTCACTTGGGCTTCTATCGGTCCTTTTCCCCGAGGCTTCCCCAAGACTTTACCCAGGGTTATTTTTCTAAATTATTTTACGGCAGCATTTATGACACATGTATTTTCTCTTTCACTATTTCATGTGATTAAAACAATATTAACCATTGACCATAGAAACTATATGTAACTTCTGTGTGACCCACTTTTAGGTCCTGACCCACCATTTGGAAACCATTGTTCTTTTTGCTTTTTTCCTTTCAACTGGTCACTGTATGTGAGCAGTTGATATTACAAACCACAGTAGCATTGCTTTTAGAAGAAGCAGTACAGTGGTAATACGCATCATGCTAGTAAGTACTTTCTAATTTAAACTTCTTACTTTTTCTTCTTTTTAACTGCTATTATTTTGAAATAGAAGTACATTTGTTCCTGTTCCGACCCTGTGGGTCCTCAACCTCACCTCCTATGGACTCCCCTACTCACCTGTCTGAATGAAACCCACCTGCAGCATTCTTACGGACCTAAACTATGATCCTATAGATGAGCTAATGGACTTTATTTCACAGTCCTACACACATTTATAGCCTGTCCATCCTGGGAGAGGATCTTCAATGTGGTCTGCATAAGGTTTCTTCTTTTCTTAATTTCCCCACAGCTGGGTTTTTTTAGGTGTTTTTCCTTACCAAGAAGGAGGGTCTAAGGACCGGGGATGTCCTGGTACTGTTTAGTTTAATGTAGTTATTTTTTATGTTTGATTGTGTGTTAAGTCTGATTGTGTGTTGATGTTTGATGAACTGTTTGTGAAGCCCATTGAGCAAACTGTTGTTGTGATACTGGGCTATAGAAATGAAACTGAATTTATGCCAAGGCAGTATTCACTAGTACTCACTCACCTTCAGGACACACTTTAGGACACATATTTGCAACTAAACATTCAAATTTTAACTTTGTGAGTAGAAGAAATGTAACCAAACTTCAGCAAGGCAGAAGACAATGCCATGAAGAGAGGCGCTTCCAAAACATGATCTGGTAGCGCCTCTCTTCATGGCATTATCTTATCAGATGTACTGAGTACAGCATTTAGGATTAGGACTGGTTCTCCAAAGGAGGGCTGGAACCCAAAAGAGAGGGGAGGTTGAATTCTTATGCATCTGAATATCAAAAAGTATGAAGAGAAAGTGGACAAGAAGTTAGTTGGTGTGTTTTTCAACATTATGAAATAGACTTACCGTATTTTTCGCACTGTAAGGCGCATCGGATTATAAGGTGCACCTTCAATGAATGGCCTATTTTAAAACTGTTTTCATATATAGGGCGCACCGCATTATAAGGCGCATAGAATAGAAGGCTGGGGTTGCATTATGCATCCACTAGATGGAGCTGCTGCTAAAGGGAATGTCAATAAAACAGTCAGATAAGTCAGTCAGTCGAACTTTATTAATAGAATACAAACCAGCGTTCTTACAACTCCGTTCACTCCCAAAACAAGTTAGTGCATTCACAATACGGTACTGTACGTACCGGTAGCTCTTATTTGCGTCGCCCTCATTGGAAACAATGTATTTCCAACTCCATTTGTTGCAGTTCAAAGCTACATGAACAGTGTTCGAGCGCTCAGTTTTCTGTCCCCTCAATGTCGCAACTCTTCTACTGCGATGGAGCAAAGGCCGCGCCTCCTTGTTCTTTTGCGGCAGGATCCATAAACACGCCTATGGCACACATGAACAGCTGGGACTGGAATTCCCCTTTATCGTTTTTACCGCTGTCACTTCGGCGACGCCCCCTGACTACGGTAGCCATAATTAACCAACATTGATCCATATATAAGGTGCATCGGATTATAAGGCGCACTGCCAGTTTTTGAGAAAATTAAAAGCTTTTAGGTGCGCCTTATAGTGCAGAAAATACTGTATATAAAACTAATACTCATATTTTTTCAGTGATGTGGACTTGACTTGAAGTCCCACTTCAACTACTGTGTACTATGACTGGACCTGGACCAGTCTTTAGTGACTCAGACTAAAGCTGGAGACATACTACATGATTTTTTTGCCTGATTTTCCTGTTGTCGAGTCTGTTCCAGTCAACATTAGTTGACAGGTGGTGTAGGTTAGTGTAGGAGATTTAAAGACTTGAATCAGCATCACAGAGACTCGAGCAGACCTCAGTCACAGTCATTCAAACATATTTGAATTTTAAAGCCGACTCTCGTCGTTGATCATGTGACTCTGGCATATGTGTAAAAAAAAAAAAAAAAAAAAAGTTTGCCGAACTCAGCTGATTGTGAACTTTTGTAATAAAGCCCTGTGAGTCCTGTGTGGTATTTAAGTATAAGGCTAGATAAAAAATAATAATCCATGTCCTATTTAACATTAATTATGATGTTAAATAACAAAACAGACTGCATTATTGCAGCTCTTTTTGCGTTACGCAGAGAAGCTGTCATCTGTACAAGCTAAGGTCAGCTAACATTAGCGATATTATTCCAGCTTATTTAGTATCAATTTATTCATTATCATGCCACAAAAAAGCTTCTCTAACTGGTTTTATTCAAATGTGCTGTGCACAGTTTAAAGACCTGTAGAGGTCCTGCTCTTCTGCTCCATACAGAGAATGGAGAGGATGGCCACAGCCACTGGTGCAGTTGTTAAATGTGCGATCTCCACACTGCAAGAAATTGTTGTTAAAAATGACAAAAACTGACAGTAGCCTACTGTTAACCATTAAAAACAGTAACATCCTGTTAATAGTGTTGCGTTCTAGGGAAAGGTTTGAGTTCTTGGGAATTTTCCCCAAGTACTTGTAAACTCTGTTGCATGCTGGGAATTAATTTTGAATCATGCAGTTGATAGTTTGTAAAATCACACTGCACTACTGTAGCTACTGCTGAGAGCACACATGGGCAGCAAGTCTAGCACCAGCTCGCTGACTCAGAAGTGATCCGTTTCAATCCTGCTCTCTCAAAGATAATCACTGGTAAGTTAAAGCACTTATAGCAGCTTATTAATGTAATTGTCATATTACTGTTCTTACTGTTCATATCTACTGTTCTGTTACTGCATAATACTTTAATTCCTGATTTAATAGTGTTGTTTCTTTATTTATATATATATGTATATATATATATATATATATATATATATATATATATATATATATATATATATATATATATATATATTTGTAATTGCTTTGCTATATATAAAAAAAAAAAAACCTGTGGAAATCTTAGGTGTATGTGTATATATATATATATATATATATATATATATATATATATATATATATATATATATATATATATGTAATTGCTTTGCTAAAAAAAAAAAAAAAAAACCTGTGGAAATCTTAGGTGCTGCTGCCTCTGTAATTGCCCAGTTCCAAGTGGTCCAAAGCTAATAGCAGCCAGTAAAACATGAAGTGACATGTAACATTACTTTTTATTTTGTAGAAAAGAGCAATACAACTGTTTCTCCTTCTGTGAACAGAATCAACACAGCAAGACGCTCTTCAGACAAAAGCTGTGAGGTGTGTATTCAGTTTAAAACACTGACATCCCATGAATGGCGCTCAGTGCACTTATTCCAGTTTTCTGCTCCAGTCTTGATTCTGAGGTGGGAGCACTGTGTCCTGTGGGGCAATGCCTCAGCTGAAATAACCAGCAGCAAAGCTCACAGAGGACTACCAAGACACACAAGTGGGGTTACATCCAGTAAGTAATATTTATTCTCTGTTAGCAAGTTAATTATAGCCACTATAATTTGATGACTTCTTTCCAAAACCCTAATCTCAGACAATGTGTTTTTTAGGTGATTTGCTGGATTAAGCCCAGAGATTCAAGATTATCTTGAAGAAGATGGGGGTTGTGCAGAAAAAGGTAGTAACAGTCAGCCCCCCTGAAGTTCACATAAATAAGGTTGTTTTGAACTACTGTGCCAAAAGGCAAAGACTATTTGTTTTTTATAACACAGAGAAATATTATCAATGTGTATAAAATAAAATATTTAAGCTAAAAATGACTTTCTAGCTTAAAAGGAAAACATTCAGCTCTATCTATGTTAACACCACCAGCAAACTGAAACAGTACAGTTTTTCAATTAATAAGTTTTACTTTCCTAGCATTATCTTATTGTCTTATTGAGATTTCTTGTCTCCACATCAGAACAGTACATCTGTAGTATTTACAGTAAAAAACTGACATTACATCACAGTACAATGGTAAAATTAACAATAAATGGAACAGTACTACTGTATAAGCAACAGTAACTACTGGGTTTAAAATACAGTACCACTGTATAATTGACAGTAAACTACTGAAATCAGACTACAGTAACTGTTAGAAGTTAAAACACTATGAATGCTGTAAATTGACAGTAAAATGCTGGCAACCCTGCTGCCAGTATTTCACTGTTATTTACTGTTAATTTACTGAAAATTTCTTACAGTGCAGTCTTTCAGTCGTCAGATTTGGTTAATGTATGCTCCTAGTCTTTTTAAAATCTGTAATGACTGAGAAAGTCGTGTAGTGTGTCCCCAGTTTTAGACTGGGACTCAAGAGTGACTCAAAACCAGGCAGCCCAACTAAAACATGATCATTTATGAAGAGTGAGACAGTGTGGAGTTTACTTTCTTTCTGAGGCTTCAGAAAATATTGTTTTATAACTTTTGGGTAAAAATAGAATGAGTTCAATAAGAAGAGTGGATCATAGCAGAATAAATTTGAATGTGAGCAAAAACATTTGTGGCTTGAAAGTGGGAGGTTGAATATGGCACCATCCAGCTTTTTGGAGATCAAAGAGGAGATTAATGGATGTAGTGAAAGAGGAAGACGATGCAGAGGACAGGGTTAGATGGAGGCAGATGAATCACTGTAGCAACCCCTGACAGGAACACCTGAAAGGATTCTATTTGAATCCTGAATATTGTTTTAATTATATTTAACTAAGAAACAGATTTTCAAATCAATGCGCCATAAGGTTTGTAGTAAAATAAATTTGAAAAATAACTGTAAAATGTTGGTCAAAAATAAACTGATGAGGGAAAAATGGGTCCCCAGTAGACAACCCCTGTATTAGAACATCATTTTATGAAAATACAAACATATTTTATTGTTTTCATTGTTTAGCAGATTCATTCGATGTTTTTTTAGTTGTCACAATGTTTATTTCTTCAGCACACAATATTACCAGTGTGCATACGAGAATTTATGAAGAAAAATAAATATCTGAGGTTTATTTTTGGGCCTGTGCAGAGATGTGAAAATATTTTGACAAGTTTTTTTCCTCAAAATGGAACAAGATGAGTGAGATTGTGGATAAGGGTGAATAATATCAGTATGATGCAAAATATTTGTAGCTCAAAAACTTCTCATCAATCCCATCTCTGAAAAGATATGACAATTTGAAGTTTGATAAAGAGATATGGAAGCTGTTTGTACTCAACTGTTAGTACTATTACTACCACTACTACAATAACCACCACTAGTACTACAATACCTCCACTAGCACCGCCTACTGCTACTACAGTTACTATGCTACCACTACAGCCATCACTACTATTGCTACTCTGTACTTCTTTCACTAGTACTGCTACTGCTAGTACTACATCTACTGTATGTGTTGAACCATACGAATATTTACTTTAATATAAAATATCAAAATATTTAAAATCTAAACATGTAAAATTAAATGGAGGTCAATACATGACTTTATGGGACATTTTTTGGAGACAAGACCCAGTGCTAAGGTTGTGTGCTATTGTTATACAAATTAAGATTATGACTTTATTATCTACAGTTATCATTTTACACCTTTAAGACAACCGAAACAATTTTGGAAATTCCTATGCTCAAATATATTAAGAAATTGTTGACTGAATACCTGAAAAGTGTCAACACTAAAGTTATCCCATTGGTCATTATTGTGATTGCACATAAAACTTTCACCCACGTTTTCATAAAATGTTTAAAAAAATATTTGATTGTGTTATTGGAACACTAATGATATATGGTTTTGACATTTTAATGTCCAAAAATAATTGAGCTTAAATGGGTTAAGTTTAATGATTTGAGGCCGTGTAATATTAATAAAGAGAATAAGATCCTGTGAGAAGATTTGTGAATATTTAACATGGCAGTATGAATTTCAATGTGACAAAGCATTCTGGGACAAAGCATTTGTCATCAAGCCCACTGCTGAAAGTAAATGACACCATTTTGACAAAGTGAAGATGAACACATCCAACTGGAAAACAGCTGAGGCCCAAAAACACAGACAATAATAGGACTCTAAATTTAAAATCATGACGGTTAAATGGATCCAAACATTGTTTAACTAGAGGCACACAACCCACCTAAATCCAAACAGTGATCTGGATCTACACCCAAAAATTCATCATTTGTTCCATGGCCCATTACAGGGGCATGTATAGGTGTTTCATCCACGCTGATCTGGCATTTTGGGAGCCCAAACATGCAAATTTTTGGGTCCCAGAACAGTTTTTCCCTGTTTTCAACCCATACAGATCTTTTCCTGTATTAATAACGCCATAGCCATCATTCAGAGAGATCTTAATCTGCATACACAAACACTGACAACAACAACAACAACAATGGCAGCTGTTTCTGTTGTAGTGTTACAGCACCACTAACAGGCCTGGCATATATACTACAGCATTTACGAAAAACGTTTATAAACATAAACAATTACGTCTCTATGGAGTGTAGCCTTAGACTCGGACTTGTAAACAATAACTCAACTTATGCTGCATTTATGTGGTCCTTGTTTTTCTGACTTGTTTATGTTCATGTGCTTTTGTCCCTTTTGGAAAGTCGGGACATTGACGTCACCATATGTAGACCAGTCAGTTATTAATGAGCACTTAACACTAAACTAAACTAGTCGACGTTAAACTATTTTCTGACTTGTGCGGGCCTTCATGCGCATCTTTTAACTTAACTTGCAAAAATGTTTTCCCGAGTTTCCGAGGACCACATGAATGCACCATTAAACTCAGACTTGTGAACCAATGACTTTGGGTTAGACTCTGATTTGTGAATAGACACTCAGACTTAAACTTGTGAACAATAAATCTGACTTAGACTAGGACTTGTGAATCAATGACTCAAACTCAGACATGTGGACAATAACATGAACCTGGACTCCAACACTTCCGAGTCACTTGTGTCTAGTTTTTTTTTTTTTTAGTTAGAGCCAGTGCTGCACTATATATAAATCTGTGCCAAAACAAACATCGTTTAATATTTTGTTATGAAATAGGTTTAAAAACACAAAAAACAAAAAGGTTTTTAACACACTTCTGTTCATGTGGACTAAACTTGGACTTGACTTGAATAGATTTGGACAGGACTCAGACTCCACTCAGACACTTTTCTAAGTGATTTGGACTTGCACCTCCACTCCAGATGACTCAACTTTTACTCAACTTGAATTGTTTTGGTGATCCAGACTTGGTCTCAGACTTCCATTTCAGGTGTTAATGACTCAACTCGGACTGGTCTTTACTGACTTGGACTCGGCCTTGAACGCTGAGGACTGGAGAATGATTTGAAAACCAGTGACGTGAACACTGGATATATTTTTAAAGACTGAGACTGAGAGTTTATTTTTCCCTGTGAAGAGATGTGAAAAGATTTTGACTTTTTTTTTCCTTAAATGAAGTCTGAATGAGAAGAGTGAATAATGACAGTGTGAATTTTAATGTGCGCAAAACTTTCTGATGCAAAACATTTTGTGAAAACAGAAACCCTGTCTTCATGTAAAACGAAAGGCCAAACCACAATCAAACCTTGGCAGATTTGGCAAAATTTTTCATAAATAATTTTTTTCATAAAATATTTCAGTTATCCCACCCACGTTTTTGATAAAAAGTTCAAGTTTAAAAAAATCTATCCTCCCCCCTTTTATATACTTAAATTTTGGTTTAATTTATTGTCAGATTTGTGCTTTGCTTCTATTTTCTCCATCTCTGTTTTTACTTTTTTACTGTTGTTTTTTGGTGTAAGCAGTAGCATCTTTGGTGTCCCGCCACCATTACTCCAGTGTATAAAGATGTGTACAACCAACGAGTGTCCTTGATCCAAGTGGGATCCCCCTGTGTTCTGTACAGTCACCCTGAGGCGCATCACTATTCATCAAAACATTTTTGATGTCGCACCTCAGGGCCACCGTAGTTCTGAGCATGATTGGTCAAAAAAATTCAGTCCCTGTGCTTCAGTTAAAAACACGTTATAATAAAGCCCAGGTGTGGTCTCAAAGTCTTATTTTTTCCGAGATTAATTCTATTATGCTGTGCTTTTGACTGAATAATTAGTTTTTCTCAAATACAAGAGGGGAAAATAATTAAACTTAAAAAAAAAATTAAATAAAATAATCAGTGAGTACAACTAAAACTGTTCAAAACTTTAATTAAAATAAAGCAAATATACACGTGCACCTAAAAATAAGTGTGTTATTACATGACTATGTAGTTTAAGACTTTGACAAGTACCTATTGAGACAAACTAAGTAAAAATAACTTAATTATTTTAGTAAGATCCACAAGTAACTTCCTACTAGGGCTGCGCAATAGAAAAACATGCAATTTGCAATAGGTTGAATACCACTATAATAATGAGTCACAACTGGAAATCAAAACTTTACGAAATTAAAGGGGCTATATTATGCAAAATCAACTTTTCTGAGATTTACACCATGCTATAATGTTGTTCCCTCGTCAAAAACACACCTGGAGTTGTGTTCTGCTTCATTCATGCATGTATACCTAATCCTCTATTTGCCTCAAAACACTCAGTTCCACAAACCTCCGCCTCTCCCACAAATCCCCGCCCACTCCAGGAAGCACTGACCAATCAACAACCCCTCTACATCCAGTCTGCTCTCATTCATTTTGTAGTAAAATGGCATCATACAAAAAGTTTAAGGAAGTGAAGTGCTTTTTTTTTTTTTTTCTCCACTGGTTATGTTCAAAAGACCGCAACAGTATGCACTCTGTAGCCCTCTGCTGGTCTTTTCAACCTGTTTCTTTAGAGTACTTATTAAAAATGTTCTTTTTTAGTCATATCATGTTTTTAAAGGTTGTAAAATATGCAGTGCTGTTCTAGAGGTGACTGAGATTGGTGTGAAATTATTATGAATAAAAGCATAATATCCAGTTTAAGGGAACTGTGACTAAATCTGGACATTTTAATTTTAGGCGCTAATATGAAAATGACAGCTATTGCATTTACTGATATTGTGATAATGATAAATTTGCGACATATTTAGCATCTCTATTTCTCACAACTATAATTGCTACTGCTATTTTCTGAGCAGGTCAGTGTGGATGTGCTTTTTTTTTTTCTTGTTGGACGGATTTCAGAGACTATTTAGAACAAGAGAGATAACATTTTTGAAAAGAATGAATAATGGCACCACATTCTGACACAAAACATTTGTGGCTTGCACACGGTTCATCAATCCCTCAGCTGAAAATATATTGTGGAGGAGGTGAAGACAAACACATGCAAATGCAACTGGAGACAGCTGAAGCCAGAGACTGAGATGTCAACATTAGCTCTGAAGTGGACTGGGATCATCTTTAATCCACACAGAGTCGGACAGCTGGACTGGGGCAGCGGCTCTGAGTCCTGAACAAAGACTCAATAAGCGAAAGCATGGTCCCACCCGAATCTGTGCTCGACGTCTGTGGAGCCAGAGCTCAAGAGGACAAGTGTGGTGGGATTAATATGAACTAGAACATTATCGCCAAGCTGTCAGCACTGGATCAGGCATAACATTATGACCATCTGCCTATTACATGCACCATACAGAGTAAACTGACTACACAAAAATATACATATATTTTGGGACTCTGAGCAGGGCTTAACATTAACACTAGCTAACCAGCCAAATGTGGATAGATTTCCATTTTGGCCAGTAACATCTCACTAGCCATTTTGGCTGGTTGGAATGTTTTTTTGTTTTTTTGTTGTTGTTGTTTGTTTTGTTTTATTTATGAACTACTTTGGACCTGACTTTCTGCTGCAATGCTTATAAATCACCATAATTTAAAACCTACAGTGGATCATGAGTGGAGAGATGACAAAGTTAACATGAAGTCTTAAATAAAAACATGAAAAAAAAATTGCAGGGTTTAGAACTAAAACAAAAAAATGTAAACATAAACAATTCCAGCATCAATATTTTCATATTAACTCAGCTGTACCATTATTATCAGTAAAACTAATATTTGATTTAAACATGTTTCCATCATATCTGGGGACACATGTGGGTCATATTTATGAAATATAAACAATATACTGTATACTGCTCATGGCACCTTTAGCATCTAAACTATGGCTAGCGAAAAACCTAAATGGCTAGTAACTTTTAAAGAACACTAGACAAAAAAGTGAGCAAAAAAGTTACTGTGAAACCCTGACTCTGAGACTTTTTGTAACTGTCCACTGCACTGGGAACACCACACAAGAGCTGCAGTTTTGGAGACACTCTGACCCTAGCCATCACAGTTTGTTCCTTGTCATTCAAATCCTCATGCTGGCTCATTTTTCCAGCTCCTATTGCATCAACTTTAAGGACAAAATGTTCACTTGCTACCTATACAAGACAAGCCATGACGAAGAGATCTGTCTGTGTCTGTTAAAAAACAAATTATGTGGAAAAAAGCAGAAAAACTTGCAAAAAGCTGAAAGCAAATGTCTGTCCTTCCTCACACATCCTGTATTATGATATTATGATACAAAATGAACTGACTGAATTGTGCAAAAGTTGTTTTTTTCCGAACATGCAGCTAAAACGTAAATAGACAATGAAGACAATAATTACAAAAAAAACAAAAAACAAAAACAACAACAACAAAATGATCTGATGCAGGCAGTCTTTCCAGAGGACATTAGGCACCTAAAGAAAACCAACACTGTATGTTAATACGCATTATTACATATGTTATTATATACATATAATATATAAATAAATGTTCGAAAAGGAGTGGGAGGAAGTATAAACTTATTTAGTCCCACCCCTTAATAACCATTCAACATAAATTACATTATTTTAACATCCCATTTCCTGAGTAAATGAAACATAAGAAAATATGTTGTATTGTACTAAACCATCCTAAATGCCTTGCATTATTTATGATATACCCATAATTATAAGCTTTTATCAGGACCCATTAAACAATATCATTACATATATTTTACATACATTCATATATCTCTTAAAGATCATTTCTTTATATTTCCTTTTAAATTGTGTTATATTTACACACTCTTTCAATTCCCCAGACAAACTGTTCCACAGTCTGATTCCACTGAGACAAAAACTTTTCCTTGTTGTCCGCACACCCACAGACTTAAAATTCAGTTTCTGTCTTAGATTATACCCTTCTTTCTTCCCCATATAAAGTTTTTGAATGTTATCTGGCAATATATTATTTTTGGCCTTAAATAATAATTGTGCAGTAAGAAAAGCAACTAGCTCTAAGAATTTAAGTACTTTGGACTTAAGAAATAGAGAGTTAGTATGATCCCGATATCCGGCCTTATGGACATAACACACATCAGCACAGTATGAGAGATATGGTAATACGAGAGAACAGTAAAGGATATGGAGTGCTCTGTGATCTAAAATATGCTTTGCTCTGTTGAGTACTGCAATACTTTTTAAACTTTTTTTTTGTATGTATTTAATGTGAGATTTCCAACTGATATGACTATCCATTATAACTCCTAAAAATCTAATTTCATTTGCTTGTTCAATGTTTATACCATCCAATATAACATGAATTTCTCTTTCAGTAGCCCTGTTACCAAAATACATTAGTTTTGTTTTGTTCATATTTAAAGATCATTTATTTACTGCAAGTCATAATTTAATTTTGTTAAATTTGGTTGTGACATCAAGAATTAATTTTTGCAGGTTAGTACCAGAGCAAAACAGATTTGTGTCATCAGCAAACAATACTGGTTTCAAAAGTGTGGACACTAAATCATTAATATAAAGAATAAACAGCTTAGGCCCCAATACTGACCCCTGTGGGACCCCACAGGTAATGCTCAGACATTGTGAAGTATAATCCCCTAACTTTACAAACTGCTTCCTATCACTGAGATAACTCTTCACCCACTGTAGAACTAAACCCCGGATACCATATCGTTCTAATTTGCTAAATAAAATGTTATGATCGATAGTGTCAAAAGCTTTACTTAAATCCACAAATATTCCAACTGCATGATGTTTCTGATCCAAAGAAGTTGTTATTCCCGCTACTGAATCTATAAATGCTAAGGAAGTTGAACGATTAGCCCTAAAACCAGGATTTTGGAAAACTGTGATAACAATGATACAGGTCTGTAATTATTGAAATTATGTCTGTCCCCTGATTTGTACGTAGGTATGACTTTAGCAATTTTTATTTTGCTTGGAACTGTACCAGTTTTAAAAGATAAATTACATATATATGTAAGAGGTTTTGATACCCCCTCAATTACTTTTTTAATGACAGACATATCAATGTCATCACAGTCCTTAGACCTCTTATTTGTGCATTTATTTTTCTCAAGTAACGTGCTTTTTTGGCGATGTCACCATTGCTCTTGGTCAGATGCTCATTAATATAAACATCCGTTCCTTTGAGCTTCTTGCCCTGTTTCAGGAGAGCAATCTTGGGCTTTCTATTTACAAATCTCATAATAACAGCTTGTTTGTCGTTTCTCTTGGGAAGGCAGGCTTCAATGTTGTCACAATCCAAGGGTATCTCTTTTGACTGCAAAAAAACATCCACTTGTTGTTCTATGGAGCTCGAATCCAGCTCACTGCTCGGCTTCCCCTCGCTGCTCCTGGCCACCGCTCTCGCATAAGACCTGGGTTTAATCGGTATCCCAGTGATGACTACATCATTCATTCGGCTATACTGCTCCAGGTCAGCGACCCGGTTCTCCAGATAGGCAATCCTCCGGTCTTTTTCTGCATTCTGCAGGCGTAAAGCCTTCACCTCCTCCACCAGCGCCAAGATATTTTTTTGCTGTAACTTCACACTGGACAGTTCTTCAGTGAGAAACTCTAGCGACTTTTTGATGTCGTCAAATTCCTCGGAGGACGGACTTTTCTTCGGACCCATTTTTGCTTTTTGCAGCTGGCGTCAGGTGATGCTGCAATCAGCTGCTGGCCCACGAGTCAGCTGTTAAAAAGGCATTGAGCGCTGAGTCCATGATGGCAAGATCTGAACAAATGCTTTAACACAGTCGGTCACAACACGGACTGTGACTAGGCCTCAAAAAGTACTAAAAGGGGGACAAGTTGCATGATTTGGTGGGACAAGATGGGATGAGGAATAAACAAGGAATACTAAGAAATACTGATCTTATCTTGTTGTTCTCAGCTTGAAAAATCAATACTGCAGTGACCCTTTGTACACTGTAGCTACATTTCAATTTATAAAATGAAAATAATTCCTCTGTCTTCTATAAATAAATTTTATACACATTATGTGTACCATAATGAGGAAAAGTCTTCAACATCTTTTGCTTTTTAAACCTTTTGTTGTGATTCAATTAGCAGACATAATGAGGAAATAATCTGAATGCAGCCTTTGATAAAATACATTTTCCATAGTCTATTGTTAGCCTTGCCAACCAAACTCTCATGTTGCCTTTCCAATTAAGCTGTAACTAATAATGACAGCAATGACAAATACAATTAAAACCACTATAATCATAAAAACAAGTCAAACAAAATTTCATATGAACTTAATACACTCTGGCAGCGTTGTTACATTTACGACGTGTAGAGAGTGGAGTTGGGTGTTGTTAGTGTTAACTCGATATGGACCGATGGAGGGGTTAGCAAGATTAGCAACAAGAGCATGGACAGTAGAGGACAACACATGGGAAAAAACACAAGAACTGTTAATATTATTGTAGTTATATTTTTCATTCTTTAGTAATGCAGGGCGCTGTCATGTAGGATTCTCTAACACGGGGTTGGTGATTGAGTTAGGAATTCTGAGATTGGAGGGTGTTCCGATTGAAATTTACAACTTGGAACTCGGAAATTCTGACTTCTGAGGACAACTGGAACGCAGCATTATAGTAGCTTTTCACAAGCAGGACAGTCTGGTTCCTCTGTCAGAGCGAAGCTGTTCTCTGGTTTGATTTGGATCTGGCCAATCACAGCCGTTTATCTGCAGTGTGTCTTACAAAAGCAGAAGAGCTTACCAAGGTAGCACTAGCTTCCAAGCTAATTTAATAACTTTTCTGACCTGATAAACAATGTTTAGTGCTTTTTTCATCATCTGTTAGTTCTGCTGAAGTCCACGTTATTGTCCAGTCCTCTGTGATTTTTTTCTTCATCTTGTTTCCATTTGAACAAAAGTTAAGTCTCGTTGAACAAATGCATAAAAAATATATATATATATACTTTTTCCACAAGTCTTTGTACAACTGGTTTCTGCAGCTGTCCCCATTCAGAAATAAGTACAGAGCTGCTCATAACACGGTGCATTCTGGTGTTTTATGAAAAAAATGGCAAGAATCCATGTTTGTTTAGGTCAGTGGTGCACTGCTCACATCCTGCCCTTTGTTTCTCTGATTGGTTACTCCACCTGTCATTGTTTGGGTTAGGGTTCCTGAAGAGATACCAGACTAACTTCTTTGTATAGAATATGAATAGATGCCAGGCTAGTCTATAGTGAGTGACCTTCCACAGGGAACACACATGCATTATGAATAATACATGTTACTTTTCTTATCTGAACTAATAAGCATTTGAAGCAAAGCGGAAAGCTTCTGGCTTTGTGTATGTACTCTGAATATGTAAAAAAAGCTACTGTCGTTTCCTCAAGTAGACGTGGAAGTACTTAACAGAATTATTACTTGTAAATAAATAATACATGTGAGGCTCGCTAAAGTAAATTGGAAAGTTGTACTACTACTACTACTAATAATAATAATAATAATAACTGATTTTTATGCTACTGTGACTACCATTACTACTGCTACTTTTACTACTACTACTAATACTACTTTTTTCGATACTACTATTTCCACTATTTCTCACAATACTACTCTGCTACTACTCTACTACAACAGCTACTACTACTGTTAAAATATACTTTCAAAATCTATTCCTCAGTGAATATGCTTGAGGTAAATGATGACCTCTGAGACAAACTGAGCACACAGCATTCATGTTTCATCTCTAACATTTTGTAATAAATTAAATAGATATTTTAAAATGCAAACTCAGTTGAACCACTGTTTCTATTCATAGACAATGTCCCTTTAAGGCTATCATAGATGCTCACAGGCAGTGCCGGTTCTGTACATTTGGGGGCCCTAAGCATGATATGTAGGCTTGGGGGCCAATCCTTTGCAGTCATTTTGCACACCAAGTAAAATTCAACAAAGTATACATTTCTTTTAAACACTGACATCCCCCCCCCCCCCCCCCCCCATTTTTAAAGAATTTAGAAGGGGGGCCCCAGGTGAACAGGTGGCATGGCATTGGTCCCCAGTTTTAGATTAACCCTATAAACTATGAATTAACACATGGCAAGAATTACATAAACTACAACCAATCAAATATAAATACAATAATAATAATAAAAATAATAACAATAATAATAATAATAATAATAATAATAATAATAATAATAATAATAATAATAATAATAATCGACTTGTGAGTAAACAAGGCTAAAGATTTGGGGGCCCTCTAAAGTCTGTGGGGCCCTATGCAGCTGCTTACTTAGGCTATAGGAAGGGTCACAGGCCATATGAAGGACAGGGAGTGTTAAACATCACTATCTGTGGTTTATTTTGTGTTTTTGATTTTTTTTCCAACATACATTTTTCTTTTTAGCACAGTTTGTTTGTGTAAACAACAAACAACACGTTATAAAAGTGGGTAGGTCCTGTTTAAGTCTAACCACTCTTGCCATAGTAATCCATACTGTCTTTTCAGCCCTTGCTTATTTTTAATCCTTTCTAAGCCTCTTGTATGACACCTTTGATGGCAGAGATCAGACATATTTTGAAGTGATTCAAAGAAATCTGGGCTGACTTTTCATGGCGTCTTGGAGCAGGTTAGTGGAATGTGTTCGTGAGGAGGCGCAGGGTAATTGGCACACTAATTGGTCACTCCCTGGAGCTCTCTGCAGTTGTGTCTAACGAGCTGCCTGTGATGAGACCACCCGCGGGCTAAAGCTAATCAAGGTACGACCGCTGGAGTCCGTTTGAACCATGTACCATCTGTCACTGCTCCAGAGGGCAGCGCACTGGATGGACAGAAATATGTTGCGCTTTTTCATTTACTGTGTAACTAAAAACAATATTGTTGGCTTGAGTCACTTGTAAAAAAAAAAGGGATTGAGTAAGTGTTTATAAAAATGTTAAAAATTCACATCACAGCAAAAACTATTAGTACTACCACAGCTATCTGTCCATTCATCCATCTTCTGCTGCTCTTCTACTGAGGCAGCAGGAATGCAACTTAAAGCAAAGATGCCCAGAGACCTCTTCTGGAGAAATTGTGTCCAAGCCAGGGAGGAGACATAGTCCTTCCAGCGTCTTGCCCAGGGTCTCCTTCTAGTGGGACATGCCTCAAACACCTCCTCAATTAGATGTCACCTCCTCTCGATGAGAAGGAGCAGTGGATATAGGGTGACCAAGCCGATGTCTGAGGGAGTGCCCAGCCACTCTGCAGAGGAAACTATTTTTGGCTGTTTGTGTCGGAGATCTTGTCTCAGATATTTCCTAACACAGCAAAAACTATTACTATTACTACCTTAACTAGTTAAGCAGATACAGTATTACTGCTATTTTTTGTATTTACAATTACCACTACTGTTGCTACTACTACTATTTCCAAATCTATTACTACAAATCAAATACATTTAGAGATTGAATGTACTTGACAAAAAGTAAAGTAAAAGTGTGTATTATAAAGTATGATTACAAGTATTTAGAAAATACATTGTGTTCAAAAAAATATACTTAAGTAAAAGTGTCTTTCCACCACTTCTAAGATAACTAAGGCAGGAACATCTGTCTTTTGAAAGAGTATATTTTGTATATACGTATATGTGAAGAAAATCATCATAAATCATCAAAATGGCACTGCATTTTTAGACGACTATGTAGCTTGAATGTAGAGTAGTGTGGAGTTTGTTTCTCCAATCTCCAAGTATCCCTAGAAATGACCTCCACCAAAAAGGTTAGGTTGTTGCCAGAGTTGGTTTATTTGTTTACTTATCTGCTAGTAAATGTTGCGAGTGGATTATAATGAAACTATAAGGAAAGGTCAAAGAGAAAGGAAACAAATGATTTTGTTTTTGAAAGTTTTGATCTAGTGTTGCTTTTGTGGAACATGGCAGAATAGCTTTTTCTTTTCTTTTTTTTTTAAGTAAAATGTATTTTCTGCTGCAAGACTGGTGTCTAGAAAGTAGTCATTAACAGAGGTGAAAGATATACTGAATATGTGTACTGGAAGGGGCTGCTATTCAAAATTGACTTTTTGGGCTTTATACCATGTTATGATGTTGTTCCCTCATCATTCATGCCTGTTTGAGTAATCCTCTATTTTTCATTTTGTAGTAAAATGGCATCAGATTGGTTTAAAAAAACATACATACATAAAAGAACAATATTTCCACTTTAATCAAATTTAACCTTACTTTGAGTTTTTTAATTTTGATTTTGATAAAAGACTACCAAACCCAGTACTGAGAAAAATAACCTCTTTGAGTTAATAAAAAAATACTCATAAAATGAACTTAAAAGTATCTTGTTATCTTCCAACTTTGGTTGTCAGTCCCACAGCTGAACTGAACAGGAATTACTAGGCTACAAAAAAGTCACAAGAGCAGATTTCACTTCAACGTTTTTATTTATCTCGCAACATAAAACAATATTGTGGGCTTTTTACCACATACACTATGTATTCACATGTTACACCATACAGCTACAAAGAGAGAGAGAGACTGAACAAAACCACTTTTTTTTTTTTTTTTTTTTTTTTTTTTTTTTTTTTACATACTGCATCCTTGACATGAAAAACAAATCCTAAAACTTAAAAACAAATGTAGCTGCCAGTTGTTCACGTTCACCACTTTCGTATGGGTCTCAAGTCAGATTTAGAGTTGGTATAATTAAAGTTTCCTAACTGTGAGATGCAAAAATGATCCATGTAAAGTGTGTGTGTGAAAAAGGCAAAAAATATACAAGGTGTGAGGGAGAGAAGAGCGAAGTGCATAACTATAGAGGGGAGGCAGTACACCATTGATATTGTGTTTTAAATATCTTAGCATTCGGATAGCATGGAAATGTACAACAAAACAAAGGAGGTTTTCTAGAGCCATCCACAACATAACAGTCTTCATATATGTCTTTTCCCTATTTAAGATGACTTCAAGTACAATATGGTTCTACTTTAAGGGCCCCCCTTGCCCTCCAAAAGACGAGATGTAAGATGAAGATTTGTAGCGTTGTAACAAAAGACTTTTTACAAATTCAGCACCATGGCATAGCTTTCTAAACATGAGAAAGCTGCCAAAAGTATAATAGTCATTTTTGACATTCTCAGTGCTCAGAAAAATATTTGTGGTTTCATTTATTCCTTTTTTTTTTTTTTTTTTTAAATATACACAGTGAACTTTTAAATGTAGCGTCATATAGCACCAGACCCCTATTGAGAACCTTTCCTCTATCCTCGAGAGTAATCTTAGCACCCATTATTATTATGTAATATGGACTGATGCATTATGGGTAAAGTAAAACGGGCTTTACTGGACATTGTACTGTAAGGTCCAGCTGCACGATTAAAAGGTGTATCAGGTTGAATTAATAAAAACACAGCTATTGCTGCCATATTATGAGACCAATCTAGGTACAATTAAACTAGTGGGGCATTACCTGAACTTACACAAAGATAATGACTGGCTTTAGACTTCAGCCTGGTTTTGTAAGGATTATGCAAATTGTTGGAATAACTGTGGCTTGTACTGTGTGTAATTGCGATGCAAAAATTTGTCAGAATAAGTTAAGAATTAATTGCAGAAAGTGTTAAAAATTCATATTAAGTCAGGTAATGGGAGGTCTGTTACTAGTCGGACAAAGCTGGGTTTAAAGGTCACCTATTAAGCTTGTGAGATTACTATTATTTTTATTGGTCTGGAAAAAGCTTCTTGACTCAATTTTAGTTAAGAAGCCACTGGTTAAATTCTCAATTTTAGTGTCTTGCGGCTCCAACCCAAGCACTTTGCTGAAATGCGATCAAGGGACAATATCTGATGGCCTATTAGTACTAGTAAAAATATTAAAGTAATGAGATTGACTGGCTATTGTAGAGAGCCCAAAGTAGCTGGGCGAGGCTCCAGCTTCTACAGCCTTTCAGCCATTTTTCACAAAATCTAGGCAATCAGGGCATGACAATTTTTAAGCACCGAATGCTCAAACACACTGTAGTTTAGGACTTTGTTTATATATGACCTTATAAGCCATCTACTAATTTTCTAAAAAATTAAAAAATAAAAATAATAGGGGACCTTTAATTTTACATGAACAGCATACACAGTTAGTTTTGGGACAGTGAGGGACGAGGTCATGCTGACAGGGGGTATGTATATACTACAAAGAAAGCAGAACAGCAGTGTAACTAATTGGATACAACGCACTGGTACCAAGTGGTGGCCACCGGCTGCCAATACCCCCAAGTCATTCATGGTTTAGTTACTATCATCACCAGTTAAATAATCTTACCTAAATATTTTAATATTTACATGTTTATCTCTCTCTTGAGAAAATAATAAACAAAAATAACAAAACAAAAACTAAGCTTCAAGTTGTCAAATATCGGCTCTTTCTTTTTTCATTAAAATCAAGATTAAAAGTGCTTTTATAAATCTTTTCTTTTCTATGTACAATTTGTATTAGCTGTATAAAAATGAAAAAAAACAAAACATCAAGACAATCATCATCATCACCACCATGTCGTAATAAATAAGAGTAAAAAAAAAAAAAGTTTAAAATGAGTGTGGAGATTTGGAGGACATGAATGAATGGACATTTCCGTGCCCTCAGTAGCATGCTGTGATTGCGACCAGTGTCTCTACAGCGTGAGGTAGAGCGCTGGAGTCCTCATGGTCCCAAGGTGGGACCAAGGGGACGTGACCCAAACAACCACTCAACAGCTAAGAGTCAGTATCAACTCCCTCATTTTCACTTTCAACAGTATAAGTAGTACTGCACAAATGTTTTAGGTAGGTGTGAAACATGCTGTTAACTAAAAGTGCTTTAATTATGTTTTTTATTTTTGTTAAAACATTGTTAGAAAAACACAGTAATAGGCCGAGGTCCAAATGATTCATTTTGGTGTGGATCCAGATTACTGTTTAGGATCAAAAGTGTTTTAAGGAATTCTGTACAAATTTAAGATATGGACCAAAGATACTAGCTTCACTTTGTTCATAGCCTATTCTTAAAAACCTGTCTAAAACTTTTGCACAGTACTGTATATGACAGAAAATCAGAATGAGTAAATCTCGTGACTCCAAACCAGATTATCAAATATTCTCTCTCTTTGGCTCTTGTCTTTCACACATTCATACACACGCACATACAAACACTCAAAGGAGAGATTCATTGATTCGCTGCCTTTTGGCGCCAACTACCAGACACTACAGTAAATTTTCCCTTAATCTCATTACAATGTATCATGTCTGACAAACACTGCTGGATTACTGTGCTGTTCTCACTCATCGCCTTTGACATTGAGTTTGGAAACCACAACGCCAGAGTTGAATCGTAAAAACACTTCAAAAAGGGAACGAGATGAGCTCCTGAAGACCTATAGACCCTTCAGCAAGTGACAAACAGGCTGTTAGCGCATTTTGTTGCCAAGAGTAGCAATTTTCCTATACATTTTTACAAGGGAGTGAGCTAAAAACGTATATGTTTTTTACATGACATTACAGGTAATATGGCTGCATACATTTACTTTTAAATAATAGCACAGTACTGGTGTTAGTTCAATTGTCCATGGTTATCTTACATTGTGGTCCACAACATGAGAATTTAGAGAATTTAAATATGTAGCCAATAGCTTTTGTAGAGCTAATTACTACAACAAATTGGCTAAATACAACATACTTACTAATCCTCTCTAACTATGCTCCCACTTTATAGATATGTAGTCAATTGGTTGCAAAAATCATCTTGCTGATTGACAATTCTTCTACTGAAAATGTATTACATGCTGTCTGCACTCCAATGTGCTTGCAGCCATGTTGTTTGCATACTCTGAAAGGTTCTATAGGTCAGCTGTTTTGATTGACTGGTTCTGCATTACGATGACAGCACCCCGCAGAGATCAAGTGTACCAGGAGAGCACCAGTGTGTGTAGGAGCACCACAAGCACTGCCCAGGTCTGTTTCCCCATAGGAGCACTCCATAATAAAACAGGAGTGACATCCCCGTCTGCTGGTAAACGGTGGTAAGTGCAGCAATGTTTTACAGCGTTTGGGGAAAAGGCAAGTGCTTGGTTTGTTTGTACATCACACTTTGAAAAGGCAGTCGCTGCTGCCCTCTAGAGTTCACACTAGCAAGTGCTCACCGCGACTTGAATAGGAAGAATTAGAGCCATTTGTTCAACCTCTGTGATAAAAGCACCTCTATGTCATATAGCACTTTTTAAAACTATATCTTTTCAATAGAAGGAATACCAGAGAACAGCAGAAGATAGTTCATTATGCATGTTTTTGCTAAGTTGGTTCACACCATTCTGGTATTTCTACTGATTTGAAAAAATATATGAAACTCTTAAACCAGCTTTGTGTTCAGCACCAAAATACAGCAACAAGTGCCACGAAGAGCAGTGGAATGAGAAATATATATATCAGAGCTGGAAGTTGAGCACCAGTCGAAAGCTGGAGGGGTGCAGAAATGAGGAGGAACGCTTCACTGTGTGCCAAGAAAGAGCCACAATTTTGATTCTAATAGTTAAAGAGATAAACAGTTAAAAACAGATGCCATGATTAAAATTTACAATAAACATGTTGTTGCTGGTAGCAGAGTCATAATCTGAAAATGTGATGTGGTTCACATATTTAAAACTCAATTAAAAGACACTTTGCCAGTTTGCACATTTCTTATTAAAACCCTTTTGTCTTTGTAAAACTACTGTAATTTTTAGAGATAGTTGTCTTGCCAGGCATATGAATGTTCCTCCTCAAAGTACAGCTATAACTTTGACATCCAAAGAATAAAAAATAACCATAAAAGAGCGCACATATTTTCCAAACAAGGAAAGAGCAACTGTCTGAGTTTGATTGATCAGACTGATTGATTAAAAAAATATATAAACTAAAGAAATCACATCATTAATAACATTAATGAAAACAGCAATAATAAAAACAAACAGGTCTTCATTATAATAATAATAGCTGAAATAACAACAATGACAGTAACAATAGCAATCATAATAATATTGATAATAATAGTAATAATTAGGATCATTAAAATTCTATAAACAAGAAAAAGCAATGGAGTTCCTCTCGGAGGGAAGTGAGAGGAAGAGCACCACAGGCAGAAACCACTGCCTGACATGAGGTAAAACAATAAAAATGTCCCCTCCTGTGAGTGGACAGTGAAGGGGCCCGGATGGAGAGGTGCAGACTGCGGGACGGCAGCAAACATTCATCCTGCCCAGGCCTCTGTGGCCTCAGTCTGTCTGGGCTCTAGACGAAGCGGCTGTACGGCCCCGTGAGCTGGGTGAAGGCATACGGAGACACGTTGACCACTGAGTTGGTGTGGAATGTGGGAGCTAACCGCGTCACTGGACCCTCCTTCTTGTCTTTCAATTGTCCAGGCCCGGGACTGGCCCCTGCTACCGCCGTCCCCCATTTGCGCTTCTTCCCGAGGGCCTTGATGTCATCCTGGGACAGTCCGAGCAGGGCAGCCTCCTGTTGCCTCTGCAGCGCTCGCTCGGCCAGCAGCTTCATTTTGGCCTCCCACAAAGCCAGGCCGTGAAGGGGCTGGTTCAGGTTTTTGTGCTGGTAGAAGACCAAGGAGATACGGGTGGGATGGGTGCGATCTGGCTTTTTCAGGGGTGTGGTGGCATGCAGCTCCCGTCGAGCACATTCAATAAGAATGGACCCGTGAGCTGGCGCTACAGCCACTCCACCGATGTTTGGATCCAGGAAGTTGTGCTCACTATCAGACCACACCTCGTCCTCTTCCTCCTCACGCCCTTTGCAGCTCTCCACGTCACTCTCGGGCTGGCCACGGTCCCAACAGGCCTGGTCCGACTGCTGTAGTGCATCAGGGAAAAGCCGACCCTCTGGAGCTGGGGAGGGGGTACTACTTGCCGCCGACCCCCCACAGGACTTCCACGCCTTCTCCTGTAGGCCCAGTGGTGTAGAGCACCTTTCCCCTGTCTCGGACCACATTTTGTCTGGGTACGCTCCACTAGGATTGCTGTGCTTCATTGCAGGGTTGTAGCCTCCAGGACCCATGGCCCAAGGGTTGGGCTGCGGGCTGGGAGGAGGTCTAGACCAGGGCCTGGGGGTGCCTGGCTGTGATGGGACAGAGCCTGAGTTAGCCATAGCAGGCTGTGGGGTGCTGGGGCGTGGGGTAGTAGGCCGCGGAGAGCCTGTGTGCATGTTGCGTTGGTGCACTGATGCAAGGTGTGGCGAGGGCACAGGCGAAGGAAGGACGTGCAGCGGAGATGGGACAGGGGAGGCCATGGGGGTGTTGGTGCCTGGGTACCACTGCTGGGGGAACGGAGAAGCCTGCCGCTGCTGAGGATGCTGGTGAAACTGCTTCTTGTCTTGGCTTAACATTGAGGCATCTAGATTTTGTTTAGAGTTTAGATTAGGGGACACAATATTCCCATTGAGCTTGTGTCCGGGCCAAGCTCCAGGCTGTGGGGTGGTATTTGGGGTGTTGCCCCTAGCGGGACTCGGTATAGCCCCTTCATGTACTGGGACATCCATGGGCTCCTGTTTGATATTTGGAGTGCCCCTCTGAGAGTGCTCAGAGGACACTGATGAGGGACGGGACTGATAATCTGCGTTTGGGGCATAAGCGTTGTGGTTTAGGAGGCTGGGCTGCTCAGGGTGACCGAGATAAGACTGAAGACTTTGAACGTCTGGCTTCTTGTCCATTTGGACAACCGTGGTGCCTTGTTTGAGCAGAGAGCCGTTTCGACCCTCATAGGTCCTAATCTTAGGAGGGAAAAGTGCGTTGGGTGGACAGTTGTAGTAGCCATAGTGCACTGGCAGATTGGGGTGGTAACCATTGACAGGGTCGGGTGCAGAGGGCTGGCCCGTCGGGGGGAGGCCTCCCCTTGCATAGTACGCAGTTTGTGAATAAATGTTGTTGAATGCTTCTGCAGACTGCACATGGTATCCATCCATTGATCCGTTAAAAGGCTCCTTCTTAATGTTGGGCTTTACCTCTTGCTTGATAACTGCTGCAGATTCAAAAGAAAAGCGTTTATTAAAGATTTTTTAGATGAAGTGTAAAGTTAATTCAGTTTTGTGCACATGTTATGAAACAGTAGCCTCACCTTTATTGCCTTGGGGTTGTGGAGAGCTGGCTATGCTGAGCTCAGTCTTGACCACAGCCTTCTCTGGGGTCTCCCCTGTTTGCTGCAGCAGTTTATTCTTCTTCTTTTCAGATGCAGCTTTCTTGGCCTCTAGACGGCGCTGTCGACAGGACTTTGCTGGTTCTGGCAGTGTCCGCACCTCACGTCGAAAAGCCTGAAGCACCTGGATGGCTCCTGTCTGCATCTTAATGCGCTGGGCCTCTTCACTGCCAAACTCATCTGTGGTGGAGACTTTATATAGAGGCAACACATGCAGCTGTTCGTCCCCAGGGATCTCTCCCACTTTTCTGTTGTCCTCCTTTGTTAAGGTGCACACCTCAAGTGAAAAGCAATAAAATGTTAGTTAAGTTTGTGTGTAACCTTTTGACTTTCTGAGCTTAATTTGTAGGCTTATTCCACAAAATTATGGTGGCTGCACTTACCACTGTACAGCCATTGTAGAGGTTGTGCTGGTCCTTATGGGCATGAGCGCAGAAGTCCATGCAGGCAGTGACTCCAGAGAACGGCCGGCCTTCTTTCAGTCCCAGTCTACACTCTGGAGCTCTTGACTCTGTCTGACACTGAGAAATAACATATTAAAAAACGCTGAAAATAACTGAAGAACCTGATCTACAGCTATAAGTTTGCGTTACTAAGTACTAGGGATGGGACGATTCCCAAAATTCACGATTCGGTTCGATTCACGATTTTGACCTCACAATTTTTGATTTATTTTGATTTTATGTATTTCTTGATGTTGTAATGATATTTTCCCATTTTGTAGGCCTACATAGTTATAGATTTTTTTTTATTTCATTACAGGAAAAACTGTTTATGTAAAGGGTGAGAGAAATGAACAAGGCCAAATAAAAACACATTTTTATGAATAAAGAGGAAACATTCAGAGCTCACTATGCCTAGGTAAAGATCACCTTTGTCTCACCTGTAATGAAGCTAGAGCCGCATGTGGATCACATGATTCACTCATGAGATAGCCACCCTTAGACCTGTCTACTGTATGGCACACTGTTCTTTATAATTTTAGAATAATTTATTTGCCTAAAGCTGCCTTTTCCCCCTTTTCTTCATGCGAGCTCTGTCCCCCTGCTCCTTTCTCGTGTCTGGCCATTAAAACTAAGTTATAGAAAGTAAATCTGTCTCTCTTTTGGTTAGTTTTCGGATGTTTGATATTGAATAACGTTGTGATTCTTGTGCCTACAAACATAAAACAAAAACTGGCATAAGGCGTAAAGTCTCCTCTGTCAGGATAAGTAAGTTACATGTCATTATTAAATGGAACTATTTTTACTCCATCTGTGCAAAGACAGAGCTTAACCCTTTTTCTCCCGTGCCAAATTAAAACACGCCGCTTGATGAGAGACATGTGAGGATCGTTTGGTTTATGCAACAGTTGAACCGTGAAGCCACAAACGAACAGTTCGGTTTTATTTTAAGGGATCGTCCCATCCCTACTAAGTCCTACATAATAGTTACAAATTAACAAGGTAACAGTGAAAGGATTTGCTGTCTTGTTAAAAATTACTTATTTTGTTAGACAATTGTGTAATGAGTTGTGAAAGTTATCACAACCAGTACTCACCTGGTTACTATAGGCCTGTGGTGCCAACCGCTTGTACAATGGAGCCACCTCAGTTGCCAAATTCTGGAAATTATCCCTGAGATTATCCTCCTGTAAGCACAGTCCAATTACAAGCACGAACTTTGCAAATACCATCAATAAAAGTACATTATAACACATTTATACCAATAACATTTTATTTTTATCATGCAGTCCTATTAAGTGTAATAAGTACCTCTACAGGATGATCTCCTTGTAGCCTGAACTTGCGTGGGGTTTTACTTCGAGCGTACTTACAGCCATTAAAGTACATACTCCAGGAGCAGCCAAAGGAGAAGGAAGCGCCACATTTATCTGGGTCTTTGCCTTGACATGCACAGGTGCGACTGTAGGGGGAGACAACAACACAAACATTGAGACAACTGGATTTTGGATAGTGTTTTAGTAAAATAATGTATAATTAATAACAAAGTTTAGAACTATAGTTCTAACAATACAACTGTTAATTAGAAGTATTGGAAGCTTGCTTTTAACCTAATTAATCCTCTGCATTTTGTGTGTGGTGACTGACTGAATGACATTATACTTTGAACAAAATGTAACAATTATAACAACAGTAACTAAAGTCTAACTCCATGTCAAAAGCCAAAAGATTTATAAGAAAATAACCCGCTTGTGTTATTGCCTGTTGTATTAACAAGTTTTTGCTGCAAAGTAACACTATAAATCAGAAAGAAAACCACTGTTAACATATGTAGGCTATATTTGAGGTACATGTATTTTGAAGGGCATGTATTTAAGAGCAGTCCTGTACATACTCATCGTTGAGGCCGCAGCGTCTGCTGGTGGGGTTGCCATGTTTGGTGAGCGTATCAGTGATCTCTCGGTACAACTTGTCAGCCAGAAATTTGGGGACACCTTCCCAGGCCAATATGAGGATGATGATGACGGCATTGTCACAGTGGTGTCCGGGACGCTCACGCACCAGACACAGCAGCTTCTCTTTATCACTGCCACGGCGAATCACCTGACATAAAACACAGATTTATCAATAAATATTAAATATACTTATCATTGTTCGTTTTATTGAGACCCACCTTTTTCTAAATTATTTTACTTGGACCTTTGGCGGATTTATTCTGTTTTTCAAATGTATGTAAAAAACAACATTTAGGTTTCAAATAAGCTTATCATTAACTGTAAACTACCTGTCTGCGAACTAACTTTCAGGTCCTGACCCACCAGTTGGGAATTACTATCGGACATCCCAAATCATACCAACTTTATGAAAAAATCTATTGGGAAAATAACATACAGTAAATGAAAATGATTTGTAAACTAAGACTACAGCAGGGTGTCTGTAGTACACACCATTTTTGAATAGCACAAATGTTTGAATCCATAGGTCCAATATGTCATCTTAACGAAGGTAAGGCAGGAGTGAGGCTGAGCAGTCGTAGACAGCCAGACCTCCTACTGTTTTACTCAGTGGGTGTCAAACCAAACCGGATGTCACCTCGTTATTGGACACCTTTACACCCACAGCATAAATCTCCTAACTGCCACTGTTGTTAGGTGAGGGCTCTGACTGACTTTGGCAGACAATACACAATTTAGTGGTCTAAAATGACACCTGCATTTCAACAATGTCAATTCATTCTTGCTATTCTTTTATAATAGGAGCTTTCTATTGCTCATCCGAAGTCACAATATTTACCCATTTAGCAATAGGACATCCTCTGGAGCTCTTTCCTTCTCTGCCTGTATACACAGCCTTTTCAATGCGGATGGCCTCTCCCTTCTCACCAAACCTGAAAAGACAATACAAAAGACATTAGATCCACAGCATTGTACACACTGATGCTTTACACTGTAGGTCTTCAAAGACAAGTTCCACATGAATAAATAATTTGAATGCTAAGGGTGATCATCCAAACACTATATGTATACCAGTTCAATATATTGATGGAAGGAATAAACTAGTTACTTAGGTTGACCTGGCTGACCTATCATGCAAATAAAATCATATTCTACATATCAGACAGTCAATTACAGATTACATACAGCATTCAGCTACCAATATGAAGTATACTTTTAATTTACATACCTATATACCCAGACCAATCTCAGTGAAGTGTTGAGAAGTGTTCACATGGCTTTGCTGAGATTCACACAACTATGACAACTTCAGCCAAACCACAGGCCTCTAGAGCCAATGGTCTGTCTCTATGAAACATTTTTGGCTTTATACAGTCTAAGTGTAAACCCATAATATTTGTATACAGAGACTTATGTATGTATCTGTTTACCATGCAAATGGGTGAAAATCCAAGTGGTCTTTTCCATACATTTTAGGAACAAATTATAGTATATGTTTTGGAAGTAATAAATGATTTAAATCAGTAAATTCAGCCACAGAGGAGCACAAGCCAGTGTACTCTTCGTGCTGGTCCCAAGCCCGGGTAATTGGGGAGGGTTGAGTCAAGGGGCCCCCTTGATGGTCCAAATATACTAAGCTCACACAATTGGTCAATAATTAATACATACTCATCACAATGCAATCAACCTTATGTACCAATAGCATCTATCAAAAGTAAAACACTATAAGAATATCTGTATGTTAGAAATTGAACTGAGAAAACCTTACTCATTTCTCCTTAAGTATACTGTAAATTTTTGGGTCCCAACCCATCATTTGGGAATCACTGATTTCAACATTTTGAACTGAAAAAAGTGTTCCTTAAAGTCTTTCTGGTTGGAGTTTGCCTGCCTTGATTGGCCAGCTATACTAATAGTGAGCTACATTTATTACAGTACGTCTTTTGCAATGAAAATTGTTTAAATTTAGTGTGTAGCCCTACCAGAGACACCACAGAACTTTTTTAATATATAAACTTAAAAGAACTACACTACACTACATAAAAATCATTTATTCAGGCAAATCAAATGTCAGAGATTACAGTCAGAAAACATGCTACATTTCTCCTTAAATTTATCACCCATTTGCACTCAGAGAATAAAGGGGTCAAGGGTCATTTTAGGATTGGGCTGGGTCACTGGGATTTGTCAAACGCTAGATCACGGTTCGTATCAGGTCTCCCGTAGTCTTGATAAGCCCTATTGTGAAAACCTCAGCCCTGAGTGGATTTGGCATGGCAGTGAACACAAGAAGCTCTGGATCAATGAGACCAGCCCTGAGGTGGTCGAGAGAGTGAGAGAGGAGTGGGTTTGGTCACAACAGGGAGACAGGGGCTAAGGTTAGGGGTGGGTCAAGGGTCACAACGGGACTATGGGTCTTGAAATCTTAGGTCATTCACTGACAACAAAAAGAAGGGTTTGGAAAGCATCCCCCATCTACAGCCTCCTGAGACTAAAGGTGGTCCCAGGCTGCTCCCGGGTAATCTTAATGCTGTCCATACGAAAAGGCCAGGACCAGAACAATAAACCTAGATTTATTGATACAGTATATATATATATATATATATATATATATATATATATATATATATATATATAATATAATATATATATATATCAGTGCTTTTTAGTAGGAGGAACACAACTAACTTCTCTGACAGTGGTTACAATTGCACATATTATATCACAGCAGGGAAGTAAGTGTTTATTTCCACATTGAATGAATATCAAGCCCATAAAGATGAAAGTACATCTCAAATGAGGGCTATATATTATGTATTTTAGACCAGACCATTTGTTTAACCCACAGATGTAGAAAATGAAAATTATTTATTTAACAGATACTTGTCTGTGTTTGGCCTAAATTACACTTAGACCTGTTGAGAAATTTGGTCTCAGCATTAACCCATTTTCCAATGGCACTGTGGCAATCTGTTAGGACTACGATGGATTTTTTTAGCCATGTTAGTAGTTTAAAGTTTTTGGGCCTTGAATAATCTGCAAGCACAGGAGAAAACCTCATTCCCTTGCATTGAGATGTTTTTGAGACTGCTACTAGTTGTATCCTGTTGGGGATATCTGCAGCAGCTGCAACAGCAACTCTGAGCAAACTGTGACCAAAAAACTACTTGCAATACAGTATGATAATATTGTGTCTGCAGGTAGCATATCCCAGTAAAGGAAGTTATCAGTATAATGAATGTGTAGATCTTAAATGAGGAACTCTGAACTAAACGTTATACAAACTCTGTTACTCAAAAATACAAGATAGATGTAACAAGAGCAGACCTCAGAGGGTTATTTCTAGTTGAGTTGATATTTCAATTTTATTCCATTATGAACCGTTTATGGATCAAAGGTTTAGACAGACATGGACAGGAGTGTTGATAAGTTTCCTAATAACACTGGGCAGTGATTCTCAAATTGTGTGTCGGGACATTAAACTGGGTTGCATGGAGACTGAACATAGTTTTAAAGTTTTTTTTTTTTTTTTTTTTTTTTTTTTGAAGCCATAAAGGTTGTAGTAAGTAAAACAATTAAGTAAAAAGTAGTGTTGGTTCTGTAAAAGGTTCACAATAAAATGATTAGGGATTAAATCAGACCAGCATCAGAACTACTGACACTGAATTAATACATCACAACCATATTTATGACATGATAATTTTGTATTTAAGAACTGTTATATAATTCATTAATAACCATAACCAATGTATTAACTATTTAAAGACTTTGGCTGATTTTTCCCACCCCTTTTCCCTACTGTGCTTTCTCTGTCTCTCAGATCTCTCATTCTTAATATACACAGCTCTTATCTCCTGCTGCCACTGTGTCTTATGCTTTGCCTGTAATTTGCTGATGCTGACAATATGTCCTGCTCCCTCAACTCAATTCTGGGTCATGGATTCTCTCACAGATGTGAGGCAGAGGAGGAGGAAGAGAAGAACATTAGGGAGAAGAATCAGTGTGAAGTCTTACCTGGACTCCATCAGGATCCGGATGGAGGCCACATTGGGACCTGCCCCTAGGTGATTGTAGTATGGGCCCTCGTCTTTCTCCAGGATTTGCTCTAAACACAGGAAGAAACATGAGTGAGGCAGTGCCAAGTTTTAAAGACAAAATGGCAAGATCATACATCATAACAGCAGTAATAAGTAGTAGAAAAATAGTATGCACTGTGTGTAAAGTAGTGTAATAACCTTCTAAATGCATTGTACTTAACATACAATTTTTTGTAATGCAGAATTGCTTCACTGTATCACAGATAGTTCATACTTCTTTCTTATTTCAAAGCTATCCATCAGTTGAAAATTCAATATATGTTTTATTTTTCAGGTTAAGGTGCCCCCTCCTTTTGAGCATCTGTTAAAAATACAGTGTTTATTGTCAATACAATTTGACATATTTGAATATTTTTATAATTCTCTAGTAAATTCATTCCTTCGAGATAATTAGACTGTAGATTTAAAATGTATGCATTTTTAAATACATTTGCATTCACAGAGCACTTCTTTATATATAAATATATTGTATGTTGCTGTACAGTTAACTAACAAATCAAATTTTGCACAGTTGTCCTATTTTAGCAGCTACATTGGTATAATTGCTTGCGATCAGGTGTCGTTCTTATTTCTATTTTTGCAATACTGCCAATAGTCACTGCCCATTAGTACTGTAAAATTAAAGCGTTTTTGTTTGTCAAATTGCTCATTCATTATTAAATATCTGCTTTTGCTGTCTGTAAATGATTTTAGTTTTTTTTTTGTATTCCTATTCTACCACATTCAAATACTGTGTATTGTAGATGCTGTGTGTCCACAGTAAAACACATTTGCATTGACAGAGTACACTATGCTTCTTGGTGCATAGTTACTAAGTTGTAAATGTGTCACTCTGGTTATAACACAAAGTCCTTTTCGTCTTAGTAAATGGATAAACTGGAGTTAAACATTCTATGCTTTTTCAACGTCTTGACAGTCAAGCTAAGACTGCACTAAGTTGTAGCACTAGTAGTCTATGGGAAGATCTTGTATGAGAATGTTTTGTGTGTGGAGTTTGTAACCTCAAATTCCCACAGAATTGAAGAGGTTCCCACACACAGACAGTGGGCATTAAGTGTTGGGTGTGGTGCAAGAGGAGACTCTCTGCAAAGCCTTTTGGTGCTGGTAATGACTCAGGATGTAGTATAGCTCTTATGGGGGAGTCGGGTGTGTCTCTGTGGACACTGTATACAGCTGTGTTATTGATGTACATAGTAGTACATTTCCATTTAAGGCCCAAATGTCAAAATGTATATTGTAAAGCTAAGGTTAGGGAGGGGATTACAGGGAATACAGTATGTGACATGGATCCAGACATTGTGTGTTAAAAGGCATTGAAACTTATTAATCACATTGGTTGCCAACTGATGTGTCAGGGCCCAAACATTGGCCTCAGTGTTTAGCCTATTTCAAGACCAATTCTTGTTTTAATTAAATGAAATGAAATGTGTGAATCATGATGTTGAAATACAGTATATGTGCCATTAAGGTTACAGTAAAAAAGTGGGTCATGATAAAATGGTCCAATAGTCAGACCAGTTGAGGACCACTGTTCTCAACTTGTTCTGCACACAGAGCTATCAGTATTAGATCAGCTAAACATTACACAGTGTTATTTGAGTATAGTAGTTCAGAGGATACATGAGGTCACATTCCTGTGTTGTTAAAGGGAGGCACCAGGGAGTGGTTTAGATCAGGAAGTGGAGGAGTCACAACAAATTCTTCTGGGAGATTATGTTTGCTCGAGTCCTAGTCACAGCTATGTACTAAAGTATATCTACACTAATAGAATCTTATAGTTGAGAGGGATTTTGTGACTGGGGCATTTTCTATACAGCTTTGTCTGCCAGATTTACTCCTGCAGCTGCCTTCCAACTGTGAACCAAATTTAATGCAGCAATAGTCTCTACACTAGACATTTAGAAGCCACTTTCACTTCATCTTCCCAAGCTTATACTGTTAGCAATAACCACAAATAGGACTGGCCCATGTGACCTCAACCCAATATCACAAATACTTGTACAATTACACATTTTATGATTTGATTTTCTTGCCTTTATGTTTTTAGGCCTGTACTATAAATATGATTTATATGGTGTTTATTATTCTGATAAAATATAGCATATGTTATCTTATTTCTAATAGTTGTCAAGGAAAGATTTGTGTCAGTTAGAGTAGTAGTTCCAAAATGGTGGGATAGAAAGAACCCAAACATGGGTCACAGGGAGGTCAGGGAGAACCTTTCAATGTTTATCTTATATGAAGCCTAAATATTGTTTTACAATTACAATTATGTAAAATAGTAGAACAAATTTTAAAATACATGTGCAACAGAGTTCATAGTAAAATAATTTAGAAAAGTAACTTCAGTAGTAAGTGGGTCACAATAAAATCATCAGGGATGAAACTGAGTCCCGCAATCAGACCATTTAAGAACCTTGAATGAGTTTAAATTCTTTGTTTTTTGAATAATTATCTAGCCATTACCAGTAATACCCTAATGCTGCTGGCTGTATAAAATGCTAAATATAGACTACTAAATAGATGTAAGTCTATATATATTAGAATTCTATTTTTGTCAATCAATATATAGAAGAATATCTGCTATTTTTGAATACCTCCATCTATTGTGAATTCATAACCTGTGCGGGGTACCCAAGCTATCCCCTTTTTGTCTGACAAAAGCTCTGTTCTCGCCTGCCAGTGCCAGAGCCACACAAAAGCCTCCTTCTGCCACCACTGCTATTGTTCTGGCCTGCTGCCTTACTGTGCCTCACACTGTCGCAGTCTGGATGGTTACACCACACACCCTGGCAACACACATTCAAGGCCCACTAAAAGGAGCTCACGTCGTGGGGGGCTGATAGCTTAATAGTGGTTGTATAGAGAAAGGAGCACAATTATGTACTGTGGTTACTGTAACTTCATTTTCTATTCTGTAGGGGTTTATTGTACAGATGAGGCCAGATGTAGGGAACTTTTTTTATATTGCCTTTAATGGTATATTAAATGTTTAATTAATTTAGAGGAATGGTTTCAACTAGGGCTGCCACTAATGATTATTTTGATAATTGATTAATCTGTCGATTATTGTTTTTATTAATCGTTTAATCGGATAACGAAATGTGTATGGCTCGCGGTATTTTATAGTTCCCGTTAAAAAAATGTGAACATTCTACCATAAATCACAGGTCATTTGAGGATGTTTGGATAAAGCATGTATACAAACAAAGATATTTTTAGTCAAAAACACAAAATTGTTTTTAACTGTTTTTGTTGCTTTACTGCTTTATTGTTTTGGTAGTAAATTAGTTGACAATTATTTCAATAATCAATTATAATTAATTAATCTGAATAGTTGTTGCAGTCCTAACTTCAAATAGTCTTATTTTAGGAATCTAATCCCCAAATAATTTATTATTATTTTACAGACCCAAATTATTATATTCTTATCTGCTTCACCATTTCATGTAATTAAAACATATTTTGGCTTTATATAAGCCACACATTGTAAGTATATTCATCCTCACATGTTTGGATCCCAAACAATCAATTGGAAAACAAAGCTTTAGACCAATTAAGGATTAAATGTGAGCACAATGTTATTGTGAAACAAACAGATGAGATAGATATTGCAAGTGCTAATGTTGGGGTAAGGCTTACTTTGTAATTTACTCTGCAGCCCTATTAGAAATTATGATGTAGCATTTAAAATTTCTCATCATTCAAACAAAAACAAATGCTATCGCACAAACCAAACTTACCCACACAAGTGCAGGTTGGAAACTCAGCCTGTAGGTCTTTGGAGGGGGTATCTAGCAAACTCTTGGTGGGGGTGTCTAGGTAGCGCAGTGGGGATTCCAGGAAGCCCCTGAGAGATGGAGAAGCAGGAAAGTCCTTGGTCGGTGTGTCCTCTTCAGAGTAGCACGTAGTGGAAAGCACTGCTACATCCCCGGATGTTTCAATCTTCATACGTTTAGGTAGTGGGGAGCAGGGCATGCAGAACCTATCTTCACTGACATTTGGCAGCTGCCGCTTGTGTACTACGCCTTCTTGATGCAAAGGCTGAGTGCACACAGCCCTCTCACACTCTTGCTCCATTGGAATTTCAGCCTGGTTGATGCTTTCTTTACTCTCTCCTTGCTCCTTCACGTCCATTTCCTGATTGTGTGTTAAAGATTTGGGTTGGTTGTTAGATGGTGGCGCTTGGCTCTCATTTTGGGTTTGGGACTGGCTGGCTCGAGAAGGCTCCCTAGCACTGTTCTCCACTGGCTGACTGCTAGCTTCATCCGAGCCTCCAAATTCAGCCTCAAATTGCCGGATAAGCTCTTCGTACTTGGGGTCAATATTCATGAGATTTGATAGAGGTGAGGATTGAGTAGTGGAAGGTGGAGGTGTTGTGGTGCTGGTGTCAGTGGGCATCAAGCTGCCTTCTCCGTCTAATTTAGCATGGACTGCATTTGTTGCCGTTGGGTTTGTTGTGGCGGGAGTGTTTTCTGAAATTGTGGAAGTGGGGGTCACTGAGGAGTGGGATACCTGAGTTTGGGCAGGTGCTGGGAGGACCACAGCAGCCTGAGAGGGACTACAGTGAAGGGGCAGTGTAGGTAGAAAGCCTGGGTGCAAGCCGGTCTGGGTCTGAAGAACTGGTCTGAAAACTGGTGTTTTTTGTACTGTTATCTGATTCTGAGGCATGAAAAGTGGCACGGATGCTTTCTGCTTGGGTTTCTTGATAACAATTTGTTTAGGTTTGGGAGGTGGTGGTGTAAGGATGCCACCCATTGGATTTAAAAAAGAAGATCCTTGCATGCTTTTCTTCTTTTTGGGCTCTTTAGGGTCCTGTTTAATGGCCAGATGCGACAAGGTCTCTGGGTCCATCTGTGGCCACCATTTCTTCAAGTTTTGGCAAGCGACAGGTGCACGTGGGCCCGGTGCTCCGAAGCCTGGGGAGTGGTTAGTGAAGAGGTTTCTTTTGTAGTGAAGGTGCTGTTGCAGAGCTGCCTGAGTGGAGTGGCGGATGGCTGCTTGGTTTGGAGACAGGGGCGTCCCAGGATACTGCTGGCCCTGCTGTTGTCCGTTAGCCATGCCGAAATGTTCTATAGAGGAAGGCTGAGGGTAGTGCTCACTGGACTCTGACTCTTTCTTTATCCTGTCCAATGCTATGTTATTTTGGGCTTGAATATTGCCATTTTGATTCAAGCTTCGCTGTTGTTGTTGGACTGGGAGCCTAAAGGGAGCGCTGTTAAACTTCCCACTGGTGTCACCAAGCAGTTGTTTAAGCTCTGACATAGGGTCTTGGCTGTTGTGAGGTGCATAATGAGACTCGGATTTCGTACCCATCCACATATTCCTCTGTTCAGAGCTTCTCCCTGAGCCCTGCTGCCAGTGCTGGGGATGCTGTGGGTGGGGGCTGAATGCTGGAGGCTTTCCCTGACCTGGAAAAGGCGAGGTAGAGGACTGGAGAGGGGTAGCATGCGGAGGCTGACCCTGGGACTGCGGCCGGTGCTCTTGGGCTGGCTGGACTGAGTGGAGTCCAGGAGGGACGGATTGAGAGCGGGAAAAGGTTGAGTGGCTACTGCCGTTTGGGGATTGAGCTGGGAGGTTGTGTTGGTGGAGGTTATTGTTGTAGTGGGGTTGACCTGGGGCGCTGGTGGCCTGAGGACCAGTACCAGATAACTGGGTCAGGGCTTCAATGGCAATCGCTGTCTGCAGACTTATATTCTTTTCCTTGGCTATGGACAGCACCTGTGGAGAGCAGGGAATGGGTGGTTTTGAGCCCGGGACTTGCTCTTGGTGACCTCCCTGTTGCTGTTGGGGAAATGAAGTGGGCCCACTGTTGCCACTATGTGTCTGCTGAATCTGAGTCTGAGCATTAGACTTGTTACAGGGAGCTTGATCCTCACTTGTTGCCAACTTAATTTTTTTCTCTAGCCACTCCAGGTAGTCTGGACAGTCTGGCCCATCACAGTTGCAGTTCGGCGGCTTGTGTCCATGTTTGGCTTGGCTCAGTGCGGTTTGTAGAGTGTCCAGGTCTTCTGGGATTTGGCAGGTTCCCTTTGAAGCCCCTGTGGAGAGTCCCACCTGGTTTCCCTCACCCATTTCCTGGGTGAATTTCTCATATAACTGGCTTGTGTTCAGCGGCACTGGGGTAGAGGATGAGGAGGTGGAAGCTGGATATGACCCAGCAGTTTTAGAAAAAGCCACCAGATTGCGGGCGTCCTCTATATCAGCATGGTGGACAGGTTCACCGGTGGTTGTGGGCCTGCTGCTCCAGCTCTGAGGCTGTTGGTGGGTGTCACTGACCTTGGCAGACCCTGGCACCCAGCTCTGCCTTGGAGGTACGCTTCCTGCCCTCTGCTGCTCCACTTCCATGGGTGCCTCATCATCATTAGGGTAGCGGTTCGCCCCATTGGCCAAATTCAGGCTTGGTGCGCCTTCCTTGAGGCGGTCATGTGACCCAATTTCCATCTGGCCTCCACTTCTGGGGCCATCCACCGATGTGACTCTGCAAACAGTCTGAAAGAGAAAAAGAGCTAAAGTTAGTGACATAGTAATGATAATTTACTGTACATTTTGAATGTAGGGATGAAAAAGTATTGTCAAGAAAAATTATTAGTGTGAAATCACCTTACATTTTTAATCTCAATATTGAAACTGTAATTTTAAATAACAAAAAAATTAAACAATGCAATACTTTAAACAACATATGCATAATTTCCATCTCTTCTCTGTCACAGCACATACAGTGGTGAGAGGCTGGGTCAGCAGGTCTAAGAAAAACTGAATTAACCAGTGCAACAGTTGATTGATTTCACAACACCAGGGTTTAGTCAGGCAAGCCATAGGTCATGTGACATAGTTTGACTGGTGTTTATAAATGAGCCACTGCTCCAGATCAGTTGCTCTTTGCAAAACAGGGAGGTGTTGTTCCACAGGTCACTCAAGTTGACAGTCTGTGCGATTGTGAAATCAAAAACCACAATAGATTAGATCCGTCTAATACAGGTTTGATCACTCAATCAACTGAAAAGGAATCCCTTAAACAAATATTACACTATAAGGATGTGCCCAATATAACTAAATGTTGGACTTCCTTTTTTCTCTTCTCTAGCCATCTGTTGTACAACTAAATCTCCCTTTTAACTAAAAATGGTGCAAGATGTTTTTCTGCGTGTGAAGTTTGGATATAGCAAGCTCACAGAAGTGCCCTAAGCCTGCTAAAATGCACTCAAGAAATGGTAAAAGAGAAGCTTGAGTTAAATTATTACCTATGCTGTACTTGTATGTTGTTCAGGTGATGAAGTTGAAGTTATGCTATAATGCCTATACATCATAGTCAGATCAATAGGACTATGTTTCCTATTAACCTTTGGTCTGCAATTAGTGCCTTTTAAAAATGGGGAAGTTAATAGAAAACAGAAACCTAAAGACACATAACCTGCCCTTATGGGAAAATTTATTTTGTCAAAGCAGGTCAGCCTCAGACAGCTGCAGACCACATTGAAAAAATGTATGTCTGATCTAAATGAAAGCATTGAGAGCTTTTTTACAGCCAGTCAATATGCATATGCTGTCTAAATCCAGATATATTTCTTGCAAACCTTATTCAGGCCAAGCTGCCTGCTCACTACAAATCACTGAGTCCAGAGGGAAACGGCAAAGATAATCCAAGGGCATTCTCAGAAATTATTGACAGAGTTCAGGTTGTGTCTATACAATGTTCCTAAAACTCAAACATGAGACAATGGTGCTTTCTATTAAAAACTATATCCATACAAGAGACTTAGACAAGGCACATAGACCAGCTGCCAGGATTGTCAATTTTAAATGCAGAGTCGTTTGAGGACCTGAAGATCATGAGCATCCAAGACATCCAATACTAGTCATACATGTAATGTTAACCACTAAATAAACCGTTATCAGCAGCCAAAACATTCAAACAGTACAGTACCTGTTTGTATTTGCTCTTGGATACATGGTGGAGAAGTGAGTCTGACATTCAGCTTCCCCATAATTTGAATATTATTGAAATGTGCCTTTGAACCAAGCTAATTACAAGGATCTTTTGAATACACCTTCTGTGCAGTGCGTGTCTCAAGGGGATCCCATTGGTTGGAGAGGCTGTATTGGTAAGCATTGACTTAGAGGAGGAGGGGGTGTATCGGGGGTGGTAATAGTGGTAGTAGTAGTCAACAGCCGGCATGCAATACGTGAGAAGCACCATGTCTGCTTGTATCAGTGGCATCAGAGGAAGGTGGGGGGGTAGTGGTGGTGGTGGTTATGGGAACTGCAGTGTTGAAACACAGAGACGCTGCAACACTGCACAACCTCCCGTCACACAATCACTCACTATCAGTCACGCTTCTATTTCTCCTTTTGTTGGTCACATTTACAATAAAGTGCTTTGGCTGGCAAAAGTCACATGGGTTTAAAGCGCCGCAACCAAAACACCAAGCACACTTTACACACATTCGCATGCAATGTGTGACAAATCTAACCTCAACTAACTCGAGCAATGATAACATCCATTGACTTTTTATTTACTGTCACCTTTTGATATAAACAGTTTCTATACACAAGACACCACGTGCAAATAATTACACCATACCACAGCCAATGTAGTATTAAATCGTGTACAATGTCAAACACAGACATGCATTTGTACTTTCTTGATACATGGTGCACTCCCTGTCAAGAGCTTGTTGAACCAGGCAGACCAGACCGGCTACCATTTAAACTAGATATGAAAACAGATAAGACGTGTCCACTACTGACAACTACAATATCTATAAAAGGGACAAAGTATTAGAAGCTACTCAATGTTGGCAAAGAGAGGGTTAAATCCAGCTCGTGTGTAGACAGCTGAACCTAAATCCCAAATACACAACACCCCCAGTCCTGCCGCTTTGCCCTCCTTCAAACCCACACCCCCCCGGGCCCCCCGCTCCCCTCAACCCCCATCCCTTTGCGGCTTGCGCGTTCAGTGTGACAATATAAAGCTGGTTTAAAGCTCACTGACCAGACACCGTCGCATACTTACATGATCCTAAATGTCCAGAGAGAGCAGAAAGCAGTAAGGCGCATGTGAATAGCTTGCCGGTATAGAGATCCTATAGTAGTAACAGTCTTCTTGTTGTTGAGGTCCTTTCTATAGCTGCTGGTCTGTGCAGCTCACACACAGATCCAGCTTTGAGATACATGCAGTCGCAGCCAGCCGCACGCAAACGCACACCTCCCCCCTGGTACTGCACACGCGTTTCTCATTCTCTTGGCGTCTTCTTATGGCTTTTTCTGCTTGGTCTATCTGTCTGCTCCTCCCTTCCCTTCGTTCAATATCCTCTTTCTTTTTGTCGGCTACACATGCACTCGGCGTTTTTTGCGGCCCCCCTCCAATGTCTCTCTCTCTCTTTCTCTCTCCTCCCTCTCGACGCAGCCTCTCCCTGTGTCTCCTCTGCTCTCTCTCCAGTGTGTGTGTGCAAAGCGAGAGGCCATTATCTGAGCCGCGGCGGGCACGTACGATGGAATGGAGGAGTGTGCAGTGAGCTGTGGGGAACCATCGCTTGCAGTGGCAGCCTAGGAAACAGCATTCATATACTAGTGCACTGACAAAACCTTGCTGTTTTAACCCACACCCTTCACACACACACTCATCAGATTAGGTTACTCATACTCCAACGTCATGTTAATTCTTTTCCCATGATTTTCTGCTTTCAGGGCTGAGGTGGACTAGAGTGGCCACCACCAAGCGACTGCCAGGACTTCACTGACATCAACAGGAAGAGCAAAACGCAGTAAGGAAATAGCAACACTAAGTGTTCATGTCGCCTGTATAGGACTTTTCCTTCCGGCAGCTTTGATCCGTGTTGTCCAGGTTTAAGTGTCTGGTTTCGGTACAGCCCTGGGCCAAAGGACAAGTCGCCGGTGGTTAATGGTTCTTCGTTTTCTTTTCCTTATTCATGTTTTTGCCTGTAGAAGACCCTCTATCAGGAAGCGTCTGAGCCAAAGATGATCATTGCCTCTCACCACACTGCCTTCAAGATCCATAACACAAACACACTCATGCCGCTTGAGGATTGAGCATCAGGAAGCTAGGTCTTAGATAATAGCATTTCCGTGTGTATTCATTCACTGAATATTTAGTCTCATTATGTAGTGGTACTACTGGTATAAAAGCAATGCGTCAGGACGGTGATAAACAGAGCAACCGGACGGTATATTTAGTATATCTATTTCCACTCATTCATCCAACGACTGCTACGAACAACGCTAGCAGCCACTACTTTCCTGAATTGTTATTTGTTCAGGAAAAGCTTCAACACATCTCTGTCTCTTCCCACAGTACTGCTCTCTCCTTACCATTGCTCTGCCTTGGTGCCACTGTCATCCTCACCATCATGAGATCATAAGCGGAGACCTCTCCTCTCTCCTGGCTGATTGGCCTTGTGTGGCGTCCCTCGGTGGACTTTTGGAGCACCAACATGGCTGTCTTCGCGCTCACCTTCTGCGTACTGTCATTCTCTAATATGACTGTGCATGTGCCAGCTAAACAGCACTATGCGGCTGGATTAACTTCAGTAGCCTTTCCGAGCTTCTCTCACTGCCGCTTTCTGCATTTCTCCTGGTCTCATTTTCTCAATCAGCTCCTGCGTTCCCTCTCGATATGTCTCTCTGTTTTGTTTTCTGAGCCGCTTCCACTTTGACAACAGCCTATTTCATTACCGCTCCTTTCTGTCCATGTAAATTGCATACTGTCTGCTGCGTTGGCAACACATTTTGTGTAAAAACGCACCCAGATTCAGGAGGACAGAGTCAATCGCAAAGAGAAACACTGCACAAGCCTAAGCCGTTTAAAAGGAAGCAGGGAAAGAAATAGAGCATTAGGTCACATGATCGGGGAGGGCCAATGAGCGGGAGGGAGAGCGGTGAGGAAGAGAGGTGGCGGTGACGTATTTGTTTCGTCATTGCCGTGTCTCCCCAACCAGGAAGCATGCGTCTGCCACTAGGTGGGCACTGAATTGACACATACCCGCTCTCTCCATTATCACCAACTTCACACACCAACAGACACTTGAAAACCTGCAGTTTCATTGTGTCCTCCCCCAAATGACACAACATTTAGGCTCAGACGTGACTTAAACCACGAATTGCATGGTCAGGCTCAGTTCCCCGTTCTGCATACCACAATGTGCTCACAACTGTCACAGTTAGACTTTTAAGGGGAAATACGTCTGAACAAACAAACAATATACAACCAGGAACACAGCCGCAACACACAGTTTAGCTGTAATAATTCTTACAACTAACTAATTCTGTTAATGACATGAGGAAGGAAGTAGATAACAGATAAAATATTCCAGTCAGCTAACTGTGAAAACATATACCATTTGATAAAACTAAATCTACTCTTATGTATTTGTACGCTGTAGATTCCTAAGGACTTACATATTAGAGAGACAATAATAATGATAATGAAATATAGTAGAATAATCTTATCTTGTCACATGAACACAGAGCAATATTAGAGACTATTACAATTGCTAGATAATGTCAAAAACAACCCAATACCTCAAAGACGTGTAGCCTTCATATAGCCAAGTCGATCTATCTAAACAGCATGAATTGACATGATAATCTGGAGCCATTAGGAACTGAAAACTAAAAGCAATCAATTGTCTAACCCTTTTCAGTAAAGAAGAACTGAGAAGATGACTAAGTAGCCACACTTACGGTAAACCTGCTGTAGCCCGGCATTGAATCTCGAGTGTTAACAGTCTCCAGATTTCACGTTGTTTGGTTTAACTCATAAACGACTCACATTTTTTTGTCTAAATGAGCCTTTTTACGCCCTCTACAACGCTCACTACTCTCTCTACTTCCATTTCGGCTCTGAGTTCTCAGTTTCCCAGCAGCAGCACAGTTAAAGGTCCTGTTTGTAGGAGGGGATGACTGACAACAGAAGTCCATCCTCAGCACTGCGTGTGTGGTGTTTTTGCTTGAATATGACTAAGCATTAGTCATCTGCTTCTCTAAAACAAAAACTTCACACAAAATTTCTCTGTTTCATGGGTCGTTCACCTCAAGTGGGAGGTCATGAAAGTATTAGGTATATTACTAATAATTTGATTACAAGTGTTGCATTGATGTGGTTTACCATGGCAAATCTTTTTGACTTGTAAATCAATGTCGCATCAATCAGTCATTACTGGAATCGTATGAAATCATATGATAAAGAGCATTACTGTTATTACACCAGCAAGTTACTCGAAGAGGAAGGAAACCTCATAGACACATTTTAGTAGTAAAGCCATCAGCTATTAGTAAGTTTATTATGGCAAAAATGTATTCAAATGACCTTGATTCGATATTTGAAAAACTCAAAGACTGACATTTCTTCAACCAGTGATTCCCAACTGGTGGGTCGGGAACTAAAAGTGGAAGGTTCAATATAGGTAGTTTCTGTCTGATATTCTGTAGTTGAATATAGTTATAATGTGATTTAGAATAAATGTCACATGACGCTTGTTGTACAAATTTTAAAACTAACTTCTATAAAAGTGTGTAACAACAACAATCTGTGATACAACTGGGTCCCACAGCCAACCAACTTTAAACTGGTCTCAATAAAACTTTTCTTTTATTATCTCTACACTCTGACACATTTGACCCTGTGTAATTTATAGGCATGTTCATCATCATTTCAAGACTAAAGCTGAAGCTAAAGTGCAAACATTCAACTTCATGTTGAACAAGCCATCCTATCTGTAATTTGGACATACCTGCAGTGAGCTATTTAAAACCACATCCTAAAATACTGTATAGCTTTATTAGATATAATAACTATAATCAAGGACAGTCAGAGACAACTAATACCTAACAATACAGCTGAACTGTGTTGCTTTAACCATGGTACATCTTATGACAGGGAGCATCACAGGCATGATATTTGTCTACCGGACCCTCCCCCACATTTTCCTGTCAGCTGACTGCCTGCGCCCACCCCCACCACCACCTATATCGCCCTGCAGTCTAATGGCATCAAGGTCATCTGATCTGCCTCTCAGTAACCCCCGCCGCTCTCTCCTCCTACCTTTCACTTTCTGCCTTCATTTTAAGTCCTAATTTCCACACTCAAAATACACTTAAAGACTACAGCAGACTCCTACAGTTTTCCAGCTAACAAATGGACCATAGCTACACGTGTTTCTCCTCTACTGGACCTCACTCAACACATGCTAGTGTGCATACAGTATTGGATTGTTCAGTCAGGGTCAGTGGGTTTATTTGGTGGGTGGGACATAAGAGGCTACAGAGCTGCACAAAAACAGCGCAGCAGTCAAATTTTTCATGGGAAAATGAACTAAACACTCATCTTAGATTTTGAACAAAAATAAGTTAAGTAGAGATCCTGGATGTTGTTGTAGTGTCAGCTCTGCAACAAACTGGCCAACATCCAGTGTTTCCCCACGTAAGGCCCATAGCTGTTGGGATAGGCTTCAGCCACACGTGACCTTTAATGTAAAAGTGAAAGGAAGTTACATGCAAATTACTGTTTTTTTAGTAAAAGAAATCTATAGGACTTATTTTGGCTATATTCTGAGAGACTTTCAGTTATTGTTGCATTATGCTGTTTATCAAAACAGTAGCAGACAGCAGAACATAATTTGTTGCTCTCAACCAGTTAAAAAGAGTAATATCACACAATGCTAGTACTGATCACTCTATAAGCCTCAATAAATTACTATTATTAAAATGCCATAATTAGGGCTTTTGTATCAACTAGAAGAAGAAAGAAAGAAGAAGAAACTCAAGAGAGACACTGTGATCTAACCTAGTTAGACTTTTTGGAGTAAAATAAAGATAAAAGCTAGGCAATACTAAAACTGCCATGGTTTTGCACTGTTAGCACACAGCCCATTTGCTGAAATCCTGTTTCTGACTGGATTAAACAGGACGGAATACTAGAGAATGTATTAACTGGTTAACACCCACATTAATAAATGAACAATCAAAGTGAAAAGCTATTTAACCATTCTTGTCAACTATTAAGCGTATTTAATTTTTTTTGCCAGGAATATGCAGTTTTTAATTGTTCATTAAAATAATTTGAAATAAATTAAGTTTATTTATTTATATTGACTGACAGTGCATTATATATAGATTAAATAAATGTTTTCTTTATAGACGTCTGCTCATATGCTCTTTATCTGTCCATCTGCATACAAAGAGAGGCAGACTGTTAACATATTGTTCATATCCATCTAATCACCTTGGGTATCTCAGCATCGGTGTGTAGTCACAGGTCCCTCCCCCGCCCAAACCTGCTCCAAAACCGGACAGGGTAAGGTTCAGGTTGTGCTTGGGTGTCAACGGGACGGCATCCAAAGTGTAGGGTATCCAGTCTGAGTCATAGCTCCTGACATTCGGCACGTGCAAGTCAGCACGAACATCCCAGCTGGGGAAGGCCTGTCCCCCCCTTACACTCCAGCCCCTAAGCACTGCTCACAAAGAAACCCAGGACGAGGAGAGCAGAAAATGGAAAGGTGGTGGTGGGTGGGGGCGAAGGGTGGAGCTGCCAAAAAATAATGACGTGAGGAGGAGGAGTGAAAGAGGGAGGCTTTGTTTTTAAAAGGCAGCGCTTTGTGCCTGGGACTTAAGAAAAAGGCTATAACTGTTCAATAAATGTACACTGACAAATATATGTAGAAATAATTGGTAGAGATAGACTGTATTTAAAAAAATCAAGATTGTTGTTAATATCACAACACTTATAATTGAATAACAGTCCCTTGGGAATGATAAATATTAATTAAAAAAGTGTTAATGTCTGTCTGGTTTTGTCTTAAATAGTAAAAATGTAAAGTATTTTACCATAATATTTACTGAGTTAAACACTTTTGTTTCAAGTTGACAATCATAATATCATCATAATATTCTGTACTTTTTGATTTATAGGACTTGTACATGTACTTATGTACCATGCTTGGGACATACTCTAAGTGATGCTATACATTAGCGCTAAATGGACATAATGTTCCTTTACCTTGCCAGAAAAATTTGTGTCAAGTGATAAAACTGTAAACATCAGATGAGCATTTACAAGTGTCTTAATGTTTAAGCAAACATTTTAGGATTCATAAAATGCGCTCTGATTTAAGAGCAAAGAACAATCCTTGCTCTGCCTGCGCAGTGGCTGGTTGCCAGCCTTGTTTCTCTCAGGACTGAGGCTAAGATTAGCTTCCCATATGTTCAAGTCAGGCGTAGCCGGGCTTAAAGGGACAGTACTGCACTGTTCACAACACACTGCACTGTACAATATATGTAGCCATGTAGTTTAAAATAAAAAAGATAAGGAGAATGACAAGCACAGGACAAGTGATGGAATATTAATAATGTCACCTACAAGTTTAAGTCAGTTATTTAAAGAAATAATTGAACAATAACATAGTCAGGTCTAAACAGATTGACAACATTTAATTGAATTTCAAAATGTACTTATTTGATTCTTATAATATGAATGCTTGCATGTTTAAGTGGAGTAAGTGCTAAGAGGCCAAACAGCTGTGGCACTGCATTACATAAAACCTGGCAGAGTGGGGCATCACAGGGATTCAGGATCATACAGAGTCGAGCAGGCTGGTAGAGCCTGGTGGGAGCCTCAGAGCAGCTGCCAGAGAGCACAGAGTTAAAGGGCTCAAGCAACAGCTGATGACTCCTCCCAGTTTCCCTTTCCATTCATTTTTTATTAACTGCGGCACCGGACTACTGACAACCTCCCAGAACTTTAAATGCAGATATCATTGCTTTATTAAGCCACCATTCAAAACTTATTGTCTACAATGGAGAACAGTGTTTAGATGGCTGTCCTAAATCCAAAGTGTACCACACAAGACGCATAGGGAAAACAGTGCTAGCTATAATGTATGCAAGAGAGCGTATAAAACTTTGTTTTTTACTGTAAAGACTAAAACTATATTAAATTAATTAAATGGTTTAATGATAGAAGATTCTGAGACAACTATTGCATTGCACTAATGGATTTTAATTATATATATTTAAAAAATGTAAAATTCCACATTTAATTAGCTTTCAGTTTTTTTAAATATCCTTGTTACTGTAAATAAAAGCTAAAACCTAATCAAACAATAGAGTTGACATTTAGGGATACAGTTTGCAATAAACAGGTAACTTAGTCAATTTTAAAATGTCAAGCAGTAGTACCTACACATTGCATTGCTATTGCCACATCTTGGATCTCAAGTTAATATTTGATAAAAAGGGTAACTTGGGACAAATTGTAAACCCCATATACAACATTTTCCTTTTTTTTTACCATTAAAAGACTATATAGTAAGCCACAGCCACAGTTTTGCGCTGACAGAATGGAAACCTTATAGAAAGCCCTAAATACACCGAAGAGAGAGATGATGTCAAACCCTCCACTTCCTGTACTACAGTAAACCACTTACTACACACACATATAAACATGGTACTGGCTAGTAGGTCATGTGATCAGCCTTGGATGGCGGACTTGAGCTAAAATTAAAGCATGATGTCATCAGACATTCAATGTTGCCACGGAAACTAGGTCAGTGTTAACTCTTTGCATCTGAGGGGATTCCACACAAAGCGAAATATATTATTAACAATTGTTCCATCTGCTGTCACGCAGACTTCTTCTGATCTGCTTTTGGTTCCTACCCATCGCTTAATTCTGTGAAAGTTTAAGTCGTGTGTTGAAAGGAAATCCTGTGTATGAGAGTGAAAAAAATCACGCTTGTGTAGTCTGTCTGTATTGTAACCTGTGGTAACTTTGGTTTTATATCCTGAAGCATGAGGAGACGATGATGCAAATACAAGAGAAAGGAGAAATTAAACTTTGCTGCTTGACAAAACTGTACTTTTTTCATATATTAACACTCTTCTTACTGTATAATTTACCATTTGTCATAAACAGTGTGTGTGTGTCAAGAAGACAAGCCACCTACAACAAACCACAGACAATAGCCTTAGATGTTTTCTTACCTACATCATGCTCCTCTTTCACTGACAAACAGATGGCTGTTGTTATATCTTGTACATAATACACAATGCACATATGGACAGGGATAAGAGGTCAGGACAATGAACAATGTTGACTGTACTGACATTACACACAGTCCTCTCAATATATCTTACTCGTACATGTAAGTTACAGATTAACCACAGCCAATGGCAAAGCTGTCACTTTACATTAGATTCTTAAAGCCAAACTATCACTTATACAAGACAACAGCTTGTTTGTTGCTCACTAAAAACCTAGTCGGTCCAACTTCCCTTCAACATAAACACTAGCACGTGGCCCGACTCGGTAAGCTGTGGAGGAGCAGCCCAGAGTGGCGCGAGCTACAAGTTACTACGCCGACAATCAGAGACGTACGCATGCGTGACCCACTAACTTTTACTCCCTTTACCTCGTGTGACTCCAGAACCGGGTGGATGAAGGGACAGCCCCAGCTCCTGAGCCAGAGCCCAGAGCTCCTCCTACCCTCGCTTGGGCTCCTGTATCTGCACATGGCTGGCTCTGGCACCAATCAGCGACCAGCGTGGGGCGATTTAAACCCGGAATGCTGCCACTTCATCACTGAGCCGCTCACCTCTTGTGGCATTGGCGGAGATAAAAGCTCAAATAGATGTTCTACAGCAGTCAGGCTGGAAACTCGCTGGCTTTGAGGAATATTTAACTCTAATTTAACTCTAGCTTGACCAGCGATGCTATCACGGTTACATAAGGAGCTTCAGCGCTTGCCGGTGAGCAAATATTGAAATGACATTTAAAGACATATAAGCATCTCTTTTCACTGGAAGTAGGGACAATACCAAGAAAAGATTTTAAAACACCAAAGCAGACATCATAGAAAGCGACCACCAGCAGGTAAATCTCTGCTGTGCTTCTTGCCATGAAAAACAGGTTGCAGCTAAGTTGCCATCACATTAAAATGGACAACAGGATTAACATCATAAGAGCCAAAGCAACAAGTATAAAGAATATGCACAGGTAAAGCATACAGCTACATAATATACTGATAAACCCAGTGCCCCAAGTCTTACCTCGGCTGTCAGATGAGCGCTTCCCCAGCAGGCTGTACTGGTGTCTTCAGGATATTCCACCTTTGCAGCGGTTCGACAGATCCATGGAAGGAGGGGGCGAAGAGAACATAGTGTGAAAGAGAGAAAGAAGGGAGGGGGGAGAGAATAACAATCAATGAAAATAATGCGACAAGGGCCTCTTTAGAACGCACCACCGATAATGACAGGACAATTTAAAAGTCAGAGGCAGGGTGCCATGCTACTATACATTATTATAATTACAGTCTTACTATTTTTTGTCATCCTGAGAAATTCAAAAGGCATCTTATACATTTGTCAGGTCAAATAGTAAGCCAGCACTTCCCTCTGCTGATAGGATGGAGAATTAGAAAACTGCAAAAAGCCAGGATTCACTTTCTATGACAACATTATGTAATTTAAGTATTCTGACATGGCTTCAAACAGTGACAGAGGGTATATGAATTGTCAAAGCATTTAAAACAATTATAGATTTGGAACAGTGTGCCCCCCTTACTTCCTCACATGGCTGTCTCAATGTTAAATGTGTTTTGTCTCGATACCCTCCCACCCTTCCTTTTTCTCATTACTTAGTCCCGCCAGCCTCTTCTCACCCCACTCCATCCAACCTATCCATCCTAAAATAGTCTTGAATATTTACCCTGTGATCTTGTGGGCTGCCTCGGTTTGTACTCCTGTGTGTGGTGGCCAAATCCCCATCAGAAGAGTCCCGGCTTTCTCACTCGTCCTCACCACTATTCCTTCAAACGTCCCTCTAGTAGTCAGTCCTCTCTCACTCGATCTCTTGTCTGTGCTCCAGCAGCCCATTCAGGAAGCCATCTTGTGTTTTTAATCGGGTTTTACACGAGCACTAGTACGCACGTTCCCCCTCTCTCCCTCCCTCTCTCTCCTACCCTCTTTCTGTGTCGGTCTATCTCGCTCGACTCCCCCTCCTCCCCCTGCCCCTCATCCAGCTTGTATGCCAATAGGTCTGCCACACACACGCTCACACAAGAGCGTTTTCTCTCTCTTCCTCTTCTGTGCAGTGTGTATTTTGTCCTGTATGTATGAGAGAGCTGCTCTTTACCCCTCCCCCCCTGACTCTTTAAACATACATGTGCACATACACACTCACGGGCCTTGTCGGAGAGAGACGTCACGCTACAGAGCACTCACAAAGGCGCTACGTCCACCAATCAGAAGGCTCGCTTGGCTCTGCTGCTAGGGTGAAATTCAAGAAGAGCAACTGAGGGTGTTGAAATATAGGTATACAAGTAAAATGTGGTAAAAAGGCATTAAAGGAATAGCTATATTGACAGAGAGGGTCTTAAGCCGTGAGTGTGTTTGTGCATTGACATACAAAGAGGCAAGTTGGACAAGAGATTGCGTTTGAGTGGAGGGGGATGGGTCGTCTCTATGCCTGTCAATTATCTCCTCCAACTCGCCTTCCCTAAACAATGCCTCTGGTATGTGGTATCACTGTGCACCATCTGTGCAGGGCTGCCTGCAATAACTGGACTGGACTGCACATGTTTAAATGCACACATACACACACACTGAGTCATTCAGGAGAACAAAGTGACAGGCAGAATGCACAGTTACACAGCAGAGACCCACGTGCTGAGTCAAAACTTGGCAAGGACAAAAAGTAGGCTTTGATACTGCAGGAATGTAGAGCATTAACTGGTTTTCCACTGTACACTAAAACAGAAGGTCATGATACTACAAGCAAATACTAGGAGAGAATGACATGGTTAACTATAGAAAAATTCCTTCTTTGGTCCCAAATTGCATGTTATGACAAAAGCGAATGGGGAATCTTATCTCCAAATCCATGTGAAACCCATCGCCAACATTAATTTTCAAGGCAAAATCCTCTTCGTAACACCTCCTTGCATCTCCCATAATGAGAAATTTGAGTATTGGTAGAGCAAAAAGAGCTGCTTAATTGGAAGCCACAACCGCAAAACGTGGACCAAGACGGAAAAGTTCACACAGCCTTGCTAAAGGCACAGCGGACCGGTTCGAAACAGACAAGACAGTGGGAGAAAGAGGGAATCGAAAATAGAGGGAGCTGAAGTGTGTGGCAGCCGCTCAATGACACAGCATTTGTGGTGTGTGTCTGAAGCTCTCGTACGGCAAAGGAAATCCCCTGCTCTGACGTCAGCAGGCCACGTGTGAAAGCGAGTGTGTTTATGTGCCGGCAGAGGCGTGTTTGTAGTAAGCTTGGACACCCAACGCCGCTCTGTGGATCCAACCCGCCTCGTTACAGGTGCGCGGGGAAGTAACGGCGGTTCAAAATGACAGTCGGTATTAAATGTAGGGCCGCGGAGAGAAGATAGAGAAGACGGGTAGAGAAATTATACGTATCCACGCTACTCTGGATGAACCGACAATTTAAAGGCACAGAGATGCAGTAGGGAGAAGACGGTGAATTATACAAACCCAATAAGAAAGAACTTGGGCCTCACATTGGTTTGGAAAAGCCAAGCCGATATAATATGAAAGCCAGGACACAACGGCTATACAACTGAATACAATGTGCAATTATATTGTACATAACAAGCTCTGCACCTTCAGTTATCTATCACTGAACATAAAGACTTTTACTTGACAGTAAAGACAATTACTTGCGTAACTTTGACTCAAGATGACTTAGGCTTCAGTTGAGTGTGTAAAAGTAAAGCCAAAAATGTAGTTTGTCATCAGGAGCTTCCTACTTTGGATTATCAGGTCACACAACAAACCAACACAGATCCACACTCCCCAGATTGACCATTATTTTCCAAGGACACTACCATCTATTTGTCCGCATGGGACATGTGTGCAAATATAACATTGCTCATGCTAATACATCTGGCCATAGAGATGGAGGCTGAGCCAAAACAGAAAAACATTAAAAGTATTTCCCAAAAGAAAAGTTGTTGAGAATATATAACTGATCCTTGGCTCCAGAAACTATGAAATACTACTAGAATACATAATATAATATTAGAATACAAATCTGCAAATTGCATTCTAAAATCCAGATTTTAATTGTGTTTCCAGTTCGAATGTGTAAGTTTAAATTATTAAGCTTTTATTTATTTATTTGATATTATTCATATATTTATAACTATTACTTTGTTTATTTATGTGTTATTTGTAGTGTGGAGACTGTATCCTCAGTATCCACTGAGGATCTCAGAGTGAAATGGAAGATGCGGTTACCAGGCAATAAAGCCCTGAGCTTCAGCAGACACATGAGGTCAGGTTGCAGGAGGCTGAGTGGAGGGAACATATTGATTGATGTAGACTTTGGCCTTGCACATACTGTACAAGGCCTAATGACTTGGACTAATCCACACCGTTATTTTGGCAACGGTCAGGCGTGTGTTGATAAAATAATAATTTAATTGAAGCTCATACTGTTGTTGCATCCCTGGGCCAGACACATCACTCACATTGCCCACTCCAGTCACAGTATGTGGCTGGTTGCGATAGGAAGGGCATCTGGTGTAAAAAAGTCAGCAAACTGGTTCACTGTGGCAATCCCAAATAAGAAAGTGAGAAGACAAAACATTTTTAAAAAGTGATATAAATATTTAAATACATATTCATAATAGGATTGTTGGGAATAATTAATTGAGCAAGTGAATGAAATAAAATTAATCAATACCATAAAGCATATAGGCGGTATAATGGCATTAAGGCTGCACAAAATATTGCAAATTTATCTGTTTAATGTTATTTGCAGTAATGTAGTGGTTGCTATTTATGGAACCCAACTTTAACCCTGATCATTTTATAGTTCCCAACATTTTTTCACATTTGTCACACATGTATTCTAAAATCTGTTTCAAAATTGTATGTAGAACTATATTAAGGTTTTCAAATTAGATGAACGCTGAAACTGTATTCAACCTCACAACCATTTGGGAACCACTGCCCGAATGTAAGTAGAATATACACAAATTCTTAAATGACACCAATCCAATCCTCTATCTACAACTACAGCCTTTCTAACCATCTTTCATTATATGACAATATTAGTTTGACATGCTTACAATACAAATCTTATCAGTGGAAATAATAATTTGTTAATTATTTATTGAAATGCAAGTAAAACAATTAAGTCATATTGGTTTGACGTCATGCTGCAGCATAGTATGTATAAAAAGTGCATTGGTAGAAACCCAGTACTAAAATCAATAATCCAGCAAGTACCCTAACACATACAGTCATATGCAAAAGTTTGGGCACTCCTCTGAGGGTGCATAATAATTTTCTCTGTCTTCACGAAAAAAGATCACAGAGGTATGTCATTCATTTTCTGAATGAAAATAGAACATCTAGTCAGAGTTCTAGGGTGTTTTCCTATAAACAATTTTTAGTGTAGCAGTATTTAGATGTATAAAATTACATGAAATATGAAAAAAAGTTTGCTGATTTGAATGCATGTAACTTCTCAAAATGGATTTCTTGCAACACAAAACTTGTTAGTTTAGTTAGTTAAGTCTTGAACTTCATAGACAGGTGCATTCAATGAGGAAAGGCATTTAGGTCGTAATCGGGAAATGGAAAGACACAGGCAAAGTTGATGTTGAAAAAAAAAATACCAGAGGAAGGACTGGTGATAATGGTTAAAGAGAACCCATAGATCACCTCCAAAGACTTAAAAGATCATCCTGCTGCAGATGTTTCTGTACAAGGGTCAAAAATTCAGCGCACTTTGCACAAAAAACAGCGGGAGGGTCGCTTGAGGTATGTCAGTCCAAGCCACGTTATTCCCAAATGAATCTGGCTTGTCGAAATGAGCTTTTACCCACCTCTAGTGACGTTTGTGGTGTGGCATCACCCTCCCATACAGCTGTTCTTTGTGCAAAGTCTGAGAAAGTTCAGTCTGAGGTCAGACGATAATGTGGTGGTTGTAAACTGTTATTACCCCACAACAACAAAAGAAATGTCATTGGCTACACGAGTGTCCTATCAAGTCCATTGTACTAGTGTGACAGATTTGATATGAGGCTTTATAGCTATTAACGAAACCATAGGGTGAGTAGTTGTATGTATAGAGACAGCTAGGTATCACATGTTGCTTTTACACTTGGGACCAGTGCTGCAGAGAGCCCTGTTTCTCTGTGGCAAAACAAACTACTCTTTGCAACTTTAGATATATCAAACCTTCCAACACTATGGGACAAAGTGATGAAAAAGTACTCACTGGGACTGCTTAGTAAGATGTATGAATCTACAAACAAAACAAAAACGATTTCTGCGTCTATAAGTAAGTTTAAACTAGAGGCAAGGTAAGGTATAATTTATTGTAGAGCCCGACCGCTATATCAGCCAGCTGATAATATCGGCTGATATATCCCATGAGAAAATTATGAGATATCGGCAAAAATCTGGCTGATATCCGCCTGATATAAACAGTACAATTTTAACTGTGTGCTGGAACGCTGGAATAAGACCTGTTTACTTTATGGCCATCTGCTATTTGTCCATCAGAGTGTTTCCAAGCAGTTGGGTTTTTACACTGCAGTTCATAGGAAACAGCCCAAATCGCTTTCTCGTGGCCTGAAAAGCTCAAAAAGGCAATAAAAATATTTTGCTCATTTCTCTGCCATAAAACCTCAGAACAAAAATTCTAAATGCATTTTGTAGTTCTCGCCATGCTCTACTTGCAGAGCAAGTTTAAATGAAATTTAAGTTAAACAAATTTAGTTAAAGCTAAATAAAATAAATATAATACTTATAATACATAATAATACTCCCCACACCAATGCCCACTACAACCTACATAACAATCAGCTTAAAGAACAATAAGCAGCTTTCTAAAACATTTTCAAAAGATGTTTAGTCTCAGTGGCCTGGGGTGTACGCGCCATATTTATGTAAACAAGAGCAGAAAGAAACATGCTTTAAATTACTTTTTCCTAATGTATAAGTGTATCGGCTGATGTATCGGATATCGGTATTTTTTGGTTACCTAATATCGGTATTGGCAAAAAAAAAAAAAAAAAAAAATCTATATTGGTCGAGCTCTACTTTATTGTCCCCATAGGGAAAGTCGTTCTCTGCATTTGACCCATCCTTCACTGTCTCCGGCAACCTGGGGCAACCTGTCAGAAGCGGTGCTAAAGAGAAATGCTAACACTTAACACTACCATAAATGGTATTATACTACGTTGTATAAAAACAATAATGTAACTTCAGTTAAGCCTGTATTACTTTAATAGTTTGTTAAACTGTGGGGCTGCATAATATGACCTCAAATCACAAGTAACTGAACAAAACAAACAGATAAAACACTAGAAGCCCTATCTTACAATGGCAAGATCGCTGATCTTGAACTCAAACCAGCAATCTTCTAGTTCAGTTGTAAATGTTATATTCACTGAGCCACAGAGCCGCTGTAGCTCACAGTGGCAATTTGTTCCTTGACTGACCTCTTGTGGCTCATTGGCACCAAAGTATATTAATTACGCTACAACTTTACCATTTTCTTAGCTTAGACGCAGACTACGCTAAGAAAATCAAAGACACAGAAATGTAAAGCACTGATACAAATGCTTCCACTTCTCAGAATGTACATGGATAGACACTGTTTTAATATGGTTTTCATTCACTCAATTATTCTGGAAATGCCCTTAGTCAGATAACAACGGGCCCACACTTAATTCTAGTTGACAATAAGAAGTAACTACATTAATGGCTTTTATGAACAGTTGTACATTGCAATAATATTGTATCTTGCCTTTACATTAAAATTATGCCATTATCCTTGAATTAGACCACAAGATCCTGCCTTCCACCTGTCTCAGTGATTTGTTTACACTATTGTTTTGCTGTCTGACATGAAGAATTAGCCAGTGTCCACTCTTTGTCCATGCTCCTTCTTTTTCCTGCTCCAGCCCATTTACTGACTGCCTACTGCTGCATCTTCCCGTGCACCTCTTTCCTTGACCACACTGCCCTTCCCCCCGTTTTAAACCTTGGTGCACGTGCGCTGCCATAGACACACATGCACACACAAGTGTCTGCTCTAAAAACACGCAGCTCCTTTTTTCCTTTTTTCTTTGACCCACCAACTCCCTCCAACCTCGCGCACACACAAAATAGCCTAAGGTTAACCCCCCACCCCTCAGTCAAAGCTGGAGAGGTCAGAGGACAAAGCTCGGGCAACTAGAAGAATTCTTTACTGCTGCCGTTTAGTAGTCCTCACAGCCTCCCAGCCGTGCAAACACACAGTCCTGTTCTGAAATGGTGCTTTAAAACAATATAAGGAGGCTACACACATCCTAGTAACACCTGCAACAAGCCAAGTGTGTTTTAAGATGGATTAGCTTCAAGTAAAGATCCATTGTTCCACCTCACACTGTCCACTCACAAACTAGTTTCAGCATCACGCTACAAAGATTTAAGTTTGAAAATTGTTGATATAAAACTTGGAAGGGAACAGTATTGCAAAGAAGGACAACAAAATATGCAGTAGTAGTTATAGTAGTTGCATAATAGTATGCAACTAGTACTGTAGTTCACAACTGATTTGACTACCACCTTTATGGCACATATAGTTAAATGTTTGTTATTAACCAGTTCATGTATTTAAAGCTATATTTAGGTTTCAAATAAGCTTGACACTATACAACCTCCTTGCAATCCACTTTTAGGGCCTTACCTAACAGTTGAGAATAACTGCAGTATACAGTACAGTAAAACTTGAATATTGTAATTACAATGTTTGGTGATATTTGAATCCACTTTGTCATCATAAAATCTGAATACTTACAAGAAAGACACTACACTAGCTTCCACTTGCACTGGTCAACCTGCTTACACCAACTGCTTTTTACGAACTTAGTCATGCAACAATGTGATGAAAAACAGTGATTGGTCAATTGTATACTTTAGTGATACAAAGTTGTTGATGTATGATTATGCTGCAATATAATGTGCACAGGCCCATGAAGTGTATGCATTTGAGCATGCATTCATTTCCTTAGCTAAAAGTAGAGATGATAGCTGTTATTGCTTTAAATATATTGTAACTATGCCTTCATAGTCCCAACAGTGTGTGCAGTAACTACAGAGCAGATGAATGTTATTGTACACTAAATGTATATAGCCCTTTTCAGAGAATGTCCTTGTAAATCGAGCCTGAGGACAAGCATGTCCAAACATGATGCAAGAGGAATGTCAGAAGATGAAATAGTGCCTTCAAAATGGAAGCAGTTTGTCTGGACATCAAAACCAGGATGTTTGCGTGGTCATTTGAGACTAAAAATAACTATGAATCAGTAGCATGACTGTGAAAAGTGGTTTTCTAGTAACTGTGGCAAAAAACGATGGCCAGAAATCAAATTGTTGTGTGCTTACAAAGCATTGGCAGCATTGTCAACAAGTATGACATACATAATGATGACTTATACCATATTAATTATGCATCTGCAGTCTAAAGAAATGATGTAATTCCAATAATATGTATTATAGCCCTCTAAGTGACAGACATTCAACCTTTGAAAATCAAAATAATACTACAAACTGTGATGTAACCACTTATAAAAGTGAGATGAACCAGTAAATAAGGCCAAGCAAACAATTTTCAATTAGTAATATCACATACTTTCCTAATATTGTGTAGTTTTTTGTGATCAGCTTTATTTGCTTGGTGACAATGCAAACATTTTTCTACAGATTGGAAACCTCAATCTAATCTCTATCACAACGATTTTAAGGACTTTGAAAATTTTGTATTTTTTTAGGTCTTTACCACACAATGAAAACTCACCTCCCACTCACTGCGCCTCTTCTTCAATTCATCACATTTGCGCAGCTTGCAGATCTGCTTGCCTGTTTTGCGGTTGAGGCAGTTTGCACAGGTTCCACAGTTCTCTTTGCGCAGACAGGGGCCACATACGCCACATTTCTTCCTCCGTTTCTTCTGGAGGTCAGATGCATCCAAAGACGACTCAAAGATGGGCAGAGTGTAAAGCCCAGCTTGTTGGTGTTCACTCTCAATAAACTTGCTCAGAGGAGAAGTCTTGTCTAAGGAGGGCATGTGGACTGACTTTATCTCTTCTGCATGTATTGGGAATTCGGGCGGTCCGGGACCAGCTCTTGGTTTGGGCATGGTTGCCTGTATGTCTATACTTTCCCTTGACTAAAATCTTTAAAAATCTGTTGAAAAAGAAAAACAATGCCAACCACTTTTCATTTGCAAGTGAAGATTTAGCAGCACTTGCTAGAAAAAACTGTATCTTTGTCTTCATAAAGGACTTACAACTAACAAGGCATCTTGTCACTAAACTTTACAACACAAAATGGATAGACTTAGGATGTAAAAAGGATGAGGGCCAAACTTATTTTGTACTCTTGGTCAAATGGGCGGCCCGGGAGAGTTGGGGAGGTAACTTTCACCACAAAGTCCATTTTTCACTGCTCCACTGAGGGATGGTCGGAGGTCCACCCAAGTGTCGTTAGGGCCTGGGAACTCAAGCCTGTGTGTGCCCAACGTCAACAATATCTGTAAAGAAAGGAGACAAAAAATGATGAATGTTTACAATGGAGTGTACAAAATTCAAAAGAAAGATCAAATTATCATATTGTACATAAAACTACTTACTAGGTCTGCACAACATATTGCAAATTCATTGTTCATTGTAATGTCACCAATTGCAATTTGTATCACAAGTAACAACTTGTAGTTCAATAACATTTGGAATTTACATCAAAATGTCAAAATGTGATGTGTTCAAATTACATTTTGTCCTGGTATAGTTCTTGGTTTAGCCCTAATTTTTTCTGGTTTTTTTTACCCTTTTTTTTTTTTACTTTTTTAAAATTTCAACCTATCAAAAGAATAATCCAGGCCCAGAGGGTCACCAACCAATATACTTTTTGTTCCAGTCCCAAGTCTGGATGAATAGTAAAGGTTTTATCAGAAAGGGCATCGGGTGAAGAACATATGCCAAATGAATCATGTGACATTTACCTGTCAAAAATCAATTTAATAGCCTGTTCTTGGTTTAGTTGTAGATTATTTCTGCTTGTTTTCAGGATTTTTTTAACTTCAATTAAACGCGATAGTTGGACTCGAGCCACAGGATGTCACAACAAGCCAGTGTACTACTTTGTGCCAGTCCCAAGCCTGGATAAACGGAGAGGACATTCCAAGTAAAACCTAGGCCAAATTATTTAAGCTAAAAGGCAGATGATTTGCTGTGGTGACCCCAGAAAGGAAAAGCCAGAAGGTAAGAAGACAATAGAGGGATTGACACATTTCTAATCTTATCATTCTCACTGCATTTAAATTTTTTATTTTTTTTTTAATACTGGGTAGCCATACTAGTTACCACATGGGCCTGTTTTCTACTGATTCAAATATTTATATTCTTGTCATGTAGTCAGGTTTAGTCCCCCAGTCAACCCAAACAGCCCCAGTGTTTGTCTGGTTACTGTCTGGTTCTCAAACACAGCTGTCAGCGCTCAGCATCCCGTTGGCACTGTGCCCTGGCAGCCAACGTGAGCCGCTTGAGAAGATACTGTGTTTTAATGGCAGACCCCACAGGGATGGATGGGAGGAGGGCCTATGTTTCCCTGAATACAAGAGAGAGGGAGGAAAAGTTGATGCCAGCGACAGCTCCTCTTTGTTTTGTGGTCACACGCTCCAGTCAACCGTCAATAAACTGAATTGTGCTAAGAAAAGCAAACTAGCTTTCTGCTGCCTGGCCTCCCTGCACATGGTTGGAGAAGTTTCAAACAACTAGTCTAGACTTTAAAAAAGCAACACTACAGTCCTATTAATTATATGAATTTAACTACAAAAAGAAAATTGAAGGTTTTAACATTAGAGGTGGGAAAAAATATTTTTTCCGATGCATCAGTTATTTCTTTAAAAAGATTCTGAATTGGTTCAGAAAAGCTAATAATTTGAATTTTGGAAAGACTACAAATGATTAAAGTAGGCTGTGTCCAATACAAATCTTATGCTGCTGGGTTACAAAGAGTCACCTCTGGGAAATCCAAACAGAATTTGCTACTGCAACATTAGGGTGACCAGATTTTTAGACCCAAAAACTGGGACACTTTTTTTTTAATCACTAATAACCGTGCATTTGAACTCACCAAGGGACAAAAAAGCTTCCAAAATCCATACAATTTTCTGTCATGTAATTAAAGTACATGGTGCTAGGGCTTAAGTTTTGAATTTCAATGGCACATTATTCAGAGAAAATAATGATTTAATCCATAATTGATAATAATTTTAGTGACCGCTTTTTCAGACAAATGCGTTTTTAGTTTGCTATGCTATTGCTATTGATTAAAATGGGGACAACTGAGACATTGTTTGTTGAAAACTGGGACATATTAGTGTTTTTACAGATATGTCTCGGAACATATCTATAAAACTGGGACTGTCACGGTTAATAGAGAATTCTGGTCAGCCTATGCAACATAGCAATTGTTAGTTCTATAGTTTTGTTTTGTTTGTTTTGAGTAGAAAATGTTTTAAATTACATTTCAGATTTAAAATATACAGTTAAAATCAATTATTGTTGAAGAATTAATGCTTTAAACCATAAAGGTGTCTGATGCATTGCTTTTGAAGAGTATATGGACCTCTGAATCAAAACTGAATCAAATCGCGAGATGCCCAAAGATTCCCTCCCCTCCTTAACATGAAGGTGGTTTTATAATAGCAGATAACAACTTAGAAAATGCAGTTAATCCGCTGAGATATAGTAGCTCTTTTAATACACTATAAATATAGGGTGACCAGATTTCTAGACACAACAACTGAGACACATTTTTTTTTTTTACTAACCACAGTGCATTAAACTCACCAAATAACAAAAAAGCTTCCAAAATCTACACAATTTTCTGTCGTAATTAAAATACATGATGCTGGGCCTTATGTTTTTAATTTTAATGAAAATGTATTAATAAAAATAATTATATTGTAAATACATTTAGTGACAAAAGTCTTTAGATTAATTATTTTAAGCGTCCTGTGTGTTTCTGTTTGTTAAAATGTGGACAACTGGGACATGGTTTGTTAAAAACTGGGATATATGAGTGTTTTTACAGATCTGTGTTGGGACATGGGACAAGAAGCCTAAAACTGGGACTGTCCCGGATAAATAGGGACGTCTGGTCACCCTATATTAGCAAATGCTTTGGTACATTGCACTGAGCTACATACACTTATAGCTTTAGTTTATATGCTAATAGAGGATTAAAAACAATATTAGAAACAGGACATTGCCTTGTTTTCTGCATAAATAAGTAGCATTAAAAGATAAATATAAAAATAGTCCAAAAGGCACACTACCCCAACTATGACCACAGATTGAACTCTGTTATAATCCGAAGTTGCTTTGGTACCATTAGCATTAGCACATATTATTCTTGCTAACATTTTAAAGTATCACAGGTAGGACAGATACATAACACATGAAAACAGCAAAGGTAACTTATGACTTAATGACAGCCTTACCAAATGCTGATGCATGTTCTTGGCTATTAGCTAATGATACAACGGCAAAAAAAAAAATCATCCTACTTAAAAAAAATAAATAAATTAAAAAAGATACATTTAATGCTATAATACAGCTAAAATCAAAAAGGAAGTTAATTAGTCTACATTTAGAAAGCAAATGCTAAATTAAAGTCAAATAGAGTTTAGCTTGGCTAGTTTGGAGAATGGTCACCACTAGCTTAGCTTAGTTAGCTTTTCACGTGACCGACGGAGAAGCAACAAGTGCAAGTTTGTTTTTCCTTCATGGGGAAAAGGCGCAGGATTTTGAGGGCTTAAGGGAATGGGTGAGCGTTTTAAAAAAACAACAATCGATTGTTTTCGGGGGTATAAAAATAACAACTTGTATAAATAAAGCATAAATAAAGCAAGTTGACGTAACGTTATAAGCAAAGGTCAAATATTACTTCAATACAAGTAAAAGTCAAATTTTTACTTGCGTTAAAGTACTGGAGTACGTGCTTTCAAAAATACTTGTTTTTCCACATTGATTTTCAAATAGTGCAGTCAAGAATTTTGGGTAGAATTTTGTCTACATTCAAGTCACAAATTTGCAGCTCCAAAAACATGAATAAAATACATTTTACATCATTTTAGTGGGGAAATGTGGGGATCAACTTATAAAACCATAATAGATTGTTCTACAGCAAAAGCAAGCCGTACATATTAAAAATAAGGCTGGGTATTTTGATCATACTCAGGGGAGTCGACAGAGTTGGGCAAACAGGACCCCCCCCCCCCCCCCCCTAAATTCTGGACTTCAGTTATGTAAGGGGGGGGCTCCACTCAAGAGGTTTTGTCCGGGGCCCCATCATGTCTGTCAGGCGGCCCTGATACTAATCAGTTATTTTCAAATTGGTTTATTATAGAATCATGCGAATAATGTTTCAAAGCAAAAGCTAAATCACTTCCAGATTGTGTCCAGAGGTTTTTTGTTTGTTTGTTTGTTTGTTTGTTTGTTTGTTTGTTCCTGAGAGCAAATATGAGTAGTATCATGTAGTAAATGTTTATCTTTAGGATGTAAGTCAGTTGTCTTTCGGTTTTAAGACAATTTACTTTTGCTTTTTTTTTTTAGAAATGTAGTGGAATAAAGAGAGTATTATATTTATCTTTTAGATGTAGTGGAGTAAAAGTAGGAAGTTACCCCTAAAAATACTACTCAAGTAAAGTACAGATTCTCAAAAACCATACTTAAGTACAGTACTCAAGTAAATTGACTTCGTTACTGTCCCCCTCTGGTTATAAGTTATGGTTGTGGCAAAGAGACTAAGTCCAGTGCCAATGGAGGTAAACTTTTTTCTTCTGCTATGAATGTAGAATAAGGCAGTTATAAGGCACGTGGTGACAAATTGGCCCCATGTTCTTTTAAAATGAAGCGCCGACCATCACTAGCGGTTGTCATTAGATCCAAATGGGACTTCAACACGGGACACTTCTCCCAGTGGTTCGCGCTTCAACACGTGTGCGCCAGCTTTGTGCGCTACCGTCACAAAGTTGCTAATACTAAGTTAGTAACCTGGGTCCCAAACCTCACAGTAGGGAGTCAATTCACATCAGATAAAACAAACAGACATGCATAGATTTACATCAGGATAATGGTTGTTATCTAACACGAGCTGACACAACACATCCATTAGCCTGGAAGCGTCTGTTTGTGTGCGTGTGTGGGGATATGGGCTAATTGCTGCTGGGTGTCAGAAACAACACTTTCCAGTGCGCGAATACACACTTCTTGATTGAAATACGGCCATTACGCGTTAATGCGCATGGCATTACAAGAACCTGCGGGAGGCTAGTTATTAACTTTAATTCCACATGTTACTTTTTTAAAATTCCAAAACATTTACATTACCATTAAATTGTCATGCAAAAATTAGATTAAATAAAAACAATCAATATAAGAAACAAATAGCCACTATATTTTGAGTAATGGCAACTTACCACTTCCTTAGACTCGTTGGCCCTTTAAAATCTCACAAACTCTTCTTCAATCTGGCCCCTCAAAGCTCGGAAGTCTTCAAAAGTACCTAAACACAGTGAAACGCACAGTGAACGGGTTAATTTCCTTAGATCGCAAAAACAAAATGCAAATGCGGGACTTTTAAAAACGCGTCCCGAAGCAGGAAGTTGGAGGGAAACTCTTATTGACATAAAGTGACTTAAAGCTGCTGTGTGGCCCGGGCTGATGGGGTGAACACCAGAGGGAGGGGGCCCAAAGAGAGGAAAAGGTAGTATCTTTTGGAGGGGTTTGAGCCATTAGTAAATTATGGAGTGGAGTCTGTCCATCTGGGGCCAAGCCAAGCCAAGCACGTGACGTGACGCTGCAGTGGTATGGAACTGGTCAGGAATGGCCCCGAGACACTAAAGACAAGCTCGGTGTCTAATAATACAACCAAAAACAACACTAGGCCTGGATGAGCGCTGTGCGTAAAACTGTGTGGAACTGTACCTTAGTCCACACAGAAATATGTTGATTCGCCCCCTTTTCAATAGATCTTTGGACTGGGATTTAAAACAGATGTTGTGACCACATGAATTTGCACCCCTTGGTCTTTAAAGCTTTGTCCGCGAAATATGCATGGCGAGGAAACAACGCCCCCAACTGGGAAGATCCATGAATGTTCACAGACAAAATTCTCCAAGATTCAAAATTTCAATGAAAACACTACATTATGATATAAATGACAAAATCAAGCTAAAAGGTCATTAAGTACACATAATATAGCACATTTGTAATTACAATGTTAAAAACCAGAAAGGTTAGGTCAGAAATATATTTTTATTAAATGTATTTATTGTACTGTATCTCACAAGACAGTATGGATGTCCCAAGCCCAGATAAATGGAGGGAGCTTTTTCCTGTGCCAACCTGTGAAAATGACTACATGCTAGGAGGCAGATGATTTTCAGAGGCAACCCCAAAAGGGAAAAGCCAAAAGTTAAGGTTATCTATTTTTTCTGACATAAAACACAAATCAACACTGATTTAACACATCAATTTTTTATTTATGCATTATCATTGTTACTCTCCATTGGAGCCTGTTCAACAAAACACAAACAAAATGCTGTAAACACAATCCTTTAGTTTCTCTAGGGAATCCTGTACACAGCTTTAGCTTTTCTAAATTACAAATGCATTTGTAGCAGCTCTTTAGTCCAAAATGGACCAAATGTAGGTGGCTCAAATGTGTTGGTGGATAGATTTCAGCAAAGATGTATCACGATTTCTCTCCTGCTTACATTTTTTGACTCATCTTTCATGGTGATATTCATTATGTTTCTACATAAAGCATATGATGGAGATACCGTGTAACCAGTTGTTTGGAAAATACAGTTAAATATTGTAAAAATGGAAAATGATCATAGATAAATAAAAAAATGCCTTGTAAAGTAGTAGCTGTGTTTAAAATAAGTTTTAAGACAGCATTTGGGTCAAAGCATTCATTCAAACAAAAACAAAAAAACATTGAATTGAACTGAAAAACTATCAATAATGTCCTTTCAGTGCAAGCACATGCAAAAGTTGACAAATTAGGACAGCTTTGTTGTCATTCTCATCTCCCTGTACTAAATCCAGTGTAGTTGACAGAATTAAGTAGTTGCAATGTCTTACTAAAAGTAACGCAACAAAAGGCAGAAGTACACTTATCAGGCATAACATTATGATGCAGATTCACCACTGTTCTTTCCTTGGACCGCTTTTGATAGATACCAACTACTGCAGACCGGGAACACCCCACACAAGCTGCAGGTTTGGAGATGCCTGGATCCACCTAGCCATCACAATTTCTCCCTTGTTAAACTCAAATCCTTACACTTGCCCATGTTTTTTTAGCCTTTAACACATCAACCTTGAGGACAAAATGTTCATTTGCTGCCTAATATATCCCGCTCACTGATAGGTGCCATGATGATGAGATAATCTTTGTTATTCACTAAACCCATCAGTGGTCATAATGTTATACCTGATATAGACATAAATAGCAAAAACAAAACTACAAAAAAACAAAACAGAATATAGAGAAAGACTGCAAAAGAAAGCACACAACAGTGAAGTCATTCTTAAAAGCATAGATTAAAGAAAGGACAGGACATACACTGTGAGGTAACCATTCATTCTTATGAATGAATATTTTGGTCACATTGTAGAGACCATGCCTTCACAAGTACTATAGGAGTAAACATAATCTAGCGTTTGAGGAGGAAACAGGCCATGGACACACCTATATAAGACAAAAATACTGCCAACAATGTAATACTCTGTGGAAATGTTGGTTGACAGACAAGTTCTTCTCTTAATTAAAGTGGAGCTGACATACAATATTTGTGTTTTGGTCTTTAAATGTAACGCAACAAGTACTCATCATTAAGCTGGTTTAGAAGACTTCATATCAAATCAAAGCTCCAAGTAAGATACAGTGTTTTTTTTATGAATATTGGCTTGCTGTGTTTACATTCTCCATGTGAAATGGTCCACTCTGCTACAAGGAGCCTCCAGTGAAAATAGACAAATGCATATACCATGGGAACTCCATTTTCCCCTTCATAAGTTTTGTTACCCTCTGTCCCGTGGTGGTTTGGTCCAATGGTAACAGTAGTCTTTATGTCCGGACCTGAAACTTGCCTGCCTTCGTCATGTATTTGATGCCTTTGAATGGTTTGTACTTCTCACCGTACATATCCAGACGGTTCACCTTGAGCCCTGATTGACAAAAATATATGCAATAAGTCAGATTAGGCATAGTCTGTTTGCTGTGTTTTTTTTTTTTTTTTACATTTAATCACAGTTATACTACACATTTTCACAAATCATCCAACAACCTACTCTGTCTTAGTAAAGTCAAGCGAGTATCGTGCTATTGTGTTTGGCGCCATCTGGTGTAGAATTTAACAAGGCACACACACACACACACACACACACACACTGTGACTGTCAGGTGATCATCAGCTGAGTGGGCTATGAAATGGAGCCTCTGATATACATTGTTAGAAAAGAATCTCAATTCGTATTTGTAATATTTTTGCATGATACAAGATTTCCTTTTAGATGATAATTGTCAGTGTAACTACAAAATGGGAACCAGCAATTAGTGAGCAAAATCCAGAAAAGCATAGTAAACCACTGTATTACAAGATAAGAGTTTAGGTCTACAGTGATATATTTATTTATTTAAAAAAAAAAAAAGTAATTCATAAAGCATTTCTTGTGCACAGCTGCTATTTGTCTTTCTAGTCTTACAATAATTTTCACAAATATCTAACACAGTTATTTGGAAAAAGGGGGAAATACTGCTCTTTTGTAAGGATTGTGGGTTGACTCAAGTAAAGGTAAAAATGGTAGGTAGAAAAAAAAGGTAGAAACTTCTATGTGCAGGAGTAGTACCTGAGATGGCCATTTGTTGGATCTTAAACTGGATGTTGAAAGTGGGGTTTTCATCTGGTTTGGAGGCTCCAGCCTGTAAACTCATGCTTCCCTTCAGACTGGGGAGCTTTTGGGGATTAATCTTTCCAACATCCCAGGACAGCAACTGCACAACACACAAAAAAAAAAAAAAAAAAAAAAAAAAAATTAAGCAAATAAAAAGGATTCCCTTTTATTTATATAATGACTAATACAAATGAAAACAAATACTGGCAACTTGTAAAATGTAGATTAGTACTTGAACCAATAAAAATAATAGTATAACTTATTTATTTATCCAGCCCATTAAGCAAATATACTGGCTTGTTTTGTTGTTCCAGTACCTTTGTGACAGGATCAAACGTGTATGTTCCCTGGGAGGGGTTGAGGTTGACATTGAGCACGCCTCGTGGGAGCTGGCTGCTGACCAGGACTGACTCCACTGCTTTCCCCATTGTCTGTTTGGGGCCCAGGGTCAGGTCAAAACGGCCCTGAGAACTTCCTTCACGAAAGGTGATGTTGTGCTTTACATACACAGGGATGGCCACCAGACTGGGGAAGAAACAGAACCACCAACACGAATCAATGACACTAACCTACTTCTACCAAAGCTCATTTTAAAGCGCATTTGGTACAAGTATGGTTTTTCATATGGTAAGAAACCAAAACCTAATGCCTGAGTAGCACAGAATACATATAATTATATCTTGGAGAATTTAAAACATGTTTTTTTCAGTTGTGTCTTCAGCATGGAATAACACAAAATTCACCTAAGAACTGAACGTGTTTTTGTCTCAATGGCGCTTGAAGATTTTTTTTACATGACCACTCACTTCTGAGAGCTGACATGATATGAGAGTAACCGGAAGTTTCCATCAGGAGGAATAAAGGACAGGATCCTCTCAGCTTCCCAACGTTTGAATCGGACACAGGGGTGAAAGCTTACATCGTCGAGCAAACGAGGATTCTGCAATGTACAAAAAATTAAGAGCATTTATTCTCTAAGCCTTGGATTAACTTAGCCTTTTCATATATAGGGATTGTCTAGTTTTCTTAACCATCTAGAGGCATTTCAAAAAATTTACCAAAACAAATAAAAGATATGATATACAGTAAATTTGAGCAATACCATGAATGAAAGAGTGAGGTCAGGCATGCCTGTAAGTTTTACACAGGCATCAATGACTCCCTGAATTTCAGCTGTAATGGTTGAGCCTGAAAGAAAAAATATGTTTATGTACCAAGCCATAAATTATAAAAACAGGCCTTGAATAAAATCAAAAGTTCAGACATATTGTCACTTCAGCTGTCATAATCAATACCTGATTTATCAATAATGGCATCAATTTCCTCTACCACATCAAAGTAAGCCTCATTGTTGGTGTATTTGACCCCAGTTCGTCGCCATGGCACCACTGACAGCTGGCCTGTGGGGAGCTGCTCACCCACATTAGTGCTGCCTGGAAATGTCATCAGATACAGTATAATAATCAATTAATATTTGTGATGTGTTAAAAACAATCTGAAGTAATAGACACTCTATACTAATTAATTTTATCATCACAGTTTTAAACCAGGATTTGTATGGAATACATACTTAACAACTCATTATGAAGTTATTTGTTTGGACAACATATAAGAAAACTAATTTTATTTTTTACCAAATTGTACTTATTATGGTCAAAATGTATTTGTATAATGAATATGAGTTAACTGATGGTTAATATAAAATTAGGAATAGTGTACCTGTGATGGTGTTAACCATGGTCCGGAGAATGGTGGGGGGCTTTATAAGCTCTTTGAGGATGTTAGACTCTGTGGCCAATGGAAAGCCATTGTCCAGCATTTCCTCAAGAAGTTCATAAACTACAACCACATTGTCTTTGATAGCAGCCTCTGTACAGACTCCAAAATAGTCCTGATAACAAAAGTATATACATTGAATGGAGTATGATAATCTAGGTATAACAGTATTACATGGTACATGACTAAAACTGTAATCATGGGATAATACGAGGAAATACCTGAAATGTGTCAACAACTCTGTGCAGAAACTCAATGACAAACAAAGGCGGGACCTCACTTTGTATGACTGCAACAAAGTATATGCGATGTCTGAGCACACTGATAAGATAGTGGTGCGGTGTGGGGATCACAGGCGGGACATTCTCTGGTTCTGTGGCTCGCTCCTGGGCCTCAAAGAAGTAGTCACACACCGAGCGGCTGACCACGCTCTTCCAGTGCTTCTCCAGGAAAATGTCCCCCGAAGCGTTAATGAGGAACAGGCTGTGGATCATTGTGACTGGAGGCCAAGAGGCTACAGGTGACAATTAACAAAGCGAGAAGTCAGCAAAAGGTGATAAGTGTCTAGGCTGCAATTTTGTTAGCGTCAAACAGTCCCTATCAACAAATCCAGAGGTGGGAGACTGAAGGCACATGACTTGGCTTAAGTCAGATTTAAGTCAGAATTTTTAGGACTTGAGACTTGCTTGACAAATATTCCTAAAAGACTTGACTTTGACTTGCTATTCATGACTTTGGACTTGACTTGGACTTGAGCTAAATGACTTGAAATGACTTGTTTTTACATAAAATTTGTGAATTTGAAAGTAACGTGTTAAAACAGTGATGCATTTGTGTTTACTTATGCTAATGAGCATAGCAGTTAAACAGGTACAATAACCTGAAAAAGGTTGAAGGCAGGCTATATTTTGATGTTGTAGTCTCAGATATAACAGCACTTTGGCAGCCTTGCCTATAGCCTACCTCACGCACCTCATTCATCTATTGTCTATTGTTTATATTGCAAGTTACTAATCCATATAACTGTTAGGCACATTAAACATAGCAAAGCTGACAGGAAAACTCATTTTGTTTGTTTTATTTTAAAAACCCTCAGCTCTGTGTGGCACTCCAGATTGTTTGTTGCCAGACACTGTATGCAATAACTACTGTCTGTAGTAGAATATAAATGTGTAAGAACAGTTGGATCAAAAACATAACATGTGCATGACTCCACATGACTTGACTAAAAGCAGAGACTCGACTTGTTTTGGTTGATCATGAAAATTGACTTGGACTTGCTTGTAACTTGAAGGTGAAGACTCGATGCTTACTTGTGACTTGCACATGAGTGACTTACTCCCACCTCTGGGCAAATGTAAATAAATTAAACTCAAAGTCCCTTGAATGTAAGAAGAAAGATCTTCTAAAAAAATAACTATGCCCAGACACCTTCATTTAACGCTTTCCAGACACAATGGATGGCTGAGAACTATTGGGGACATCTGGCTCCAACTATAATAATAATAAGCTTTAATAATAGATTTTATAGAGATATTAAAATCATTATCTGGTAAATACAACCGTACAGTCACCTTTCTACAAGCTTTGTGACAGGGCAAAGAACTAGTCTTATCTTTAGTGTACACAAATTGTATAGCTTTACTTATTTTATAGCATTTAAAAACGTACAGTAAAGATGTATTAACTGTAGTATAGTTACAAAACTTGCACAACATGAATTTCCACGGAACTAATGCAAAAGTAAGCTAGCCCACTTCTTTCAGTTCACATACTGCTCTGTGATAGATGACACCGGAACAGCCATTAAATATGCGAGCAAGCTATTAAATTACATTTACAGGTGAATAGTATCAGGTAAAAGAGACATAGTTGTATTGAGTGTTAACAAAGAAAGCTAGCGACATCTAAAAATGAGCTGAGGCCTTAGTGAATCATAAACGAGAGGGATGCTTCTCCATCAGTGCCTCCTCCTCCTTCAGTCCCATGACAGAGGAAAAGCCCTGTCACACCGTACATGGAGGAAAATGCCTCAAATTAACCTAACTAAATAAGGTATGCATTTATCATTCCTCACTATGTGCATTTATTTATTTCTTTGTACTTACCGAGGACAGTTTCTTCGGTTTAGTCTCGCCTTTTACCTTTTTCCTAATGAAAGATTAAGCCGCCGTCGTTGCTTCCCGTTAGGTAGTGCGGACAGTGTGATGCGAAGCTGTAGAGGTCCGAGGCTGAACCAATCAAAAGCCATGATTCCCACAGAAACCCGCCCCCTCTCTTTAACGATTGGTCAGTAACACGGAAGCTGCTGTCGCTTGGTGTATTTTGATTGGATCGGAGATAAGTTTAGACACAGTAAACACCAGTAATGATTGGGTGTAAAATGTAGTTCGTCTGACATTTTGTTTGCAATATCAGATTTCATCTTGAGTATTTTCTTTCCATTCATACAAATTACAGCTCGCTAAATGCAATTATGTAAAATGTTTCGCGCACTATGTATCTTCACCTAAAAAGTGAAGAATCAATCATTTCCGTTTACATTTATTTTCCCCATTTGACGTTTGTAATAGGAGGTTTTCCAGAGTCATTATCATACGCTACAATACAGGTGTATTTTAAAGAAGCTTAACAAAATCAGGAATTGTAATTTTACCATTCTGTTTCAATTACCGTTCTGTTTGTAACCTGCTCGGTTTTATATTTTACTTAGTGGAGACACCTAGTGGTCACAGACTGTTTCAATCATCTCACGAGACTACTGTAGGATTGTGTAAGCTCTCTGCTAACTAGGTCAAGTCAACTCTGAACCATTTCAAGAGGTTTTATAAATGTTAATGAGTTTTATAGATTTGCTTTAAAAAAAAAAAATACAAACTTCATTTAGCTAAAGCTACATGAGCTCAAGGACCTCTAATTCACAACCCTTCCTTTCCATGTATTACCCTAACAAAAATAAAAAACAAACTCCTACTTCATCTTACCACCCTGTTGTAAAGAGAAAACTACAAGAAGCTGAAGTGAAACATAAATGGCTCAACATAATTTATTTTCATTTTATGTTAAAATGTACAGAGTTCTTTGAAAGTACTTGCTAAGAAAGAAAAACGAATAAATGGAATACATACAGGAACAGAGGAGAGAGTTGAGGCTGCCGTGCACAGATCAACCTTCACTGTGCGCCTGGCTCATACTCCCCTCATTATTTTGCACTCTCTCTTAGCATACAACGCAACATGTACAATTACAAAGGATACAAAAAGGGAAGCGATATAAACAGACAGAAATATACTGAGCTCATTTTTACATGCCTCTTAAATGTAAGGAAGTCAGCCTATACACACACAAGAAGTGGAAAAAAAAAAAGAAAAAAAATGCCAAGTGACCTTTAGATATTTGTAGTCCTTTTGTTTAAAATAGCATTAATATACTACACAAAGATAGAAAAACTCTAGAGATGAGATGGAATGGAGAGGTTAAAGGCATCTTAAAGTCACTAATAGTGAGTGGTAATTTTTTTAAATTTTGAATTTCTTAATAATTATTATCCAAGAGGCGAGCTAAAAAATATGTAGTATTTTTCCTGAAACATAAGTGAAAAAAATGACAGTACCAATATTATGTCAGAATTTCCTTTTATATTATAGAAAAAACATTTTCTCTACAATTGGTTTTCTAAAGTCAAAAAGAGTCAGCTTGTGTCATAAAAGAAAGCTGCCCAGTCTGATAAAATTCAGAAAGAAACAAAACAAAAATAAGTACAGAACAGAACTCAACACACAAAGTATGCAATGTCAGGTCTGTAAGAAAATGAAAACTCCTCTTGACTTTGAATACTGGTCAAGGCCAACAGCTTCACTCTCTCCCTGTGAACACCATAACCAACAAGACCTCAAACACCTGCTCGCCTCTGACCCTGGTTCTATACGTGTGCCTCTGAGGGCCGGTCCATGCACTAGATCAGGCATTTAGACAAACCTTATAAAAGGATATCTGGTTATTGCCGTTTCTCTAGTCAATGGGAGTGCAGAATTTGCAGGACAGAAAATATAAAATTTTTAAACAAAACAAACACCGTTCAAAAAGCAGAGGCCTCGACCTCTTTGGGCCAGTAACACTTACAGAGGATTGGTCAGCTATAAACACATATAGCCTTCCTTAAAAGCAGTCGTGAAAATTCTGTCTTGTTCTGCATCCTTATCACTGTTAAAAATGTTGACATTGTACACTGTCAGTGGAGTGTGGACATCTGGATTTTCTGAACTAGCCACCATTTGGTTCATGCTAGTCAGTGTGTGTATATGTACGGCTGGATATTGGGAAGTACCAGAATATTTACATCTAAATGCTGTGTGTTGACAAACTGGAAAATAATGCTACTTGTTTTATTTATGGACACATAATAAACAGTAACTTGCTTATTTCCTCCATGTCTTTGCTGTGTTTTTGGTACAACACTGTCCATCCCGGAAGACTCTGAGACTCGACACCTCGAACACCGGAGGCGCTGTGCACATGATTTTATGAATCGAGGTGAAAAGTCACCAGAGATGTTCAGGTATTTGTGAGCAAGAGGGTCTTTACCTATTTCAGAATGCCACACATATAAAGACCAAAGCATATAAGAGTTGGACTGCACACTAATATTTTCATAAAGTTTAACAAAAACAACAACAAAAATAAGAGTCAACATTAAATTTAACAAAACAAAGAGTTTGCCTACAATGTTTCATTGTCTTTTTTAAGGTAAGGCTTCCTATATCAATTAAAAGATTGTGTGCATGGTTGGATATAGTCAGTTATCTTTTTTCATATGCAGTCTGACAAAGTAAGGTATTCCTGTATTGTCTTTTCTTTGTTTCCTCTTTGTCTGTCCTTCCCTCTGTCCCTCCTTAGTGCTGAAGTGGATAAGGGAAGCACATGTGAAACCCTTTTACAGAAGGCTGTGTAGATTTGGCATGAAGTAGCAACACACCACTGAGGTCCATGTTCACATGCCAACCCCTAAACCTGCTGAACTGCTCCCACAGACAACCAGCTGGAGGGAGAGGGATGTTCTTCCCTAAATAAAAAGGACATAATGACAACATAGAAAAACAGGAAACCCTTAGGACCATCTTTATCTCCTATTCTTTCCTCTTTGTGGTGCCTGCAATGGCAGTGCAGAGGGAGGTCAGGAGTAATGACATTAGAGTACACTGAGTATCCCGCTCTGACTCCGATTCCACTGTTTCAGTCCGTTACTCATCTGCTCATGTACGGTGGCTGTTTTGGGACACCAGCATAACTGTGATGCGAGGGAGCAGTATACATCATGTTGCCATGGTGATTGGGCTGCATAGGCTGCTGTGGATAACCCTGGCCTCCCATCATACCCATCTGCATCTGCATAGGGTACTGAGCTGGCTGATTCATGTAAGGGGGGTTTCCATGATAGCTACTGTTCATCATGGGCTGGGGCATTCGGTATCCTGCTGACATAGCATTAAGTGGGGCCATGTTCATTGAGTTGTATGGTGCCGGTGTTGGCATGAGATTTGGCATCATGCCTCGTTGCACGGCCAAAGTGCGTGGTGTTCCCTGCATGGCCACAGCCCCTGAGCTGCGTCCATATAGCTGCTGCTGGTGTGGGGCGGGGGCGAGCTGCTGAGTGGCTTTGGAGCGGATAGAAATATGGCCTTTGACAGTAGCCATTTGGCCTTGTAGCCGCTGTGTGTGGGGCGGGGGCCCCAGGCCAATGTTTGTGGTGGGCATGTTGCACTGCAGTTGAAGAGAGCCCAAGTTCATAGAGCCAGAGCTGAGGTTTGGAGGTGGGGTCATAGTGGGCTGGCCCTGGGGGAGAGGGGTGTGGGGAGATGGAGCCAGTCCTGGGTTGGACAGGGAGACACTGGTGGCATAGGAAGTGACTGATGCGGAGTGTGAATAGGGCATACCATGGGGGTCCATGATAGTGTTTGTGAGCTGCTGCAGTTTGGCCAAACTGAACGTGGCAGACGGTTGGGGGTAGCCACTTGTGCTAAAGTCCTGGCCCATGCGCTCATAGAGTGTTCTTCCCCCTCCTCCGCCACCACTCTCTGGGATCTCCATAATCATTGGCGTGGAGGCAAAGCCATTACCCATACTGCACTGGGACAGTGGCTGCTGCTGTTGCTGCGGAGGGGGTGGGGGGGCTGAGGGTGCAGGTTGGGAGTTGGGGGCTTGCGGTTGCTGAGGTGGCTGCTGTGGAACCTTCTTTTGGGACTGTGGCTGCTGTTGCTGCTGGTTAGTGCTGGGCGGTCTTTCAATCACGCCACAGCTTTGAGGAGACTTGATGCCACAGCTGGGGGTGTTGGACGGAGGTGGGGGCGGTGGAGGCTGGGGTACAGCACTGCCTACATTATTGGCACTGGAACCACTGTTAGGGCCCTGTCCCGTTTGCTGGATGTGGCTGCAGCTGCCCATGGTAAGCTGGGAGCCCCCTGTCCCAGTGGATGAGTTGAGACTGGGAGCTGGAGCGAACGAGCAGCTATTGGACTGGGATGATGAGGAGGGCGGTGCTGAGCTGGAGGAAGACGGAGCTGAGGAAGAGGAAGCAGTGGAGGCTCCTGCTACAGCAGCTGAAATACCCCCTCCATTGCCCCCGCTCCCTGTCCCGTTGCCCCCTCCTCCCATAGTGGAGTCGTAGCTGCTGGGGTTGTCATAGTTCTCTGTGGTGCTCTCTATGCTGCCCAAGTCACTGAAGCCACTGTCCACCACCTGCTGAGAGTGGTCCGACACTGATGGGACATCCATCATTGGCGATGTCTCCATATTTTGCTGAGATGGAGCAGAGAGAGAACTGGGGTGCTCTGGTGTAATTTGAGTGTACCCACCTCCAGTGCCTCCACTATTGCCCCCTGCTCCATTTGGGCCAGGGGTGCCTCCCCTCTGTCCCGCAGGTGTTGTGTCCATGATGCCAGAAGACAGTCCAGGACTGTTGACCGAGCGAACAGACTGATTGGGCAAAGGTGGCATGGGAGGATTGGGCATGGGGCTACTGTGTTGGGACGCCCCACACTCCTCCACTAAAGCCAAAGCCTCTTCCTCCCCCTCCCCGGTGTGGCTGTAACTCTGCAGTGTCCGGCACGCAGCAAGGGTCTCCTCGCAGTCCTGGTAAGCCCCATGGTGCGGGTGGGGTTCAGCCTCTTCATCCTGGGCTTCCCCCTGCGTTAGGGACTGGACAGCCTGTACGGTCTCCAGGTCTAGCTCATTGGAGTGGTGGTGAGGGTGGTGGTCCGGGTGCTGGGGGTGTGGGTGGGGGTGTTGGGGCTCCATTAACAGCGTGACGCTCTTGTCTTCGTGCAGAGGCGGGAGGTCCATTGGCTCTGAGGGAACAGACATGGCCGTAACAGTTTCCACAGCAGCGGCGGCTGCAGCAGACTCCTCCTGCTCTCTGCGCCTCCTCTCGTCCTGCTGTGGGTCAGCTGAAGATGGGCCACTCTTCGCCCCCTGTGGCTCTTCCTCAGCCTCCTCCTCCTCTTCCTCCTCCTCCTGCTTGCTGACGTAATCTCTGGCCACGCTGTTCTCTATGTCTAAAAAAGCTTCTCCCTGTGGTTCTTCTTTAACGGGAGGGGAGCTGGCCCGAGAGGCTGGCTCCTCCTCTTCCTCTTCTTCATCATCATCATCCGAGTCTGGGCCCTTTCGTTTTTTGCTGCTGTTGCTCTTGTCATCTACGTGTCCATCTCCTTCATCATCAGCGTCATGGTCATCACTGCGTCTGCTTCCTGACCCTGGTGTGACAGCCGCTCGCCTGCCCATGCTGCTACACTCCTCTTCCCGCTCTTCGTCATACTCGTCCTCTTCACGGTCTCCCTCTGTGTCTTGGGGACGGGACTGGGGTGCTCTAGGCCCAGGCGTGGAGGATGATGAAGACGGGGACAGTAGAGGACGGGATGGAGGACGGCTGGGTTTGTCCTCTTCCTGTTCCTCATCCTCTTCATCTTCATCCTCTTCCTCTGGCTCTGAGTTGGGGGGTGGCTTCGGAGCAGGCTGTGAAGTCTGTCGGAGTGCTGGGTTTTTGGGTGGCCTGCCTCTCCTCTTGGGGACTTTCTGCTCAACAGGTTTAGGAAGATAATCATCCTCTTCGTCTGAGTCTTTCTGTTTGTTGTCTCGCTCCAGGTTTGTTCGACACACTCGTTTGCTGCTGCGCTCATCCAGCGGTGACTCTTTGTCCAGCTGTTGGTCCAGCAGCCTCCGTCTCTCCTGCTCCTGCCTCTCTGCCTCCTCCTGGGCCCTCTGCAGGTACCAGCCTCTAGGTTTGCGGCCGGGCTTCATCTTGATTTTGGGGGGCGAAGGATCCCCGCTCTGGTGTTGGCTGTCAGCAGCTGCTCTCTGGTTAGACCCGCTGCCTGGAGGTCTCCCAGGTCCCCTTTTCTTCCAGTGCAGAGGTTTGCGGCTCTTTCCTTTAGGCCAGCCCTTTTTCTTTTTGACTGGTGCTTCAGGGTTTGCAGCTGAAGGGTCTGTGGGAGACGCTGATAGGACGGACACAGGCTTTAGGACAGGTGTAAGCTCTGAAAAGAGGTCACAGAGAATCAAGTATTAGATAAACCTTATTTAAATAAAGTATTATGCTTTATAGTAACTTCTATAAGTACCATCGTCCTCTGAGTCTGTTAGATTGGAGTGGCGGGCACGTTTGGGTGATGGGTCAGATAAGCGAAGAGCAGAACGGGCAGGTGGATATCGCCGCAGAGGGTGTCCCATAGGTGTTTCCTCCTCAAGTCTGGGCATGGGCCTCTCAGAGTCTGAATCTACAAAGGGCTCATCTAGGACCTCAGTGGTCTCAGAAATGGTCTCTGTTACCACGCTGCTGTGAGGGTGACTGCGCTGACGAAAACGGCGCTTCCTTAAGGGCTTCTGGGGAGAAACAGAAGACATAATTAGATGTGACAAATCAAAATTTTTACTGTGCATTTAACAACATGAAAAAGTCAACTTTTTTCTTCTCAAATAATGTCTAATTTTTATCACTAACCTTGCACTTGAGTCCCATGGTTGGTTTTGTGAGCATTGGAGGGGAGCATGCTCTCCTGTCTTCATCATCCTCATCTTCATCATCATCCTCCTCCTCCTCCTCTTCCTCACTGCTCTCACTGAAGCAGCTTTTCCTAACAGGAGAAGAATCACTCAGTCTGGGAACTCCTGGCAGCTGTCCCAGACTGTCCCCAGGCCCCTCTGTCAGTCTGGGTTTGGGACCTCGCTTTTTTCTAGGGGGGCGGCCTCTCCGCGAGGGGGTTATTGACGAGTGACTGGTCATTCCCAGTTTGTGAAAAGGTACGGCATCTGTTTGTCTGTCCAGTGAGAAAAGTGATGGTGGGCTGCTGGCAGAGCCCAGGGTTTTATCCTGCTCTGTCTCATCATCTTCATCCTCATCATCTACAGGACGAATCTTAGGTGGACGTCCTGGGTGTGTAGTGTCCCTCCCTTTGCCCCAGGGCCAGTTCTTGGGTGGGCGCCCCCGTGGTCGCCGCTCTCCATTGGTTGGGGGTGCAGGACGTTGTGGTTCTGAGACAGGTGGACTGCGTATTGGAGCAGAGTTTGGGGAACTCTGGCCAATGGGAAGCCCTAGAAAGCCCTTTCTCTCTTCCTCCTCCTCCTCCTCTTCGTCGTCTTCTTCCTCATCCTCCCTTTTCTTGGCTTGACGCATGTGCCAAGACATTGACGGGCCCTTTGGACTTGGTTTGATCTGTGAAAGTAAAAAAAAAAAAAAGTGTTCAGTGAACAAGAAAACAACTCAGTTTAGTTCATCATTTACATAAAACTATATCTCTACCTCTTTGCGCTTGTCTTTGTCAGCCACTTCATCATCATCATCATCATCATCATCATCATCTCCCTCTGCCTCAGAAACCACAGTGTTGGTTACAATGACTGGAGTCCAGCGAAGACACTCCGGGTCTACCTCTAGCTGCCGTGGCCGAGCTTTCAGACGAGCCATGTGGTCAGAAACAAGCTTCTCACGACGGACAAGCACCATTCTGCAAAAAGAAACAGTTAATTTGACCACATCCCTAAATCTGTGTTTTTTGTGATCATTCAGGCCTTGTCTCTAACCTTTCTCCCCGCTGCTCCAACATGTTTAGGCTGTGCAGAGTGGTAGTGATGTCTTGTGGGCAGATCCCAGTCAGTTTGCTTAGATGACGTATACTAATTTGGCGATCGTGCAGTTCATGGAGACACTCCAGGACAACACTTCGCCAATAAGCCATGTAAGATAACCGGCCAAGGTCAGACAGAGGCTTCTCTGGTGATCCCGGCTGGCCTTCACGCTTTGACAAAAGATAGCCTAAAACAAGACATAAGTAAGTATAAGCAAATGCATTGCCAAAATGTAAGCAAACACTACATCAACACTACAGCAACAAATAGTGAGACTTACTGAAGTCAATGAGAAAGCGCCCATAGCCCTGGCGCTGGTACTGTGGAAGGATCATGATGCATGATACGTTGTATTTTTGTTGACAGTGCTTTTCCTAGAAAAAAAGAGAATATACAAGCATAATGTTAGAATTTAACAAGAATTTAGACGTTTGGCAGATAAACTGAAAGTCTACCAAGTTTCATCAAACGCAAAACAAACACAGTACAGAACAACTTTCAAAACACATCCACAATAAAAAATTTGCTGCCATAGAAGAAACTGAAGAAACTTGTTAAAGAACTTTTTTTTTTTGAGTTGGCTTTCAAAACAAAACATGTCAAAACATGTTAATTTTCTTCAATTTCTTCAAAGGCAGTTGTATAATAAAGGACAGGTAAATATTCTGATAGCTGAAGACTTGGTTTGAAAATATTGCCACAGCACTAAAATCCTATACATTGGTCTAAAATGTGTATTAAGTGACAACAGCATGTTATCAAACAGAACAAAAAGACATAAAATTGAGACTCACCTTAGAAAAGTAACCAACGAGGTGACAACCCTTGTTGTCGTTCTGGGTCAGTACATAGAAAAGGAAAGGCTCAACATCATAGTACAAGGTCTTGTGGTCTAGAAATAACTTGGCCAGAAGACACAAGTTCTGACAGTAGATTGTGCTCACATTTCCATCAACCTGTTGAGAGAAAAGGCAAGACAGATTAGCACATCTTACTCCAGGATATACAGTTTGCACAAGGCCAAGTCAACAGACAGTCAACAGTTAAAAACGTAAGTGTCGACCAATGACACCCACTGTACGCTGCATCTCAAGACACTGTGGCTGTTGGAAAGATGTGGAGGAGAGAAACAAAAAGCTGTAGCGGAGAAGGAAGGAGGTTCGATTTGGCAGCAGGCCACTTATCTGTGCTCAGGATGGACTGCAGGGCTAAGAAACAAGAGCTGCAGCGACCATACCCTGCAGACAAGCCACTACATTATCTGGCACAATACTGCCCCACACTCAAGAGCTTTAGAGTAAATTTGCGCCATTAATAGAAAACAATGTAGACATATTGTTATTGATTGATATTTGATAATGCAACCTAAATAATTAAACAAGCAGTACATACCATAGTCAACATTTGATTAGGGAGTGTGCATGACTGGAGCCTATCCCAGCAACTGTGGGCCTTAGGCAGGACACACCATGAACAGTGGCCAGTTGACATACAGAGACATACACTAAGCACCGAATTTACAATTTATGGGGGCGTCATGGAAGCAGATTAATTTCAGCACGTATGTTTAAAAGTGTAGATTTACACCGAGAACTGCTGCTACGCTGCTTGTGTCACCCCCCACCCCCCACCCCATGCATTCAACTCCTTCAGACTAGTTAAACAGAAAGCAGTTCATACGCAGCTGATGCGACACTTGTCTTTGGACGTTGGGAAGAAGCTGTGAGGTATGAGCACCTATCACCGTGCCCATAGATTTTTTTTTGTTGGACACAAATCTTACCTCAAATACAGAGACCTCATTCTTCCTATAGATCTCATTGGCAGGAGGATGAAACCACTGGCATTTCTTCATGTGCTGGTAAAGAATGCTACGGCTTTTCATGTAGCGCAGGCAAAACTCACACAGGTACAGCTTGGGGAGTCTAAAAAGTAACAGAGACAAGAGCAAGTCAAGTAATTTGGTATATTTTGTAGTAATCAATATTCCATAAGCTGTGAGTAAATATAGTTTAAAAACAGATGGTTAAATTAGCACTATGGTCTATTAATTATCAATAATGTATGATGATACAGTATGTGTATTGTCTTAGTGTGTTACCTGCTGTACTCTTGTGGATATGGAGATGAATACCACGTCTGGATCTCATATTTCCCAAACTCTATGACCGAGGGACAGCGCATCTGAGGGTCTGGTGGACCAGTCACTCCAACTTTCTGTATTTGTAATGAACAATGTGGAAATTAACGAGAAAAACTGAGGTCAAAGTTTAGCATTTAACCACTGTCACTATGAAGAGAACATTTGTTAGTTGTAACAGACTTGTTGTAACATTTATTAATGCAACGTCTAATAAGCGTGCACTCATTGTTGATACCCACTGATAATCGCATTACAGCCTTTTTACAGAGCATTAAGTTCTACTACTTTGCAAAAATCAATGATGGGGCAGTGCTTTAGTACACTTCCCTAACATACACTAGAACACAACTCCTTGGAGAAAATATTGTTAAATTAAGTAATAAAAGTGTGGTAGTGTAACTCAGTAATTAACACTGAACTTGCTGTGCAGACCAATGCAAGTAAAGCTAATAATAAGAATGCACTAGTTTAGAAATGGCACAGCCCAGCATGTTAAAACTTCAACTCAAACTCGCTATCGTCTGTGACTTATGCAAACCACACATTAAGGTCATGGATTCGTCAATATTTAGCATCCAGTGCTTACTGACAGATGTCGCATTCAGGCTAACCCAAGTAGAGAAGTGATGCTATATTAGTGACATTTTTGTGAAGCATTACGGTAAGCTGTAAACCCAGGGATTTTACTGCACCTGTAATGCCAGTTCCTGGATGTGTCTGAAAAGCTCAATGTCTTTTTCCGTCAGGTTTTCGTGACCAGGCAGTTTATCATCCTCGTCACGCCAGTCGCTGCCTTCCTGATTGTCTGGGGGATTGGAAAACAGAGTCACCATTAGTGCAAATCTAGTGCGAGGCTTTCGAGACAGGGAGCCAAGATGTCTGCCGATTGATTTTTACAGTGATGTTACAGCCACAGTGGGTAGTCAGAGATGCCACAGAAAACTTGTTCATCTTTCACAGAGAGGTTTGATTTAGCTGATAAAGCCACAAGGGGACGGGATAGACTGACGTATGAGGTAGGGGTGTCAAAAACTCTAATAGACTCAAGCCCTTGTGGATCAAACTGTCATCAGTAAAAGGCTATTGGCCAAAATGCAGCTAAAAGTGTTGTAAATATTTCTGCTTTCACTGTGTGTGTTTGGACACAGAAAGTTGAGTAGAAACACAACTGCAGGTGTCCTTTAAAAATTACACAGCATTTTTTTAAATGCATGATTAAATGTTTTCTCAAGCAAAAAACATGACAAATCAATGCTAGCCTTTTTAGTGCTGCTCTGCAATTTCCAGATACGGTACAGGAAGACTGTATCATTTGTTATAACACACACAGTTTATAGATTAAGATGGCAGAGCTGAGTGTGTAGAGAAGCACTGATAATTAGATCTGATAAAGGCGTTGCATGAAAATACAGCATGTTTGTTAGTATGCTTTAAGCCAATTATGTATAAAATGCTTGAGGTTAGTGCTGTATTTAATTACTGCTTTTAGCTAAAGATAGCCATTTCAAAAAGCAGAAAACACCCCTTCCCCTTACCCGCCCTGTCATCTCCATCTCCCTTGCGGCTGGCTTTCTTACGGATGCGGCACTGCTGGGAGTAGTCCACCACTTCTTGTCGCGCCTTACGCCCCTCCGGAGATGGCGTGAAGAACTTTGTGAGAGCGTCGATTAAACCCTTCGTCTTGTTGTTGAAGCGGAGACTGCTCTGGGTCAAGTCGTCGTCCTCTCGCATTGAAAACAGCAGCCGGTCGTCGCCAGGGTAACCCTCGCAGGACGAACTGGACGAAGAGTTGGCTGACGCAGACCGCTTCCTCCTGCCACGACCACCGAGCTTCTTGAACGGCCGTCCTGGTCTGGAGAGTGAAAAGATGAGATGGGATTATGTCAGAAGTAATAGTGCCACATACACCAATGAGGCAAAACATTACTTACCTCCTGCCTTTTATAGGTGGTCATAATGTTATCTGCTCCATACACTACAAACTGCAATGCACTTGTGTATTTTGACACCTCTCTATCAGAACCAGCATTCATTTCTTCAGCAATTTGAGCTACAGTAACTCATTTATTGGATCGGACCACACGGGCCAGCCTTTGCTCTGTATGTGTATCACCTGACTCCTGTTCATCATTGTTCCTCCCTTGGACCATTTCTGTTAGATACTGACCACTGCAGACCGGAAGCACCCCACAAGAGGTGCAGTTTTGGAGATGCACTGACCCATCAAACATGCTCAAATTCCATTTCCTGCTTTTAACATATCAACTTTGAGGACAATATGTTCACTCGCTGCCTAATATATCCCACCCACCACCAGGTGCCATGGATGTTGAAATAATCCATTAATCAGTACACATGTCAGTGCGCGTAATGCTATGCTTGATTGGTAAATGTGCTGAATAGAGAGTCAAATACAGCATACAGGTATAGCTTATTCTTAGACATTGTTAGTATTTAGTGACTAGAGCTGTGTCATGGCAGACTGCTGTAGCCGCTCATCACTGACAGAAAAGAAGGCACCATTAGTTGAAAGCATCTCTTTACCTGTTCTTGGGCCGTCCCAGTGGTGCACTGTAGCGTTGTTTGATTTGTGCTGCCTTGTCATGTAAAAGCTTTCCCTTTTTCCTTGGCTGACAGATTTGACAAATCCACATGCCTAGAAAAGAGAGGGGAGCCACACAGGTTTACACACTGGAGAGGATTAGACATGACAACAGCAAATCAAATGCATTATTAGTTGTATGGTGCTTTAGGAGACAATGATTAGAAATTATGTTAGTGTGTCAATCAAATAGTCAGTCTACCTTTTGGCATCCGCATGAGTGGAGGATCGCAGCACTCCATGTGGAAGCCCCGGTCACAAGAGTCGCAAAACAGCATGTTGTCCTGCAAAGAGGTTAGTGGAGGATTTCAAAAGAGCATCTTTTCGAAAGATGTATGTGTGAATGGTTTGAGCATTTTTCTTTTTATTGCAATGTCTTTAATTTGAATTTCCTTTTTGTTTTTTTTAACAAACATTTCAGTAACAATGATTTCTGACATTAAAAGAAGAGACTGAAATGGGCTAGACTAAAATAGCTCACTCCCAGGACTACAGATATATCTGTCAGCGTCTCTATCCGGCTCTTAAGCACAGAGTGCTCAGAGACACTGTTTGGCTGCCAGTCCGCCATATTCACTCATCCACTCACCGCATTCTTCCCTTGATCCTGACAGCTGCTGCAAGTCTTGCATTCAATGCATTGCCACCACAGTGCCTTGACTCGTGCTGTGAGCTCTGGGGAAAACTTGAGACAGGACGGGTGGCCTGCAGGTAGAAGACATGCATATTTAAGTGCATCAACATCACATCTTATTTTTTGTCACTGTCTGACTGACAGCTGTGACCCACTTGCATCACTACAGAGGGAAGAAAAAAATGTTTCTTTTGGAAGTTAGATCTCCTACTGGATCCAACCTGGCTGCAAACAGTGTTCAAACATAAATGACAATCTGCCAGAGACATGCTTTTCCACGCTTTGAAGAGCAGCAAAAACAGCTTTGTGTGGAGCGCAAACTCAGAGAGAAGAGAGGAAAAACAACTGTCCTTTACACCAAACAAGTGAATGTGGACTTTCTCTAAACATATGCACTAACTAAAGGTTTAGAACTACAATTACAAAAAGAGCCTTTCACGTTACATTTACTGTATAGCTGCAAACAGAAGAAAATGAGCAACAACAATCTTTCTTTGCACTTTTTTTCTACTAAACTATTGATTGTCTTTCAAACATTGTTGCTCACTACTCATCAAAATGCATCACTCACCACTGTTGCCACAGTCGGCACAGGAGATGAGCTCCTCTGGCTTCTTATCGCGATTTTGCTCCTTGGTCCCCAAACAGAAGCTGCAGATGGGGATGGGCTCTGCCACCGGCTGGAAATGGGACAGAGAGAAAATACAGTTAATGTTAACATGCACTGTACAGATGAGACCAACAAAGGAACCTTTTGTGTGATGGATCAACCGAATGACTGCAGATGTGTGTAATCAGCTAACAAAGGATTTAAATAAAACTACTGTTACACAAGTGTCTTTGAGTGTTTAAGGTAATGAGGAGCTCCTGTGATGAGTGAACTTGTATAATTCACAAGACATCATGTTATTAAGTGCTTTGTGTATGAGTCTCTGCAGATTTGAACCTTGTTTGATCATAAGCCACGATTCACTGCAATGTGCCCCATTCAATGCTTAATCTAAAACGTACTTACAGTCATCCAGTCTTTTACTTTGTCCCCAACCACAAAAACCATATCAACAAGCATGTACCCATATCCAGGACAGTGAAGATGAAAAGCCAACTGCCTTCTGACTGACTTCTAAATGCCACCTCTGTTCCAAATCATTGCACAATTGTTATTATAGTGTATACTATGCTGCCAGCTTGCCCCATTTACAGTTACATGCACTGCATACACTCACTGTAATTTTGAAGGACCAAGGTGCTGGTGTGCTCCCTAACTGAGTACACCTGCATTCAGACAGCCCAACCACTGTTGTCAATCAAATACAGCACGAAGCATTCAAAACAAATCTCAGGGTTATTCAGAAATGTCATTCAAACAACAGGCGGAAAATATTCATAAGACACAGGACACACAATGGGACTGCTGGTATTGTATGGGGAGCAGGTGTAGTTTTGGCATAAGACACAGCACAAACAACATTAGCCAAAAGAGTTCTTCAGTATTCCTAGTTTTATAAAACAGCTAGGGAGTGCTACTGCTGAACGAGCCACTAGACATCTGGGTTGTTATTTGTTTTTACCACAGTGCCTGTTGACAAGTGGAGAGATCGGGTACAGTAACACAGTACACAATGTTTTGCTAAGATATACATCCAAACAAAACAATGCCACAGAGGAAAATATTTATTTTTGGCAATTTGAGTATGTACTCCTCAATCTGCATACAGAATAACAGAAGCACAATAACAGAAGCAAATGAAATATTAATACTGGAAGAATGTTGCATTTTGCTTTGTAGAGAGTCATGGTTTTAAATTGATTTGGAAAACATACATCTTTCCCGCTTCATATAATTGAACCAATTTATTGGTCAGGGCTGCAAATTATTACAAATCTATTTCTTATTGCAATACCCACAAAAGCAATATTCATAAGAATGGCTTTAAAATTATGGCTTCCATGTGATAGGCAGTTAGAGCTTTAAATCATTAGATTGTGACTGTGAAAAACTATTCTGTAGTCCAGATCCATATTATAGCAAATGGGTTATATTTTGTAAGTCACGCCAACACTGCATGCTTTCCATATACCATGCAGCCATATTAAGAAGTATCTTGGAATATTCAAACATTCCATTTTCATTAGTCAAAACAGCATTGTAATTTTGGGCAAATATACCAAATTAATTTGTTGCTATACATCTTAAAAAAAAAAAAAAAAATCTGAACCGGAAAAGTGTATTTTCCATCCCAAGGTCATTACTTTCGAACCAATGCACCAGGGACTAGCTCCTGATTTATTTAGATGCAAGAAAACAACAAGACGACGACAGGCTGCGCTGAAGCCGGTGTCAGTGTTAGTGCACACATAGCCTCCGAGCTGTGGTGGAGAGGCAAAGGCAGCAGGTCCTGGCAGTGGAGGAGACAGGGACACGAGTTTGATTTATTGGGTTCATTTCCTTCTGACTCAGGCTGCTTCCAATCCCATCGTCTCCCCATGTGCCCCCCCCACCAGCCCACCACAGCACATAGGTATGGAGTGAGTCAGTAAGCAGGGGAAAAGAGAGGTAAACAGTAAGTGGGGAGGAGCAGGAGATGTAAGGAGAAGCAGATAAGCAGCGACAAGAGGAAAAGGATAGATAAAGCTTTAGCTGTGGATAAATAGATCACTCCAGCTCAATTTCTACAACCATTTTACATTCGCTAAAGATGGAAATATTGTTTGTGTTATTCGTTGGGATGTAGGAACAAGGGTGCAATGTCAAAATGTGGTGTTCAGTGATCACAGACTATTTTTCAAGGTCAAATACACAGACTTTTCAATCATTACAAATATATCTTTAAGCATTTTTAATACTTTGCAAGTGTGGTAAATGACTTGCAACACTAATTAAAATGGCTAAAGGCTTTTAGAACAGTTACCAGGAGGAAAAAAATCTTGATAACCCTTAATCAAATTGAAACAGATGGGATAATTTTGTAGAGGCTAGTTTTCCTTACCAACCAATTTAACAGGTGGAATATTCAGATAGAAAGGACAGCATAATTTTCCTAATGTAGATTTTTGCAGAAACCGTAACATACTAAAACCATGAGAAGTCACAAGTACTTTTTCTGCCAGCCTGAGGCCAAGATAAATGAAATGCATCAGAAAGGGCATTCAAAATAAAACCTAAGACAATTTATAAATATGGGACAGTACCTCAATGGGTAGAGACATTCGCCCACTAACCCGAAAGGTTGGCGGTTCAATCCTAGCTACTGCCATTGCAATGACACTTTACCCACCTTGCCTGTATGAATGTGACTATGTTTGGTGGTTGTTGGAGGGGCAATAGGCGCAGATTGGCAGCCACACTTACGTCAGTCTGACGAAGGGCTGCTGTGGCTACAGAAGTAGCTTACTGCCACAGAGTGTGGATTAGGAGTGAATGAATAATGCACCAAATTGTAAAGCAACTGAGTGTCTAGAGACACACTATATAAGACTAAAGTTTATTATAAGTCTATTATATATTACTAAATGCTAGGAGGCAGATGATTGGCTGTGTCGACCCCATAAAGGTTAAAAGTAAAAAAAAATGGACAAACTCACCAATCAAAAGATAGCAATAAATAGCTAAGTAAGCTTTGAACTGCATGTACTAATCTCACAATTAAATTGAGAGAGATTTTTAGAGGTATGTGAAGCACTTCACAACCCTAAGCACAAGTCGATATTGAATCCACCAGAAAAGATGAATAGCTGTTCTTTAAAGAGACAGAACAAGGGCACAGTGCAGAAGCTGCGAGAGTAAACTGTTAAGTGTAAAAAAGAGAGAAAATGTGCAGCTCAGAGCGGGGCTGCGTGAGACCAACACCTCAATCATTCCTGTCTCTTAACCCTCTGTGTGCCGGAGGAGGTCAACTGCTGCTGCTCACCCCGTGTATGCTTAAGTAAACACAACTACTGTGGTATAGAGATGTATGTTACAGTGTGGCTTCGGTTACTGCTGCCACTGTAAATTAATCCCCAACAGATACTAAAAAATGAAAAGCTAATCCTTCATGACAGGGATACTGGAGGAGAGAAACACAATCCTCAAATTCCTACTGAGAGTTATTTCTCCGTTTCAGATTTTTTCAACCTCAGCCGGCGTGGGCTGCCAGAGCTGCTGCTACATTACAGTGTCACTCTAGAAATATCCCTCAGCTGGTTGACAAGAGTGTCATGGCTGAACCTTTGACTTGAGGTTGTGTTCGCCTTTTTTTAAGCCAGTGTGTTGTTAGGATTCAGGAACAATGTGGCTCTTAGCCAAACGGGACACGCCTCATAGCAACAGTTTGCAACTCGCTGTGTTGACTGGGAGGACTTGAAATGCCACCTTTAGGTCTATACAAACATGGCTCACACAATAGAGAGGCCTTCATACATGCATAGCCACACTTACACTGGCTTACACTTATGTTTTTAGATTAAGCAACACTGGCTGTGTTTTACAAATAAAAAAGTGAATTTTGACAAAAATTTTTAAATGTGCAAAGTTCTTTAATAACAAGCAAACACATGAGAGTTCTGGTTTATTTTAGAAATTAAAATTGTGTTTGGTGTATCTAGTAGGGAATGGTTGCTTGTTATGTCTCTGCAAACCATGCAACTAACTGGCCATTGTTCAGAGTGCCTTCCGCCTCAGGCCTAAAGTTAACCACCGTAGCAAAGTGGTTACACTCTTTCACATATGCGCTCTCTGCTCAGAGCAAAAAGATCCCGGGTTCTAATCGCAGACAGTGTGGGGCCTTTCTGTGTGGTGTTTGCATGTTCTCCCTGTGTCTGGGTGGGTTTTCTCCAGGTGCTCCGGTTTACCCCTTCAACCTAAAAAACACTGGCTAATCCTCCAGCTAGGTACTCCTGACCAGGATCCTGGCTCAAGCCCTGGAGAAGGGTCCACATGGGCGCTGCACTGCGGCTGCCCCCTGCTCCTGACACTGGCATTAAAGGCTGGGTCAAGTGGAGAGAGCAAATTTCCCTATGGAGACAATGAAGTTAACCTTAACCTCTGGCCTCTAAACATGACTAAGTGGAAGAAAAATGTATGAATGAAAACCTGTTTTCAGGAGTTTTATATGGACAACTTGAGATTGTTTTCTTATAATTATATGCTATCCAATACAATTAGTACAATATGCATAACTTATAATAAAAGCTGTACAGAATAGGAATAAACACTGAAAAGGCTGTGGAAATAACTGCTAAATACTGTGGTTACTAAGTGCTCCGATCAGGATTTTTGAGGCCGATCACCGATCAGCCTTTGCTGTGATCGACTGATACCGATCATGGCCGATACCGATCACGTGGTCTTCAATGTAGTAATGTAATGTATGCAGGCTATTATTAGTTCCACTTGAAAAATACTGTAGCCTTTGTAAATATAAAAGTACAACAAAATTCTACTTATTTTTGTTTTAGAAGAGATTTTGTTGCATTATTGGCCTTTAATGTGTGCCCACAAGTGTCTGTGTGACTTTGTTTGAATGCTCCGCTGATGTAAAAATCAGCTGTTCTTAATTGGTGCCTTTAGTGTGAGTCCGCGGGTGCAGCGCCTGTGTCCATGTAACGCACAACCAAACCAGGTTGAAACACGGTGGACTAAAGAGCAGAAAGCTCCTGCAGCCAGTTTTGAAAACGTCTGAACGAAGTAAACGTGCACAAGAGAGCAGAGAAGACAACGATGAAAGGTGCTCCTCTCAGACACACGGACACATGGGCAGCCTTTTTACTTTCTCTTTCCATCAGCAGCCATTTGGTGCAGTTTAAGCCACAAAACGCACAGTTTTCTCCGCGCAACAAGACACAGGCAGACTCTGAACTTTCTTAATGCTTTTAACGTAAATGTTAGCGGGTTAGCTGTAGCTCTATTTGCGTTGCCGTTTGCAAATGCACACACTGCTGCGCCTCAGTTCTGTCCCGTGCGCTCCAGAAGCAGGCGGGGACAAAGCAGGGACATAAAGCAGCAGCTCCAGGGCAGGTTTGTGTTAGTTATAACCCGGGCTTAACTTATAAACACTGCTAGAATAACACTACTGCTGTTTAATCAAAGCGGAGTTGCAGGACAGTAAATGTGAGAGCCTCACGTGTTTGTTGTAATTTGATCGGCCCTTCTGATCGGCCCATTTTACCGATCACCGATCACTCTATTTTTAGCCATGATCGCCGATCGCGGCCGATCGATCGCAGCACCCTTAGTGGTTACATTTTGCTAAATATTGTGGTTACATTTCTGTCTTATTTTTGCAGAGGAACCATCCTCCTCTAAAGCCAGAAACAGCTGATAATGCGAGTTTGACTTTTATCACATCAACCCTTATAATAAATTGCTTCAACTCTCAAAACTGTCTCTCTGTGTGAATAAAATGAACAAAGCAAGTCAAAATCACTTGTTACATCTACATTTTTCTGAATGGTGAAATGAATACTAGAGGCCACATACTGTGCTGTTTGTTTGCAGATATAATAGAGTGAAAAGAACAAATAGGACTGACCTGCTTTTCTTCTTTATGAATATTGCTAGCAGTTATACAAAGACAGGAGAGAGAGAGTGGGACAGGAAAAACTGAACAATAGGACAAAATGAGGAAGAAGAGTAGAAATATCAGAGAGAAAGTTCCAATTCAAGGATCTCATTAACATGGAAGTCCTATATTTGCAACCTGCCACTAACACGCTTTTCTTACAGCTGCCCTCACCACAAAGCCAGGTCTATTGATCGCTCATTCAACACATGTTAAAGAGTGTGGAAATCAAATTTGCTAACACCAGCACCTTGACCACTGACTTTAACTGAACTAGTGCACCACAACAGTTATTTTCAACTGGTGTCATTTTGGGACCTGAAGATGTCCCTCGTTGTTTTGTTGGGACCCATGTTTTACACATTTAGGTTTTGCAATTTTGTCTACAACTTAAGATTATTATAACTTATTCAACATCTCTCAATCTGCCATAATACACATAAACAATGGTTTCCATAATTTTCTTCGCTCCACATCCTGCCTATGGCCCACTTTTGCACCCACACCTACTATTTGATAAGATAAGATCTTTAGGAAAGGAATGAACCAAAGAGGTTTATCAAGGAATGGAAGGTAGAAGTAGGACTGAGTGATAAATGAAGTTTTATTAATCAGTATATTTTCTAATGAGACACTGAATTGTAGAGTTGTAGCTATATTTTCTGTAATGCCCAACCCAGCTATGGCCTTGGTGGCATAAGATAAAAGATATTTTTCCTTTCATACCAGGTGTTATGCAGCAAAGAAACCATGGTCTTTAAATGCATAGAGCTCTATGTGTGAAACAGTTATTAAAATGCAATAAAGCATAACATCACCATACCTCATAACAGTCAAAGAGTCAAGACTGAATAAAAAAAAAGCAGCTGTATCTAAAAATCCATGTAGCCAGTAGCAAATCACATTAAAACATCCCTGACCCAGGTTTCCAAGTGACATTCCCCACCTGTGGCTTCAACCTGTTTTGTGCCAAAGTGCTCGTGCCGCAGCCAAACTTCACCTCACATTAAATTCGAGGTTAGCGGCAGAGCACGAAGCTAAATCACTGCATCAAACAGAGCGTGCTGGCCCCACTCCAGCCGTCACTTCCACAGCTGCTAAACACATTGGCTCCATTTGCAGGGTGCCGAGGTTAGAGATACGCACGGCCTCTCAGCTACACTTCCCATGCCAAATGCCATTCACATCATAGTCGCTGGTGGGGTGGAGGTAACTGTTCCCCTCAGAAAACGCGGCAGAGCAATGGTGCGAGCTGCTTCTGCTTGGGTTATTGTTTGTGTGTCGCTGAAGATAAATGTGGTAGTTGTTTATAGAAAAGTCCAATAAACTGCAACCAAGTAGCAAAATAGGTAGTTTACTAAGCATTTAGCTTTCAATGACACATGTCTGACAGGTATAACCGTGTGAAGAAGCTGTCTGCCGAGAGAGTCCATTTCAACAGCTCCCTTTCTTGAGGGGATGCGATGGCAAATCTTTCATATAGGCACTTGCAGGCACCGTTCCTTAAACAAGCATAGGGTGGTGGAGTTTTGGACTGCATGTAGGGGACTTGAACCTCTGATCTTCTGCACCAAAGGCATAGGCAATGAGCTTCAACTACTTCACTAATGAGGGCCAAAAATGTTAACCAAATGATTATTCATAAATTGTAATACTAGTCAAGCTGCTGATGACGTGCTGTATTGCCCAATTCCAAACGACAGCAAGCTGGCACTCGTTTATTGCAGCTTACAGCACACATCAAAAATAAAAAATTACAGAAATACATCAGTCACAATTACACCCTTCAAAAATAAAACCAAAGAGGAGCGACCAGTAGGATTAAAAAGGACCCTTCATTGCAAATATTTATGTTGTTTTGCAGCAGGTGATGTGTAGGAATGAGGTGGAGTAACCCACAGGAAAACTTTCCATGCACCAAGCAAACATAACCACCTTACAACAACAGCAGCAGCAGCAGCAGCACAGGAGCAGGGGAAGGGAGCAGAGAGAAGAAAAGATGGAGATGGAAGATGCACTAGAGGCATATAATCAATGTCGAGGGACATTTTGTATAGACTGTCCTCTGAACGGAGCAGGGATGTCTTCACCTTGAGCAAATACAAGCAGGGATAATCTATGTCAGGTTACGATTGGCAGTTTGGGGTTGATCTAATACGGGCTGCTGTGTGGAATGAATTACACAAGGCAAATATATCTGTAATGGCTTCTAACAAGGACTGACTAATGTAGAATCTATGGGAACGCAAGCAGCAAAGCACCATTAAATGACTAGCATCAGCCAAAGCAGTTCTGGGTCAGTGGAACATTTGGAGGGAAATCACCAAAACACTGCGATAGCTTGCTGGTTGTTGTGTGTATGTTGTGTGAGTTTTTTCACACGTCCTCGCCGTGACACCGTCGTCGTCATCTAGAACTCTGGTTCACCCCTATCCAGCTGTTGAGAGGGCAATCACAGGGCAGGGAGATTGCTCTTGTCCATCATGACAGCATGAACATCACAGGCACACATAACGCACTTGCCGCTAATATCCACGCGAATATACACACAAAGGCTAGCGTCAAGCCCATCCCACCTAATGGCCATGGCTTCATACAGCTAACGGGCGCTCAGGGAGGCAATGAGGTTTGCCATCCATATATCCATGACCCCTGGATGACTTCTCTCCCCCATTCGCCTCCCTCATTTTGACCTGGCAATGGCACCCTATTAGGGCAGGAGGGGGGAGACAGAAATAAGGTCCATGATCCCGTTTTCAATGGAGTACTAGCAGCGTGTTGAGTACACAAATCTCCCAGCAAATGGGGTCAAAGCTGGTGCTTTGCCAATTTGTTTTGATTTTCTCCCCACTGCTTTTACTCACACACACTGCCACTCTCTTTCCCCTTCCTTCTGAAATCATAACTGTTAGCAATCATTCGTGGCAATATGGCACTGATATGGTGATCCAAGAAAGGAAGCAGCACAAGGAAGAGTGATCATCCAACACTTGTCTCTCGCCACTACAGATATTGCTGTTGGCACAAATTCACATATTCATCAAGAGCACTAGAATGAAGCACCAATCCTGCACAACTGCGCAGCAGTAAGGTTTCATCCACTGGAAAGATATATGAATACCAAGCTGGAAAATGCATGATGACTTGTCTGAATGCAGATGCCATATACAAATGTGAACACTACTGTACCCTTATAGATACAGTTAATATTTTTCTTCACTATCACATAATATAGGCAAATCATTGTTTTAGAAGTGTTTAGACAGTAAAAAAAAATATCTGTCTATTTTGTGCCACTATAGTATACTTTATGGTATCCTGCCTGTCTCTATCAAATCAGAAGTGTCATATCTTTTACTGGGTTTTCAATGGTGGCGCACCAGACAACAAAAGTATTGTAATTAAACAGGAAGAAGACGTAGTGATGACATGGAGAAAATGGACTCAAGGGAAGAATCAAGGCCACTCTGGTTATGTAGTATGCATCTATAAAAGGTGAGCCACAGGGAGCCCCTAACTGCAGAAAAATGCAATAGCAACACTTCCATCTATTTAGCCCTATTTTCTAAACTCTCCTCTGTCATACCAAATAACTTCATATCCTCTTTCACTTTGGTCTTGCTCTCGGCCTCCTGCCTGGCAGCTCTAATATTAGCCTTCTTCTACCAATATTATTCCTACTCTGTACATGTCCAAATGATCTCAATTTGGCCTTTCTGACTTTATTTCCAAAACATCTAACATGAGCCGTCCCTCTAAAGTACTCATTTCTAATCACATCCATCCTTGTCACTTCTAAACAGTACCTTACCATCTTCAGCTTTGTAACCACTGCATTTCAAAAAGAGACAAAATTCTCACATGTATTTTAACATACTTTTTGGTGCAACAGGATAGCAATTTCAAGGCACCCTTTTCTGATGTTTCGTGTTACATAACATCTACTTTATGACTTCAGTGAGGAAGTGTACCGTATCACTATCTACACTGAAGGAGGAGCAGCTGATCTGTGGTCATCTTAAGAGGTCTGTAGCCAAGCAGGTCAGTGTGTTAGGCAGCCCCCATGTGACTTCAGCCTGCTCTCTAGGTTAATCCTACTGTGTGTGTGGTTGCATAGGCATGTACACACCCAGATATAGGCCCAAAATAGCAAGCAGCTACAGCAGAGCAATAAGTGGTGATAACCTTTTGACATATGACCTGATGACGGGCCACTATGTTTGCAGAAGTGTGAAGCTCCACTTGATTTATTTGCATACATGTTCAATGCCATGCTTTCAAGTCTATGTGTTTTCTTCTGTCAGTATGTGTCAGGCCTCTGCTGGTGTCATATTGTGGTTTATGGACAGTGTTTGCATGCACAGCTAAGTGGAGCTACAGCCATAGCTCATTTAGCTTTGAAATAGACTAGGACCCTTGTCTCATTAGACACAATTAAAATAAATGGCTAAAAACTATTGTAACATATCCTAAACTGCAGTATATTATAAGGAGCTCTCCAGTTCTGTCATTTTCAATGGTTTATGATCTGATGCCCAAAGAGAACCTAGACCAGCTCCTATCTGACAGTATACCAATGGCTTGAAGTCAAAGATATTTACATATATTTTAAAAGTCTAGTTTTGGTTGAAAGCAATAATTTGATTTTCATAAGTGCTCTGCAAACATAAGGACTTGTTCACGTCTCTGGCCCTCAGAAGAAGAGGTTAGTTGCCGACTGTTAGCTCTGATCAGGTTACAAAAGTGGGTGTGTTCCTTTGCTCCTCTGTCGCCTGTATGTCTGCTTTTCCCTCTCTCTCCAACTCATTGTGTCTCTCGCCCTTCTCCCTGTAAGATTCTGCTCTGGTTATGGAGGCCTGTAGTTTACGTCATACAGGCCTCTTCCTCTGGCACCACTACACACCACCTCTCCCTTCTCTTCCTTTCTTCCTCCACTCTCCAGACAGCTCCTGGCTGGGAGCAGCCCTGCAGCTGGTCCACATTCACTGCAGGAGGCTGGGAGCCATGTGACACTCTGCATTGACCTCCTCCTAAAAAACTGGCCCACCAGACACACACCCAACATCATTGACATACTCCTCGTGTGCACCTCTGTAAACTTGCACACCTGGGACATATTCCAGCCAGAAAACCAACTCCTGGTGTCTGTTTACACATCTATCCAAACTATTATAAAAATGTTCACTCTGGCAGAGGCTCCTTCGCTCTGGCAATGTCTTCTTTTCTCATTCGTTCTAAAATAAATTTGTAAACAACATGACCTTATGCAACTTGAAACTCATAACCAATAATATCACTTTGTTTAAGCAAGCAGCACATATTTACTACACGTCAAGTTCATGAAAATGCCAGCAACTAAATGTAACTTACTCCAATACTAACTGTGTCTAGGATTAGGCATTATAATGTGCATGTAAACTTAAAGACAAGTCACTCGTCACTCAAGAAGCTCATCAGGTTCTGATTAAAAAGATCTCACTAAAGGGCTACTAGTCAAGATTAATTTAAGTGTGTATGATTTTGTGTTGGTTTTGGTGCCTGTATAAGCAGAGTTAACCCTACCTTGTCCTTCTCGTGGGGGAGCAGTCGAACAGGTGGCAGTGACTCCAGAGACACTGTCCCAGTGCCATCGTCCTGGTGGGAGCTGCTACTGCGGCTCACCAGCTCGAACAGTGGACCCTGTTTGACCACACGTCCATGGGCCACAGCTCGCTTCAGGGCCACCCTCAGCTGCTGGTGGAAGATCCCAGTGCCCATAGAGCCACTGCTGGAAAGGTTGGATGCCACATCCGCCTGGCATTTTAGGAAACGCTCAATGTCTTTTAAACTTGAACCACCAGGCTCATGAAGACCCTCAAGTGCCCGTTTGATAAGCTTGTTCCAGTCAAGCCCCGCTTTCTTCCCTGAATGGGAGTGTGTACCTCCACTAGTGCTGCTGCTGCCACCTCCTCCTCCAGAGCTGCCAGTTTTGGTTTTGGGCACAATAATTCGTCCGGGGTTATCCGGATCCTTGTAGGAATTGAGACCCTTGTTGGTGACCTTGAGAATAGTGCCATCCTTGACGCTGAGTTCTAACTGTTCCAGTACTGTTTTCCGGTCCAGGCCATGGGACATGTTGACCGCATTGCTGATGCGCTCTTCGGAGGGACGCTGCTTCTGCTTCTTCACCTTTCGGATGGCCTCTAGGATCCATTGTGTGTACAGCGGGTTAGCTAGTTTCACCATGGCTGCGATCAGTTCAGGTGGGAGGGCTCTGGGCCCTACCGCTACAACCACAATAAGAACTGAAACTAAAAGCCAGGGGAAGTCTTGGCCTGCGCCGGAGCGCCGCCGCTCCTCTCTCCTTCGAGCCCTCTACCTGCTTACTATCCTTTGTCCTGGGGTCTCACAGATATTCCCTCAGAAGCTGAGTGTGAGCAGCACGGTAAGGAGCAGCTGACCATAGCACAAACTCACTTAGGCAACCCTCCACCTGGTAAAAAACTGTTTCCCTTCTTCCAGCCAGGCCAGCGTCCCTGGCAGAAAGCAGGGGTGCAAAAACACTAAAGAACTGTCCCAAACTCACACTACAGAGTATATGTTCCGAGAGAAAAGTTAAGAGAGGTCCAACAATTAAAAGGTAAAAGGTACAGATTAAAAAAATGTTTTGGTCAGTGGAAGGTTGGTTGTTGCTCAGTAAAATACAAGTGTCCAAAAGATAAACTTAGTGTTATACAAATGAATGTCATAAGGGGTACAGTTTGTGTTGATTAAAAGTAGATTTTTTCTTTTATCCACATTGCAGTTTCTTCTCTCAATCCCTCTGTCTTGATCTTGTACACCTGCAGCAGGCTGTACTCCTCAGCTCTAGGACGGAACAGATATCTCACCCCAGGGAGCAGCCAGTGCCGATCTCCTTCATGCCTATTGCACCTGAAGAGCTGACAAATCCTGCAGAGAAAGAGCAAAGAAACATTAGTTAGTTCAGTCTTCACCCAAAAATATATTTACTGCTGTAAAACAATTATGCACCACTAAACCTTGTTTATCTGTTTGAGACTACACATAGCTTGCCTCTTGAGATAAGTAACCAGTGATCCAAGTGTGACTGAAGAAAACAAATACAAGAAACCAAAACTAATTAAAACAGTACAATGTTGACACCTTTTCAATCTATAACTGGGTCATAATCCAGCAATACATCCAGATGATGTTTCACTGCGATATAACAAGCAAATAGTTCAAATTGACAAAACCAGCCTAAAATATATAGAGAAAAAAGATATAGTAATATTACACAATATAAAATGTCTTGTTTTCTAAGACCAGCATCAGAAAACAATTCGTATTGATATCACAAAACATTTCAGGCCTTCTTTACACAGTTAGTTAAATGTGACAGACATTAAATAAATACAAAGTTTATAGCTTAGAAACGTCCCACTTTTATCTGGGTTTGTAACTTAACATGTATTACTCTAAAATGCCAGCAAATACCACTCATGGACTAAACTATGAAAAGCCATAATACAACTCTAAGGGTGTGTGTACGCCAAAGTTTTAACCGTGATCAAAACTGGATAGAATACACCAAACAGAAAAACTACAGTAGCACATTAACTAGGGGCTAGCTGGGGGTAGCTAACGTAAACATGATGCAGTCAAAACATAGACTGTTAGCAAACATTAGCTCCGAGGCTAGCTAAAAATCAAAGCTCAGTAAGTATCCTCATTGCCAAAGAGTTTCCTGTGGTGTGTTTACTCTCACTGGTGTGATATTGGCAGCCAACTATCTGACAACAAGGCTTCCCGCTAACTACTGCTGTTGTTTAGCAGGCTAATGTGAACAGCTAACCAGCGAGCTAACGTTACGACAATGTTACAATGTAAACAGCACGAATCGAAAGCTAGAGAGAACGATAACACTGTGCGCTCACCGAGATGGTTCAGACAACACAAAGCATCACACTGCAGCAACCATAGCGAAATATGTCCCTGTGAATGTCATGGAGATATAAACGTAAAACCGCGGCCTTGTAAAAAGCACAATGCAACTCGCCATCTAGGCTAGTGTGCAAGTGCAAAAATTAAGACATCATAGCCTGCAGTGTTACATGCTCCAAGGCCTCGTTTGCAGCCTTCAGTGTGCGTAAAGATCATCTGCCCGCTCAGACGCGTCTTCACCAACGGTCCCTTCCCTCGTACAGACTTCCTCCCTTCACCACCCACGTAAGTCCACAGCCTGCGGTAGAAGACAAGGCCCAGAGCTGAAGCGGAGAAGCTAGGCCTCGGCTCCCCCTCCGTTACCCCCCCACCCACCTCCGCGATAATCATCCCTCCGTTCGTGCCCCTCGCTCCCCTCTCCCTCTCCGCGGTTCCCCCAAAAAGCCAGCGCTGGTCCGGTTCTGGTTTGCGAGGGAAGTCCGAAGAAAGGGCGGCCATGTAAGAAAATCTACCCAGGCTGGCTTCCGCTGCTACTCACCGGAATATGGTGTCGAGTCGCCGCGGAGAATGTGCCAAACCCGTGCGCAACGGAGACAACAACAAGCCGAAAAATGCAGCCAGAGACTAGGGGCTCTAGAGCCGACGCCATCTTTGAGTGAAACAGGAGCACGGCTGGTGGGGGAGGGGGGACACTGAACCGTCAGGCAGGGCTAAGGGACCGTCTGCATAGTGCAAAGCGAAGATCTTGGTGAAGAAAAATTCACTGCAAGGCGCGGGAGGCGGCGGGCGGCGGCGTGTTGTACTCAGTTATGCTTCCTGCCTAGATTTGCTTCCCCAGGCTTAAAGCTGCAAAACCAATCTGACTGTAACCACAACTTAGAGACATTTTTCCAGTAAATTTCTTGCATATGAAAAGGAAAAACTAAAAGCGCAGAAATTGGTATGTATTTTGTATTATTTAGTGGGTAAACGTTATGCAATTTTGCATACAGTTAGAGAAATACAAAAATATAGAAATATAGCACAGCATGATTGAAAACATCTCTATAATGCGACTCGGAGACCTCATCTGGGGTTTATTATAAAGGGTGAAAGAGAGAGCTAGAGCAGAATTTTTTTTGACCAATCACACGCTCAGAACAAAGAGGGGTCCCATTTGGATCTGGGACACTTTAATCGGTTGAGTCCAAGGTCATACATGTCTTTATACACTTCTTACACCACAAAACAGCAGAGAGATTTTACAAACTGTTTTCACATTTAAAAAAAAAAAACATAGGTAGTAGGCTTCTGGTTAAAGGTGAGTAGCCAAAAACTGTACTCAAAGAGTATTGGTACTCCAAAAAAATAATATTCAAGTTGTTATAAAAAGTAGTCTATGTAGCGATAAAACTACTCTTAAAAGTAGGATACAGTTTCTTAAAAAGTTACTCAAGTAAGTTGTTTTTAGTTGTTTCTATCCCTTTTATTAGTGCACTTATGGAAACCACTTTAGTTTAGCTGCTACTACAAATAAAGTTTGATTTAAATGTAACCTACCTCTGTTAATAATAGCTACTAATAGGCCTATAAAACAAGCAGCTAATATTAATAATATATGACCAGCCTTTATTTCCACTAATGAAAGATTTATTGCAAATAGTGGTGACATGATGTTTTACCCAGCACAAAATAGGCCCAGTTTTTGGTCTTTAAAAGCTTTTTGTAAAATAATTGTGAGACGGAAATCACGAACAATCAGTGGATTGTACTTTTAGTAGAAATACAATAGTTTGTTTTATTCTAAATCACACATTTATGCCTTTGGCCTATTGTATAATGCTACTGTAATCATTCTTATTGCAAAAAAGGCTTAGAATGTCATAAATAACTATTTTGATTCATGTAATTATAGTAGCCTAACAGGTGTTTTATTCAACTGTGAAGTTGCGCTCCATTTTGTCAGGTAAAATTGGTATTACATGTGTCTAATGTCCATGTTATGTTAATGTTATGTTAATCGAATAACGTATAGTAAATCAAAATATAGACTATTTTTGGCATGATAAAATATCCTATATCTATGGTTACAAACGCAGTGGACGGTGCACATGTTGGCAGGGGCGCATACTTGGGCACAACACCACGTACTGTTGCTATGAGAGGGGTGTGGATGTTGGCTGAGCGCATGAAATGGAAGAAAGGGACAGATGGCGGTAGCGTTGGAGGAAGGAAAAAAAAGAGGGGGATAGGTGTTCTCGCATTCTCTGCTGAGCTACGGCTACATGAGGAGGAGGAGGATGAGGAGGAGGATGATTCAAGGGAGCGTCTACATCTTACCAGCAGCTGCAGGAAAAAAATCAAAGCGAATGAGCATGCCTTAACGTTAGAGGGTATTTAAAGATCAAAGTGAGACACCCTCCACACTGCAGTCTATTGTAGCAACTGTGTGTGTTTTTAAGCCAAAGATGGGAGGTGTGCCACACGGACCAACTCCCCAGAGATAACCAGATATTGCAGTGTTGAGCTATTTGGACTGTACCACCAGCTAATAAAACATCTCATTATCTCTCTCTATATATATGTAGACTAGTCCACAACAGCTATTGCATTGCTCCACTGATACAAATAGTATATTGTGTTTCCAAGGCAGGATATAATGCTGTGAGTGTGCAGCCAGAACACTGTGTTACAAAAGTGATTATATGACACCACACGGTCTAACACCTTTTTCGTTTGTAATTTATGATCTGAGAAAAGGAGCAGCTATAAATTACAGCATCTGGTGGCAAACGCAAGTCTCATGTTTGTAAATCACTTTCACTCTGAGTACATGCAATAGGAATGCAATTTGTAAGTTTAGCATGCTCAAGTTATATGACCAAAATGTATGCATTCAAATATATGTAGACAAGAGATACCTACAACTAATAATCCGCAATGCAGCCACACAGAGTCACAAACCTGTGCATCCTTTGTGCCAATCCCAAGCCTGGATAAATGGAGCTGGTTGCGTCAAGAAGGGCATCTGGCTTAAATGCATTGAAATAGGCTATATTATTTAGACAAGATAAGCTTTATTTATCACATGCACAATTAATGCATAGTCAACATTTAGGAGCAGGAACCAATAGCCCAATAATCCATTCACTCCAGCCATGGGATTGGGGGGGGGGGGTCCTAAGCCTGGAAAAACAGAAAAGGCTGAGTCAGGAAGGGCATCCAGCTTAAAATCCAATGCCAAGTCCATATGCAAAGCACTGCACACTAGGATACACATGTTTTCCTGTGGCAACCCTAGAAGCGAAATGCCAAACGGAAAGAAGAAGAACCAACAGCATAATAAATCAATCTATGAAAAAATTACATAAGGCATATTTGGTTTGTCTTATAGGGAGCAGTTGAATGAACCAATGCAAATACAGTGTTGCAAAGCACGACCCATATGACGTATTTTATTTTTACATTTTTTCACTGCGCACTTAATGGCACATGTATTTTAAAAACCTCGTCAGATTTTCATGTAATTAAAATAATATTTCGAACTTCTAAACTATATTCAACCTTATCGTGACCCATTTTTGAGTCCCAATCCACCTGCTGAGAATCACTGGTTTAAATTCCCAGAAGTATTTGGGAGAGCTGTCACTTTTTCTCAGAGTGTCATAATCAAAAGGATTTTGCAGTTTGGAGTTTTATGAACATTGTTATATCCTTTGAAATCTGGCAGCAATCTCCCTTTTCTATTACACGCTAATGCTGAGAGCTCCCAGGGTGGAAATTAAATTATGTGCTGCTTTGTGTAAAATGAAGTGTATAGCAGCAGGTCCTCAGAGACGGATCTGGTAGTGTCTTATAGGGAGCAATTAGACCAGAGCTTTTCCCATGTTAGAGCTGTCGTCTTATGAGAAAGTAAACTGTTGATTGAATAAAAACTACCAAAAGGTCACTATGAGCAAAGTAACTCCATAAAGTACATTTTTGTTACTTCTAATTACATTTTCTATAGTATAATTTTACTTTTACTCAAGTGAAGCCTCTAAATTAAGTATTTTTAGTCTTGAAAGGTGGGTAGTAGTAGTATAGTAGTGGTAAATCATTAGTAGTAGTAGTAGTAGTAGTAGTAGCAGCAGTAAAAGTTGTAGTAGTGGTTGTAGCACTAATTGTTGTACTGGTTGTAGTGGCAGTAGTAGCATTAGTAGTAGTAGCAGTGATAATTCGCAGTAGTAGAAGTAGTAAAAGTAGTAGAGGTTGCAGCAGTAGTTGTAGTTGTACTGGTTGTAGTGGCAGTAGTAGCATTAGTAATAGTAGTGGTGATAGTTGTAGTAGTATTAGTAGCAGTGATAACTCGAAGCAGTGGTAGTAGAAGAAGTAGTAGTGGTCCTAGTAGCAGAGGTAGTAGTGGTTGTAGATTTTGTTGTGCAATTGCAGTAAAGTAATTTTATACTTTTTTGTAGTCAAGTAATACATTGCTGAGTAATTTTACTTCTATTTCCACTTCTTATTCTGAAGGAACAGAGCTTTTACCTAAGATTTTAAATACTTCTTCTACTTCTGCTTCTTTGGAGACACATAAATAACAACTCCACGACAGGCCACTAATTATAACTAAGAGTGTTATTACATAGATAAATGGTGTTAAGCATTAGCAGGTGGAGGGCTATTAGCACGCCTCCTAAAGGACCAGTGCTTACAGTGGGACGGTCAACAGATGGACAACACTCAAGAGGGGGCTCAAGCTACATCTACTGTTCTGGGCCATAAATAAATGATAGTGTGCACTATGATCCGCGGCAGAGGACATGTTCACAACAGACAACAATAGAGACAAAGTGGGCCCGGGGAGTGGCGCGTGTGGTTCCAGGATTAGGGAGTCGTTTAAGTGTAATTCTGAGAGGGAAGTATTGATTTTGTGTCAGGGGAAAAGTGGCAAAGGGACAAGTTCACTTTCACTTCCTAATGAGTTCTGATCACTATACACAAAGAACTGAGGCCATGGATGGAGGAATGTAATGAATATGTGACATAGATAAACTGTATTATTCGACAATGTTGACAGAAAGAAAGCTAGATATATAATTATGTGTTTAATTAATGTACAGTAATTTTAACCACATTAAAAAAACAAAAATAGGCTAGTTTTGATATATTTTTGGTAAGTCAGACTATGGCCATAGCTTAATATGTGATTATTGTCCTCAGATCTATTTTTATTGGATGATATTTTGATTGGCATAAAAAAAGAGAGAGAGAAAGAGAGAAAAGCACAGTAATAAAAAAAACTTTTTGTTCATATGATTTTTTTCCCATGTTATTTTGTTCATTGTTGTATTTGTTCCTTATGATTGTGTTCACTATTATTGTCCTTATAACGTTGCCTATATGGACTGCCATAAACCATTTTCTTTTCTTTATTTTTGAAAGGAGATTTTTTTTTGGCGACCCAATAAACATTTTTGGCGACCCACTTTTGGAATGTGACCCAAGGATTGAGAACCACTGATTTAAAGGTACAGGAAACAGCATGCATACTGGCTTAAAATAGTACTGCAGTCTAAATCATAACATGGTTGTTTTTTTCTGATTGGACGATCGGCATTGCAAGGGTTTAAAACCAAAACGAAGAGACAAATAGTAAAAAAGATCAGGATGTGCTTTCAGAGCTACCCATGCAACAATAAAGCTAGACATTCATGCCAGTAATTTTCAGCTGGTGGGTTAGGACCCCAAAATGCGCCGCTGGGAGGTTGAATTTAGTTTTAATGTTCAGGCATTTGTTACTTACTTGAAATTGTGAAATACTGTGCCATTAGGCTGTAGTAAAATGATTTATAAAAACAACTTGATAAGATGACCACAGATGAAATTGGGTCCCACGATCAGACCAGTTGAGAACCACTGATTCATGCTTCTGTGTCCCTTGGGTAGCCTTTTCTTTTGTTGTTGTTAAAGGAAAGACAGCCTTATTGAGCTATCAACATTGCTTCACTAAGCTAAACGGCGTTAGAGTGAAAGTATAGCTTATAGTCCTTTGCTAAGTGTCTGTTAACTGAATCTAAATGCTACACCCACTGCATTCATTAACATATCTGATAGCCTATTTCAAATAGTATCAAATATTCCCTATAGCCTCTCTTATGTGCATCTTTAGCTTTATGTAAACTGTCCTGAGGGTCAAGGATCCATCTCAATCATGAAATGTATTATCTTAACAGCAAATCATTAAGCTACAATATAATCTCTTCCCACTTATTTGCCTCTCCTTTTTACTTGGCTTGAAATCAATACTCATTGAATTGCAGAATATAAGAAAACGGCCATTAACCCCGTTATAGAGAGAGAGGGGGGATGACATCACTGAGAGAGGAGCGGTCAGAGGTCAAAACAATGTGGAAACAGTGATGAAATATGACTTTCGATGCATTAATATAAGTTACATATTTATTCAATATTGTTATATGGTGAGAGCAGATAATTTTGTCAGGTAGTTAATAGTACTTTTAGTCACTGGTGGCCAATTGATTTCTTTTTGAAGGTTTAATGGTAATTGATTTATAGTAAAAACATCAATATATCTTAATCAACAATCCCCTTAAATCATACCAGAATGCAGACAATACAATTATGGAAGATTATGACTTGATTCATGGAGCAATATGTCTCGGTTGGGGAGTTTATATACTGATCAGGCAGAACATTATGACCGCCTACCTTATATGCAGCTCCATACACAATAAACTCTAATGCACTGTGTATTCTTGAAAAGGGTGGGCGCAGTCTTCCTTGGTCTACGTAAGGCGTTCAACACGGTCACTCATGAGATTCTCTTTAACAAACTGAACAGATACGACCTTTCCAAAGCTGGATTAAATCTTATTTATGTGACTGACATCAGTGAATGAATAGTATTAAATCTACATTTAAACCATCTACAATGGGAGTCCCCCAGAGGTCTATTTTAGGACCCCTGCTCTTTAGTGTGTGTATATAAATGACCTCCCATCTGTGTGCACTGATGTTGAGGTGATAATGTATGCTGATGGCAGTGCGATGGGGAAAGTGGAGCTAACCCTAACCCTAAGCATACTTTATTCTATCAATGTCATAAATTAATATACAGTTTGTAGTGTTTTAAAAAGTTTTTGTATTTGGCACAGGGAGTGATGTTTTAGACGCATCCAATAGTATCGTGTCTGTGTTAACCTTTTGTTGCGATCCAATAGTATCGTGAGTTGAGTGGAGCTGAGTGGAGTTCTTTTGCCCATCAAATGTGTCCAGACTCTCTTGGTGTTCTTAGCTTCATTGTCTGTTGGAGCCACTTTTGGTGGATACTGACCACTGCAGCAGGGAACGGCCCACAAGAGCTGCAGTTTTGGAGATGCTCTGACCCAGTCGTCTGGCCCAGTGTTTCCCAGTGGACACTTTGCAGGGGGTATTTTCCATCTTTCCATAGAGAACTATTGAAATTATTGAAGCTCAAGTGTCACATGGATGATCAGCGATGCACTTTCAGAACCAAAACATAAGATATAAACAAACAACTTGGCCATTATGTAAAATATATATATTTAATTGTTAATAACTCAACTGTACCATTGTTATTAGTAAAACTGATATTTAATTCAAACATGTTTACATCATATCTTGGCACATATGTGGGTAATTTTTATGAAATAAAAAACATACTGCTCATAGTACCTTTAAATAAAAAATGTTGGAGAAATAGTATTTACAACAAAGTAAGTATAAAATGTCTTTTTTACTAAAAAAAAAAAAAAAAACATAGCTGTTTTATATGCCCAATTTTAGAAGAATGTATGAGTGAGGGGGTACTCATCATATGAAGAAAAAAAAAAAAGCAGATGAGACAAAAAAAGTTTGAGAGCCCCTGGTCTAGCCATCACATTTTGACCCTTGTCGAATTCGCTCAAATCCTTACGCTTGCCCATTTTTCCTGCTTCCAACACGTCAACTTCATGGACCAAATGTTCTCTTGCTGCCTAACATATCCCTCCCACTAACAGGTGCCATGATGAAGAGATAATCTGTGTCATACACCTCACTATATGTTAACATGCAGATCTGCCTATACACATTACAATATATAACCTCTCAAAGAATTAAATTTCATGATATACAAAAGGCTCACAGTGGTCCATGTTTAAAATTGCCACCTCTTATTTGGCCCTCGACACAAACCCGTGTTTTGGTGGATATAGGAGCCCTGTACTTGTATTGTATCAGTGCTGAAGAAAAGTAATCCTTGGCTTCCTTTCATCCTCTTAATCCTTTCTTTTTCTAATTTCTATTCTCTGCATCCACCTGCTAGGGGCCCATAACCCCCAGTATAAGCTCCACCAGTGTCCACCTGCCCCCTGCTAACCCCCCCTCCCCTTCCCATGTCCCATACAAACACACTATAATCCTGCAGTTGTTGGCCCCTGTTATCTGTAGTTGTTACTCAAAGAGAAGTAAAACAAATTGAACAAACTAACTACTACTAATCCTTTACTGTCACTGTGCCTACTAAAACTACTACCAGGGCTTGACATTAAGTTTTTTGTCCACTGGTCACTGGGGCAAGTCTTTTGTTGCAAGTTAGTAGCCAGTTAGAGTTTCCACTATACACAATTCAGTTGTTTAAATGTTTACGTATATACTGTGTGTATCAGTATATCATATATCATAAGCTGCAGGGGCGTAACATCAGGCAGCACTGGGACCCAAGAGACGAGGGGGCCCCACTGAGATTCCTTAACTATCAGTCGATTATGTACAGTCTGGGCTATAGAGACATATACAGATGTGACTCTATTTAAGAACAGGATTTTCTTATGATTATAAAAGATTTAAAATGTTTGCTACACTGTGAAAAACTTGCTGCAAAAACTCAAGGCAAAAGGATCCCTTCAGGTTTTTGAGTTTTGGCACCAACTAAAAATTTCAAGTTTTCAACAACAATATTTTTTTTCACCTAATTTCAGGTTCGTATGTCTAAAAACTTTAAATTTGAAGTTTTACTCACTATCATTTTTTTTTTTTAAACTCATCTTACTGCCAACTTACTGTCCACTGTTTGGAAAAAGTTGTTAAAATTGTTTAGTTAAATTAAGCATATCAGGTTTTTATATTTAATATTTTTTCTGAACAATGGATAGTAAGTTGGATGTAGGATGTAGGATGAGTTAAAAAAAATAATGATAGTGAGTAAAACTTACATTTTTTAATTTTTAGACATATGACCGTGAAAATGAATAAAAAAATCTTGAGGGATCCTGTTGTGTTGAGTTTTTTTTTTTTTTTTAGTTTTTTACAGTGTATATTTCTTCACAACATGTACTTAATGCTTACAAAGTTTAGTAATGAATGATAATAAATATTTTTTATGGCGTGTTATGAATATTTTAAAGAAACGATTAGTTGTCTTTAAGAAATTACAGTAAGCTTTTTATAACCTAAAAATATGATTTGTGGACATACACACTGTAAAAAAAGTTTCAAAAAAGTCAAGGCAACAGGATCCCTCAAGATATTTGAGCTTTGGGACCAACTCAAAATCTCAATTTTTCAACAACTAATATTTTTTGTTCCCTTAATTTGACATTCAAAACTTTTACTCTCTATCATTATTTTTTTAAACTCATCTTACAGCCAACTTACTATCCATTGTTCATTATTGATAATAATAAAAACTATATATACAACATTTAACAAAAAAAATAACACTTTTTGTTGAGATTTTGAGTTGGCCCCCAAACGCTAAAATCTTGAGGGATCCTGTTGCCTTAAGTTTTTGAGTTTTCACAACTTTTTTTTTTTACAGTGTACTACTACTGGTTTATTTTAATATAGAAGTCAGGTTACGATTATGGTCTATCTGCTTATGTTGTCTTAAATTTGAAGATAAGGTGAATAGTTCTTTGCAAAGAAATCGGATCTCCCTTATAAAACACACTGCTCGTCCACCTGATGTGCGGACTGTGCCTCCTGTCCCGGGACGGCTGTTGGGCCTGCTGGGTCATGTGCTGTTTCTTCACTACCTCCTCTTCCTGGGCCAGTTCCAATCCAAATAAACTGGCAGCACTGCTCACTGGTATTACCAAAACATTTGCAGCTACTGTTGGTGTAGGAGGAGCTGGTTAGGACACGATCCACTGAGGCACTGAGGTGGGACGGGGTTAGAAGTCAAAACAGCCCATTGTCAGTGTGCTATAATAAGATCAGAAAGTACAAGTACGTGACTGTCAGTGTAACCTTCTGGTAGATATACTTTTTATGTTGGCAGTGCTACCGTTACTACTACCACTACCACTACAAGTACTACTGCGACTGCTTCAAATACTTCTAGTATAGTAAGAAAGAACAAGAACATGCGTGTCAGTTCGGCAAAGTCTTTTAATTTTCTAATTTGTCTTATATCCTTATGTTACTCAAGTAGAAGTGAAAGTACTACAATTAGAAAGTGTACATTTTTCTTAAGTGTATTTTAAAGTATTTTTATTATTGCACAGCAAGTTCTACTACTACTGCTTTACTGCTGTTGTGTCTACTGCAACTACAACTGCTGCTCCTCCTACTACTATAACTACTGCTACTACACTACTACTACAATGACTACAACTACTACTACTGCAACTACTAGCCTATTACTACTACTGCTACTGTTACAACTGCTATTACTGTATTATTTCTACTTCTGCTACTACTTCTGCTATTGTGTCTACTGCAACTACTAAAGCTGCTACTCCTACTACTATGACTACTACCACCTCAGTTACAATTACTACTACAGCTACAATGATAGTTACTACTACTACTGCTACTACTATTGCTGCTACTGCTTCTGCTATTATTACTACTGCTACTACTACTACTATTACTGCTACTACTAGTGCTATTGTGTCTACTGCAACCACTACTGCTGCTACTCCTACTACAACTACAGCCACCAAAGTTACTACTATTGCTGCTGCTATTACTACTACTGCTACTGTTACAACTACTATTACTGTAGCTACAACTTCCACCTCTGCTGCTACTACTGCTACTCCAGGTGGCCCATCGAGGTTGAGTAAATCAGGATGTTTACATATCGGGTTCAAGTTAGACGCCCTGTGTGTAAATGAGGCGACTTGGGTCAAGAATATATCTTTTTAGAGTGTCTCTTTCAATAGTCTTTTGCAGTTGTGATTTATTTGAATTTAAATCCAGTATTATTCCTGTTTCAGGCCTGTTCTGGTTGGAAACTAAATTTGAAGTTTAGACTTCTGCTTAGACTTAGTTTAGACCTGCTCTAGTCCTGGCTTAGGATTAGTTTATTAATCCTGTATTTGGTTTAGTTTAGTTAATCAACCCTTGTGCCCTAATGAGGACAAAAGTGTCCTTTTCAAATGTTGTTTTTTTTATACTTTGCTGTGGTTCTAACTTTTTCTATGAAATTTGGCTCAGGTGTTCATTTTGATATTAACACAAACTAATATTATATAATTTTTACACTCTCCAACTAAATCTGTTATGTTGCTCCTGTTCAGTGACAAAAGTGTCCTTGTCAACAAAACATTATGAAAAATATATACATTCATATTTTTTTCTCCTTTTTTTGCATAAATCTTTTAATCAACTTCTGTCCTGATCATAAATACCAAATATTTATTATTTTCAAAATTGTAACCATTTTTATGCCAGTGTATGTAATAGCATCTACATTTTTTTTTTTGTAAACAATAGACAAAAAAAAAAAAAAAAAAAAAAAAAGGAATTATTTTTGATATTCTCAATGCAAAGGAAATTTTTTAGGGGGGATTATTACAGCCTTGGATCTGTCAAAGATTAGCAACAACACTGATTTAGATGGATTTGGGATTTTTTTTGTTGTAACAAAAAGTTACAACCAGTTTTAATGGGAGTTGGTATTTAGATTCTACATAGCACAGGACAAAAAATGATCCCTAAAAATAAATGTTATCTGTAATCTTTGACATACCTAAAGCTGTAATAAGAAAAATTACAGTTGATTAAAAGATTCATGCAAAAAATGTCAAACAAAATATAAATGTTCACATTTTTATGATGTTTTGTTGCTTTGTTATTACATATACTGGCATAACAAGGGCTACAATTCTTATTTATGATCAACACACAAGTCGATTAAAAAATGGATGCAAAAAAAAAAAAAGTAGAAAAAATATGCATTTATAAATTTTTTATGCTGTTTTGTGACAGGAACACTTTTGCCACATAACAGTAACAATGTAACTTTTTAAGGGTTAAAAATGGTACTTCATATATTTTAAGTGGTACTTTGTATTATAAAGTTTGATGAGATCACACGAATATGTTCACATTTTAAATCATGTCAGTATTTTTCATTTTAGTACAAACAGTAGTATAACAGTTGGTGATTTGACCCAACCATCTCTGACAAGTAAAAGTATTTCATAATTAATAGTAGTTTATTATGTCAATTTGTCAGACCTTGAAGTAAAAACAGTTCAGTGTATTTAAGTAATTTGTTATACTACTAGTACTACTATTGCTAGTACTCCTTTACTCCTATTGCTAGTACAACTGCTACTATTGCTATTGTGAATACTACTGCTGGAAGAGAGTCAGAAGAAGAAAAATAACTATTCAGTGCAGCGGTGGGGGAGGAAGTACTCAATTACTTTTCTTAAGTAATAGTACAGATACTGGGCAAAGCTAGTATCACAATAAAATATCTACTTAAGTAAAAGTATTAAGGTAGTATCTAGCAGTATGTCAGTATATTTCAAGAGAAGATCATTAAATCTGTTGGTGTGGTGTCCCGTCTTCATTGTTTAGAGTATATAGAGTATATTTCGATGATTTCCAACTGAAAGCAAAGTATCTTAAAATGCAAACTGGTTCAGAAAATTCAGAAAGCATTAACAAAGTATCTTGTTTACATTCCACCACAGACTGGAAGTGAGTCTGCTGAAACTACTCTGTCAGATGAAGAAAAATAAGTATTGAGTGCAGATGTGAATAAACAGCAGCCTGCGTGTGCACTAGCCATGTTGAACACATTTCTCAGTTCCTGTTTTTTGGGCATCGACTGGAGTGTAGCTTTCAGATAGCCTGCCACTGTCCAGGATTTGCTTTTTTAGTCCGTGTGAAACAGCCAAGCTTCCTGCTGTGGCTGGCTCTCGTCCAAGTCCTAACCCCAACTTGCCCCCCTCCACCCCTCCTCCCCCTTCAAACCCAAACTCTAAAACTACTAACCCCTCCCATTCTGACAAAAAAAAAAAGAAAAAAAAAAAACCTCAAACATACAACGGAAATTTCCAGAGAGCCCTGTCCTGCTCAAGAGCATGCCCCCACCCGTCCCGCAAACCACCACCAACACCAACACCCAAATCCCTCCCCCCTCCCCTCCCTGTGGCCCCTTGCTCCCTGTAGCCCGCCCTGAACCAACGGGACGGGGGAGCAGCTGGAAGGTGAAGTGCGTTTGTGGACAGCTCTGTCTAAGGCCGCCTCCTCCTCCAAGTTCCAAAGTGTTTAAGGAGAGCTGCAGAGTTATTACTACTATTACTACAATTACTACTATTACTACTATTACTACTATTACTAATATTACTACTGATACACTGCTACTGCTACTGCAACACTACTACAACTATTACTGCTATTAATACTACTAATACTATTGATACTGCTACTATTGCCAATGTAACTACTATGGCTACTACTACAATTACTGCTTTTACTACAACTACAATTACTACTGTTATGACTACAACCTAATACTGCTACTGTTACTGCAATTACTATTGCTACTACTTCCAATACTATTACTACTGTGACTATTACTATTATGACTACTACTGCTGCTGCTACCACCACTACTACTATTAAAATCACTACTACTACACATGCTAATGCTACTAATACCTGAAAAAAGGATTAAACCAGGACTAAACAAGAACTAAACTAGGACCAAACCAGGACTAAACCAGGACTAAACCAGGACTAAACCAGGACTTAACCAGGACTAAACTAGGACTAAACCAGGACAAAACAAAGACTAAACCATGACTAAACCAGGTCTAAACAAGGTCAAAACCAGGACTAAACAAATAAACCAGGACTAAACCAGGTCATCAAAGTTTCCTAATGCAGCCCTCTCCATTTATCCAGGCTTGGGAGTGGCACAAAGAGTAGACTGTCTAGTGACACCTGGTGGCGGGATTTTTGTCAACATCCAGCAATTTTTATATAATAGCATTCATTTATAATCATAATAATCCTAATTTCAGATTACTGGAGCGCTAAGTGTACTCTGCAATGAATGAAACTCCACCTCCTGTAAGCCCCAAAGTGCTCAGGAGAGGCTCAGAGTGCACTTGTGTCCCAAACAGAGAGGGGGAATTAGGCACTGCTCCGCTGGACCAAATCAATTGTCCAGCCTTGTTTTAAGTGCACAGAGAGTGTCTATAAAGGCCATTAAGCTGCCATAATGATGCTGACTTTAACACAATCACAGACAGGGGCCCATGCATATTAATACATCCTGCTGAGTCCGCAAGTCATTATGAAATCACATTTAGATGACTGTGAGTGACTGCCAAATTTCTGAGAGGCTCATTCAGTAGTTATTACAGTGTAGAGGAGAGTACACTGTTTTAATATGTTCCCATCTGAAGTTATATTGATATTAGTGTTGGAGCACATAGACAGCAGTGGTGGAAGTGAGAGGAAACTAGATACGTTCACTAAATACTTTATAGAAGTACTCTTTTTGGTATCTGCATTGGTATCAGGGTGTAAACTAGAGCAAAAGCAGGACTAAACAGAGAAAAAAAAACAGACAAGGGTTCAACTTCTGTTCAAAAATCCTGCACACTGGCCTAATCTGGACCTATACCAGGACTAAACCAGGACTAAACAAAGACTAAACCAGAACTAAACCAGGACTAAGCCAGGAATAAACAAGGACTAAACCAGGACTAAACAAGGACTAAACCAGGACTAAACAAGGACAAAACCAGGACTAAACTAGGACTAAACAAGGACAAAACCGGGACTAAACAAGGACTAAACCAGGACTAAACAAGGACTAAACCAGGAATAAACAAGGACTAAACAAGGACAAAACCGGGACTAAACAAGGACTAAACCAGGACTAAACAAGGACTAAACCAGGAATAAACAAGGACTAAACAAGGACTAAACCAGGAATAAACCAGGACTAAACAAGGACTAAACAAGGACTAAACAAGGACAAAACCAGGACTAAACAAGGACTAAACCAGGAATAAACCAGGACTAAACAAGGACTAAACAAGGACTAAACAAGGACAAAACCAGGACTAAACAAGGACTAAACCAGGAATAAACAAGGACTAAACCAGGAATAAACCAGGACTAAACCAGGAATAAACAAGGACTAAACCAGGACTAAACAAGGACTAAACAAGGACTAAACCAGGACTAAACCAGGAATAAACAAGGACTAAACCAGGACTAAACCAGGACTAAACCAGGACTAAACAAGGACTAAACCAGGACTAAACTAGGAATAAACAAGGACTAAAACCAGGACTAAACAATGACAAAACCAGGACTAAACAAGGACTAAACCAGGACTAAACCAGGAGTAAACCAGGACTAAACCAGCACTAAACAAGGACTTAACCAGAACTAAACAAGGACTAAACCAGGACTAAACCAGGAGTAAACCAGGACTAAACAAGCACTAAACAAGGACTTAACCAGGACTAAACAATGACTAAACCAGGACTAAATCAGCACTAAACATGGACTAAACCATAAATTACTAAAACAGGACTAAATCAGGATTCAATCTAAACTAAACCAGTTATGTATTAAATGTTTTTTATCTTCATAAATCCCAGACACTCCTGAGTATACCACTAGATATAGACCCTGTGTACCACCTGTGACACATGTACCACAGCTTGAGAATCGCTGTCGTATCAAGTTCTTACAATTTTTAATGTAAATCTTTATGAACAACACTATTAAGACATGCTTTTCCTGGAAGCCTGGCTGTGATTAAAACAGCATTAGAGCGTCCTCCTCCTCCTTTTTCTGAGATCACACAACAAACAGGGAAATAAATCACATGAAGTTTGTCTGTTCCAGAGCCAGACCTCCCACATGATCGGCGTCTTCCCAAATCCAGCCTCCTCCTAGAGCTGGAGCAGGGTTTGCAGAGAAGCAGGACGTACCACACACACACACACAGCAGCCAGCACCCCAGCCCGGACTCACAGTGACATTCCTGTGGTCCTGGTGGAGCTGAGGGACTTAACCTCGGACTTAAGTTCAGAGGGCTTTATCTACAGCCTACAATCACCAGTGGAAGTATAGCTCCATTTTTTACACAGGTGGAGGAAGTACTTCAAATTAGCTCTCTAGTAAAAATACTTCAAAATAATGTTACTCAGGTAGAAGTAGAGAAACAAAATTATTGAGTAAGTTCAAAGTAAAGTAAAATAAATAAGATTTATGAAGTTATATATTGTTACAATGTTGACACAGTGTTGATGGCAATTTATTTCTTTATTGTGTGTGAGTGTTCTTGTCTATTTGGTGCATTAAATGAGACAAGGTTTATGTGTCCTGCTGTCAGGAAGGCGGAGCCCCATCCCCCCCACCCCCCCCACCCCCCCACCCCTCGACAACAGGCCCGCCCCTTGCTCACCTTTTCTTTTTCTGTTTCTGTGTTGTTGTTTTTTTTGTTTTTTGTTTATTTGTTTATTGCCAACAACACCACTGCTCGGATCATTTTAATTTAAATTTCAGAAGGCAGGGTAGCAGCAGTGATATGTTTCACTATAATTATTATTTTAATATTACACTGAACAAAAATATAAACGCAACACTTTTGCTTTTGCTCCCATTTTTCATGAGATGAACTCAAAGATCTGAAACTTTTTCTACATACACAAAATAACCATATCTCTCAAATATTGTTCACAAATCTGTCAAATCTGTGATAGTGAGCACTTCTCCTTTGCCGAGATAATCCATCCCTCCTCACAGGTGTGCCATATCCAGATGCTGATGAGACAGCATGATTATTGCACAGGTGTGCCTCAGACTGGCCACAATAAAAGGCCACTCTGAAATGTGCAGTTTAATCACACAGCACAATGCCACAGATGTTGCAAGTTTTGAGGGAGCATGCAATTGGCGTGCTGACGGCAGGAATGTCCACCAGAGCTGTTGCTCGTGAATTGAATGTTCATTTCTCTACCATAAGCCGTCTCCAAAGGCGTTTCAGAGAATTTGGCAGTACATGCAACCAGCCTCACAACCGCAGATGACGTGTAACCACACCAGCCCAGGACCTCCACATCCAGCATGTTCACCTCCAAGATCGTCTGAGACCAGCCACTCGGACAGCTGCTGAAACAATCGGTTTGCATAACCAAAGAATTTCTGCACAAACTGTCAGAAACCGTCTTAGCTCATCTGCATGCTCGTCGTCCTTATCGGGGTCTCAACCTGACTCCAGGTCGTCGTCGTAACCGACTTGAGTGGGCAAATACTCACATGCGATGGCGCCTGGCACGTTGGAGAGGTGTTCTCTTCACGGATGAATCGTGGTTTACACTTTTCAGGGCAGATGGCAGACAGCGTGTGTGGCGTCGTGTGGGTGAGCGGTTTTCTGATGTCTCTGTTGTGGATCGAGTGGCCCATGGTGGCGGCGGGGTTATGGTATGGGCAGGCGTATGTTATGGACGAAGAACACAGATGCATTTTATTGATGGCATTTTGAATGCACAGAGATATCGTGACGAGATCCTGAGGCCCATTGTTGTGCCATACATCCAACAACATCACCTCATGTTGCAGCATGATAATGCACGGCCCCATGTTGCAAGGATCTGTACACAATTCTTTGAAGCTGAAAACATCCCAGTTCTTGCATGGCCAGCATACTGACCAGACATGTCACCCATTGAGCATGTTTGGGATGCTCTGGATCGGCGTATACAACAGCGTGTTCCAGGTCCTACCAATATTCAGCAACTTCGCACAGCCATTGAAGAGGAGTGGACCAACATTCCACAGGCCACAATCGACAACCTGATCAACTCTATGCGAAGGAGATGTGTTGCACTGCATGAGGCCAATGGTGGTCACACCAGATACTGACTGGAGTCCCCAGACCTCCCAGTAAACCCCCCCAGTAAAACAAAACTGCACATTTCAGAGTGGCCTTTTATTGTGGCCAGTCTGAGGCACACCTGTGCAATAATCATGCTGTCTCATCAGCATCTTGATATGGCACTCCTGTGAGGAGGGATGGATTATCTCGGCAAAGGAGAAGTGCTCACTATCACAGATTTGACAGATTTGTGAACAATATTTGAGAGATATGGTTATTTTGTGTATGAAGAAAAAGTTTCAGATCTTTGAGTTCATCTCATGAAAAATGGGAGCAAAAGCAAAAGTGTTGCGTTTATATTTTTGTTCAGTGTATATCAGGGGAGTGAAGGCAGAGTGTGGGTGTTGTATAATGTATGCGGTGTGGATGCACTTAAGATGAAAAGATTTACACTATTACTGGAGAAAAGTAATGAAAGTTGACCAGGTTGGCAGTGTGTTTACTGTGTTTGTGTGGTATTTGGTGAGTGTGGAGAGGTTTTCCAAATTAAATCCATTAACACCTAATATTTCTAGATTTCCTAGATTTCTGGTTCATTAAAATTACCTTCTTGGTGATATCTAGCAACACAAGGAGATGTTTGGTGCTTTTATGGTTTAAACTGAGTGTAGATGTATCACCAAACAGACAAAGGGATGGAGAAGTTGGGATGTGGCAGCCTACAAGTACAGAAAGTGACTAACCGCTTCCCAAAATTGTTTAGCTGGTGTGCAGTGGCATAGAACGTGAAGGTAGCTGTTGTGGTTTTTGTGTGTGCAGTGTGTACATGTTTCTGATGCAAAGCCCATCTTTGATCATTTATAACCAGTGCAGTGATATCTATGGAGGATTTTGAATTGTATGAGTTGTAAATTGGTGTTTTTGGACACTGAATAAATGTTTTTACAGATTTGGATCCAGAAGTTGGCAAAGGGGGCAAATGCCAAGTCCTGATATTGCTGTTGGCAAAGATTGTGATATATCTGCTTCAATAATGATTGTGTATATTTTAGAATTGAGTCTTTTACCGGAAATATTCATTCATTCAGAAAGTGAGTGAGGTAGATTAAATTTTTATTTTATTTATTTTACTTTGAACAGATTTAAGTTGTAAATATTCAAGAAAGCATTTGCTCCCAATGCTGTGCCCCTGGATCTTGTAGTAGTCCTTCTGCAACTATCACTGGCTCTACTACTGCTAATACTATTGCTACTACAACTACTGCTGTTAATACTACTAGTTCTACTACTACAACTACTACTATTGCCTCTAAATTGCTCCTACCACAACAACAGAACTACTACTGCTACCCACATTGCCACCAAGACCATAAACATATTATATATACAAAAAAAAAAAATAAAAATCCTGGGACATTATTATTTCCCCCTCGAAAATATACTCAAGGTAAGAAAAGTATATCTTCCGAAATACCTCAGTACATTACTTAAGTATGTAGTTCTTTTGCTTTCCTTAGTATGCAGTAGTACATATTAAATTGCATTCATTTATATCCATAATAATCTTAATTTCAGATTACTGTGAGTTAATAGGGATCACAAAGCGTACTCCCCCGTGAATAATGAGCCTTCTGCAGTCATCCTAAATTGCATTACCGAGACAGTAACGATGTTCACCCTTATTATGTCAACTGTGGTAAATCAGTTATTCACTCAATATGGTTCTTAATTGAATAATGAGATGTTCTTGTGAATGTCCATGTAAAGATATGTGTGTGTGTGTATGTGTGTGTGTGTGTGTGTGTGCACTAGCGAGAGGCAGCAGATGGAGCCTGTTATGTAATCTTATGGATGTAAATGAAAGCACACTGATTATCCTGGCTGCTGTGTAATAATGTGACATGCTTCTCTTGTGTTAAAGTGAATGTGATAAATAGACAGAGAGAGGATTGGTGTAGAGGTGACACAGACAGAGAGGTACAGAGGTTTTCATATGAAAGAGAGACAACAGAGTGGAGTGATGATAACCTCAGGTCTTATCCAGCTCCAGCCTGATGCATCTCCTGCCTAGTAACAGCTTTGTGTAAGAGGTAGCCCAAGAAAATGCCTGTATTCTTTTGTAAAGGTATTATACTATGATATCATTGACATAATAAAAGCTACTGGCTCTGAGCTCAATTGATTCTAAAGCAAGGGTCATCAACTACATTTATTAAAGGACCAGATTTTTTACCTGCATACACAATAAGGGCCATATAATCTCATAATATAATATAAAATTCTGCTTGCACATAAGCCTGACACCTGTTAAGTCTGATATTACAATGATAGTATCAAAAGGGAGCTGTACTTTCTCCCATTATTCTTTATCAGGATTTTATTTAGGTTTGACTTAATTTGTATTTGTGTTTTAGATCACAGGCCTCCTTAATTTGATGTAAAGAGTAACATTTCTAATAACTGAGGCCTGTCACATTTATTTGCATTTGTATGCATTATTTGCTATGAGCAAGGCTTGTACTTATGTGTGGGGAGAAAGCCCAAGTAAGGACATGTGTGAAAAACAACTATAGATAAAATGAGCATGTAAAACAATAAAAAAAAATGTTTAATCAGAGCAGGTTTATTGTAATTTTTGATTAAAAACAAACTATTGCATAAGTTACTTTCAGAAAAAAAAGTATATAGGCACTTATATTTTTCTCCTCACAAGGCTATTCCTAAATACAGAAATATTCTGAGGGCCGGATGGAAAGTAAGGGCCATCAGCTGACATTCAATGTTCTGGGCTGTATGTACTTAAATGTGTAGAAATTTGTCAAAACATGATATTCATATAGCAGGGAGTAATATCATCACAGTGGCGAAGGACAGTTTCTGAGGAAATGCTTGAAATTATTATGTTGCATAATTCATTTTTGATGATTTTTTTTGATGCAGCACGGGAGTTCTTTGGAGTTGCAGGGAGTTATTTTAAGGATATATATATTTCCAAGGTTATTGTTTAGTTTGTTGTTATTGTTCTCTTTTAGGAGACGTATGAGGGGGAAGGCATGGGGGGTATTGATGTAAAAAAAAATTCAAAACAAGAGAAATGGAAAAAAAAGCACGTTTGGTATTTCTTTGTGAAACGCTAACTTTATTGAATATATTGACTTAATTAAAAAAAAATCACTCTTTAGTGTAAATCTCTGACCATAGCATTATTGTGATATATTTAGATTCTTGCAATATGAATATTACATTTGCTGAGATTGTGATAACGATAATGAAATATATTGTGCGCTTCTACAAAAACTTCATTTTCAAACTTCATTTCAAACTCAATCTCTTTTTTGGTCCCCCTGCAGTGCTTTTGCGGCCCCCCAGGGGACCCCAGACCTCACTTTGGGAACCACTGTGTTACATAATTTCCTGTCACCTGTCATGAAAAAAGTAAACATGTTATGTCTTGTATATGTACATCTATAAAACCATGCCTTTTAATAAGATTATTTAACTAAAACAAACTACTTCATGGTGCAAGATTTTGTGATGTCTTACATAACATTATATTTAAATGCTTTAAAAATGATTAGTATTAAACAAATTAAATCTTTATTTTTACAATGATGAAAATCCAGCATTAAAGCAAAAATAGCAATCAGCGGCATTCCCCACTTATGTCAATTTCACTATGTTGAATGTGGCATGCTTTCTAATCTTGGACCTACTCCACAGTATAATATAGTAGTATTAAAGGAGGCATAACCATATAATCTTATCTACACATTCATTGTCTGTGTGAGCTGAATGCTGTCATCAACACAATTACATTTTTGAGTGTACTGTTAGAAGAGCTTCTGTTTGGCTTTGTCTGAGAAATTATGCACACATTGCCTCAGGACTGGGTACTGGGTTTGGAAATGATTGTCTCTTTAGGTATTTATACATGGAATAAAACGTTTACCACAAAATGTAACAAAATAAGCATGAGAATCATTCATATCATGTTAATATCCCCAAAATGAAATGTTCAAATATGTTGCTATGGACTTCTGGGTGAGTGGACATGCTATAAGACATATGCCGCCACAACTCATCTATTAAACATAAACTGATATCACTTGGTAAATATGGAGGATATATGGAGAGAGGTTACGGCAGCATTTATTTGCTTTAGTCCTATAATGTGTACTTTTTTTTTTTTTTTCTCAGCACAGTCAGGTCACTGCCAAATCAAGCTCCAACGGCAAAACAAATATTCACAGATTAAAGTGAATGAAATTGGATAGACTAAGATTAAAATCTGCAGTTAAGTAAAGGTGTTGTTACTTTCTCACAATGAAAAAGAATTCAACTAAATTATTACCCGAGTTAAAAGAAATGTATAGAATCAAGTTTAGTTAAGTAAAAAGTAATTTTTGCTAAAGGCAGTTGTCCAGTCCAAAATGTAGTGCTCCAAAACAATTTATTTAGCTCCCAATAAGCCAAAATTCTATGTCAAAATACCAAACACAAACTCTAACATGGTCAAGAAGAATGGCCATGCTGACATTTAGCCACACACTGTATACTGTAGGATAAGGTAAGGTACAAGTCACAGATGGGCAGGAGTTAAAAACAACATAAATCTCCTACAGTTACTATGATCACCCCTAGTACTACTACTAGTATTACTGGTACCACCACTGATACTACCAGGCTTGTCGACAGGTTTGCTGGGGCCCGGGGCAAGAAGGCTTCACATGGGTCTTCTTATAATAGAGGGCCTCTCTGACCCTGAGGCCCGGGACAACAGACCCCTTTGCCCCCTTCTACGACAGGCCTGGACACTACTATTACTACTACTGTTACTACTGTTATGACTATTACTATTAGCTCCACTGGAAATGCTGTACTTATTATCCACTTTGCCACCAAGGTCAAACTTTTAGTCATTCAGAATTTCTTTAAAAAGTGTACTCAAGTAGAAGTTTTAAAAAATGTACTCATAATGTACAGATTTATCAACAAATGTGTTAAACATAAGTATCTAGTTGCTTTCCACTTCTTTTTCCAAGATATAAGCAGAAAAAAATGCCCAACACAACTTGTAAAATACAGTATAGATTGTATAAAACCCCACCATCATTGGTCAATTGAACTTGAATGTGATGAGGGGATTCCAGACCCACTTTATTTACACAAAAAGTGAATGGGTCTAGCCAGAAAAAGGATACAAAAGTCACATTTTGTTGTACCACATCCACTATAAAAGTTTTCTCAACAAATTTTGTTCAAAGACATCAGTGTCACTTTGAGCTGTGATTCTACAAACTGCAGCAGCAGCAGGACGTCCCAGCCTGAACCACTCTCTGTTCCAGTGCCAGTGAACTTCCCATTCAGAGGTCACCAGTCCCAGTAACTCTAGCCTCTAACCCCAGCTGGCCAGACAGTCTCGCCCCTCTGTCTGCAGGGGCCTGTCCCGCGCAATCACAACATCCCCATTTTACTGCGGCGCGGCCTGGAAGTCGTCCCTGATATCTGGCAACACACAGGGCGCTCTAAGGTCATCCATAATGGCTCCATTTACTTAACACTGACCCAAACACCTGCCCATTTATCACAGTGGACACATGTCGGGACGCCCCATTCGTCACAGAAGAGCTCCGTCAGGTCACCTCCGGCTCTGAGTGGGCTGGACTGAAGAGATTAATTCACGAAAACACACAGAGTTAAGTGCCAACGGTAACAGGGTCATAACAGTGTACAATGAGTGGCTTTTATTACCAGCCCACACGTACCAATCTGTGTGGGAGGTCCCACAGTGGAGAGGAATATAGGCTAGCTGTAGTTACTCTTTTTATCCACTTACTGCAATGATGTATATTTAGAAGACTTCTCAAGATTATAACAGCAATTAAAACAATTTCTTAAACTACACTGATTCTTTTAATATTTTAATTTGAACTATATTATCAGAGCTCCCGTTGTCTTAAGCCAGCTATTCCCAAACTCAAGGGAGTCGCAGCCCCCTTAAATTTCCCAAAATCTCACACAGACCCCCCAACTATACAATAATGTTTTTCACCATATATTTCTATAAAAAGGCTACAAAAACACTGACTGTTGGCTAAAAAAATGTTTTAAAGTAACATTTTTAAACAAGTATTTAACTGCAATTAATATCAAATGCCTTTGGGAGCCCCCCCTGCAGTACTTTTGTGGCACCCCTGGGGGCCCCGGACCTCACTTTGGGAAAAATTAAATGGAATATACATGTATGTAACATTTTAACCAGCTACTGCTGAAAACAATTGCTACTCTTACTAATGCTAATACTACTGCTACTACAACTACAATACTACTACTACTACCACAATACTGCAAAAGGAATGTCACACTTCCAGTTCAACATGACTTTTACTCATTTAGACTTGGGAAAATATTTTTTTCTGCACAGACTACCCCACCAAAACTCACAATGTTCATGTACCTGTGTAACTTTTTGCCTAAAAAATATGGAACCTAAAGATAACAGAAAAAAACTTAAAAATAAGGTTTCTATAAGTGAGCAGACAAACTGAGCAATGCTAAAGGAGAAGCACATTATTTTTTAACACACAATTATAGACAAGTTTATTTTCTTTTTACTTTTTAGGGGAACTCACCATAGACTTATTATTTTTTTGCTTCCATTGTTTTTGTTCATAGACAGTAGTATGTCCCTACAGGGCTCCCATAGGTGCTCACAGGCAGTAGTAATTAGGGGCCTATTGGTGTTCAATATGGACCTATGATTACGCAAATTTGAGCAGCAACCTTAAAGTACACATTGCAGTTTTATTTCAAATGTTTTACCACATTTTGAATATAAATAATATTTGTAAAAAAAAAATTAAAAAAATAAAACTACTACTACTCTAATGTAATAATACTACAACTTCACACTTTGCCAATTCAAAGTTACTTTTATTCATTTAGACACTAAATAGGTACTTGAGAAAATGTTATCAGCAGACAAACTGAGCAATGATGGAGGAGAAGCACATTTGTTTTTAACACACATTTGTACACAAGTCAATTTTCCTATAGGGACTTACCATATACTTTTTTTTCATTGTCTTTAGACAGGATCCCTCAAAATTTTAGAGTTTTGGGGCCAACTCAAAATCTCAAGTTTTTTACAACAAACTTTTTTTTGTATACCTAATTAGAAGTTCATATGTCTAAAATCTTGAGATTTTAAGTTTTACTCACTATTACTCAGATTTTTTTTTTTGACTCATCTTACAGCCAACTTACTATCCATTGTTCAGAAAAAGTATTATTATTAATAGGGATATGAATAAAAACTTAATATACTAAATTTAACAAAAGAATTGTAGCAGTTTCTGTGCCCAGAAATATTTCTTTGTAAAAAACCAGCAGCATCAACAGAGATTGAAACAATGACAACAACTGTAACAGAAATGAATAATTCACAGTAAATTGTCAAGTGTTAAATTACCACTGTCAGGCTGCATTTGTTCCTTATCTAGTGTTACATTTACTCTTTAGTGTTGAAAATTAACAGCACCATGACACTGGTTAAAACAGTGATAGAGACTAAAACTTAAAATTGAAAGTTTTTAGAAATACGAACATACAATTAGGTGAACAAAAAAAGATTAGTTGTTGATTTTGAATTGGCCCCAAAACTCAAAAATCGCAAGGGATCCTGTTGCCTGGAGTTTTTGAGTTTTCACCTCTTTTTTTTTTTTTTTTTTTTTACAGTGTACAGGGCAGTAGAAAAAGGAGCATACTAGTATTCCATATAAACCTGTGAAAATGCAAATTTAAAGTACACATTACACTTTCAACTGAAATATTAAAACGGAAACAAGACCTTATCTCAAGTTTATTTCTAATTGGACATTCTCTTATCCTTCTTTTGTTTGAGGCTACATTATAATACAGTGTTTCTACATCTACACCATTTCTACATTAAATATAATTATTCCACATTATTCCACGGAGCAAGCATATATTTACATTCTTTTTAATCCTGTAGCCTTGAGTTCACAGTTGATTATTCTCCCTTTCCCTGGCAGATTTTTGTGTTTGCAGCTCTTCTTCTTAACACCAGTCTCTATAGGCCTCTTTACAGTAGTGTGCTGTAGCTGCCTTCTGTGCCCTCTTGCACTCTTGCTCACACGGTGAAGACAGAAGCTGAAGATAGAGCGGCTCTTCTGGGACCTCTACAAGAAATACTGCAATAGTTCTTGCTGTTGCCGGGGCAGGCTGTGTGTGCGTCTCTCTCTGGAGATATGGAGATGATGATGTTGGATGTGTTGACTTCTCTCTACTACTGCGCAGGAGTTCTTTGTCTCGGCTGGACTGGATTTTTTATTTTTATTTTTTATTATGAATTTCTGATGTGGGTTTGTAGCAGTGGAGCAGTTTGTTCTTTGATGGTTTGCCAGAGTTATACCTTATGTTTGAGTGCTTGTCGGGTTTACATTGAAGGGAATAAGGGAGGACTTTTTCCTTCGTGCAGTGGCTCAGAGATGGAGAAATACCACATAATTACACAGCAGGATTAGCACACAGGCATATGGGCGACAAATCATTTTTCTGTTTGTTGAAACTTCTCCACAATCCTGTAATAGTGCGGTGATTTCAGCAAGATTAGTAGGATAAAATGACAGAATGCAAAATTACTCACATTGAAGAGGCCATATTTTGCTTTTCTCAGGCTCCTTGAAATAATTTGTACATGCATAAGTATAAAAAAAAAATACTGTATCTGTAGTATATGGAAAACATCTTTTGGGGAGCTGTTAGTGTGAATTTACAGTTGGATTTGATGTCTATTGCCCCCTGCTGGCTACAGTGAGGACTGGACAGAGCATAAAATGGATCTTTAGCACATGACGCCAAGAGATTGATAAATAAGCTTTGAAAAATGTGATTTTAAGTCTTGTCTGTTGTCGCTCCAAAAATGATCCAAAAGGCCAAATTACTTCTGGAGTATTTTGGGCTGTTTTGAGGCATTTCATATTTGTATTAAATTTGTTCTGAGACGACAGCTGTGCTCCTGTTAAAAAATTACATTTTGGGTCATGTTTGTTTTTGCTTTGAAAATGGTCCAAAAGGCCAACTTATGCACAGATTTGTACTTCCAGGGATATTTTTGGCAGTTTTGACAGTTTACAGGTACTATGAGCAGCATATATTTTTTATATTTCATAAAAATGACTCATGTGTGCCAAGTTCTGAGGAAAACATGTTTAAATCAGATATTAGTTTTACTGAGAGCTATGGTACAGCTAACAATAAAAAATATATTTTACATAATGGCCAAGTTGTTTTCGTTTACATTTTTTGTTTTGGTTCTAACCCATTGCCGATCGTCCAATCAGAAAAGAGACCATTGTTTTAATTTACCCTGCAGTACCATTTTCAAACCTGTATAAGTGCATGCTGCTTATAGTGCTATTAAGTGCGGAAATTATCAAAAAGAGCCATTTCCATCATGTGTCTATGTAGAGTGGTGTGACTGAGGAAGCATGAATGAAACAAAAGACTACTCCAGGTATGTTTTTGAGGCGCACACAACATTACAACATGGTTAAAAGCTCTATAAAGTCGGTTTAGCTTTATAATGGACCTATAAGGATGGAGACAACTAAAAGCACTCATGACCCTATCTCACAATGGTAAGGGTACTGTATAGTGTCCAGTCATGGACTTGAACTTGGCACATGTCTTCTTTCCTTTCAGCAAATGCATACATGTGATTTCACAATTGACTTCCCATTGGTTTTTACATCAGATGCCCTTTCTTGTCTTGGTACTGACACATAAAAGTACACTGGCTTGTGACCCCTTGTGGCTGGATTAAATAGTCCATAAACCACAAAGCCCTTTTATCTCATAATAGTAAAACTGGATTTACTGACCCCTTGTGGCTGGAGTTAGGATCTCTGGCTCTATCTGGCAATGTTACAGAATCCTTTCATAGATCAAGACAGTGGTCCGGATCCAAACCCAAAAAATAATTCTTCTTTTTTACCTGGAAAAATAGTTTTCTTGCTAACAAACCAAAGCCTGCAAAAGTATAACCACTTTGGAGGAAGTAATAAAAACAACACACAGGCTTTTACTTTACTTTACTTACTTTTACTTTGAAATCAAATTCACTCAAGTACTGTACACTGTATTTACTGCACTACAAGTACAATTACCCTATTACACGCCTCATTACATTTAGAGACTTAGTGGGTTTCATTGCATCTATTCACTTAATGCTACAGTGCCTCAGTAAATGCATGGCTTCACTGATAACATGGAAAGACACACTTCTTCTCATTTTCTGACCTGGTTTTCCACATTGTGTCAGTCAAGACCAGTTCAAGTTCAGACGTGCCCAGACATTTTGGAGATTCATACAGGTATGTTTTTAAAGTATCCGACCTACTCATCCTGCTTCACTCTGACACTGCACTGTTTGCCCTGCTGAGAGACACTGAACACTATGTTTGGATGTCACTTCTTTTGGCTGAAAACTATAAGAATATATTAGTTGTCCTGTTATCTTGTTGGAAATGTGTGTTGAAATGTTAAGCATTTGCACCAGTGCACTTTACTATATCCTGGTTCATTTTAAAAACAGCTGTACAAGTGCATTTGCCACAATAGTTCAATGGTACTCTAAGCCAAAAGTGTGAACCATACTTAACTCACCAGTTAGATAAAATGTTTGCCGGAGTGTTTCATTATTTTTGGCTTGAGACCTTCACCCGAGACTTATGGACACTTGGATTGGACTTGGGCACTTGCAAGTCCAGAGTGCTTTTTACTCTGAAAGCAGATACAGTGCTGCAACAAAACAAAGCAAAAACAAAAATTAATAATTTATTATGCAAAGGCCCTCTACATCCAGTCTGCTCTCATTCAATTAACCAAAAACAGTGTACAGGTCTTTTTCCATCCTCACAGCTAATTTTCATCTTGTAGCAAAATGGCATTATACAAAAGGTTTAAGTAAGTAAATCTCTCTTTTTTTTCACTGTTTCTGTTCAGAAAAGCACAACAGAGCTGCACTCTGCTAGTCTCTTCACCTCTTTCTTTATGGCACCATTAAAGTATTTATAGGAAAGGTTTTATTTTAGGTTGAAAAACAGATAATGCTGTTCTAGAGGCGATCAAGATTGAATAAGAAATAAAAGCATAAAACTGTCCCTTCAAGTTTCTGCTATAAAATAGGTTTATGACCCAACTCGGACTAGACTTGGACCAGGCTTTAGTGACTCAACATTAGACTTGAACTTTAAAAGTGGTGACTCAACTAAACCACAGCTAATCAATTGTACATTTGGGGTGAATATTATACTTGCGTGGCCTCTTTACCATTTATACCAGATAGTTTTGATGGCAACTAATCTTGTAAATGTAGTCGAAATAAAGAGTACTTCCTTTGAGTCTGGATTGTATTGTGGCAGTTTATGTGAGCACTGCAGCCCAGACCCATATCAAAGAGAAGTGTTTTCAACCATAAATCTGTGGCTTCCTGACACAAACAGGACGTCAGCTGTGTCCCTTTCCGCCTTTGGTCTCCATGTGTTCGCTGATAAATGGAAAACACAATGCTATAGCCACGCAGTGCACTTTGAAATTACCATTGACATACTGCACTGTCAATTCTCCAGTCTGGGCTCTCCTGGATGGTGCTCACTGAGGCTGCTTTTTGACACGGTTTCAGCCTCTTTTCAGCAGGAAAATGTAAACATTGAGAAGAAAAACAAACTGAGAAACTAGGCAATGCTTTATTTTACACTACACTTTATACTGTGTATCTACAATGTAGCTACTTTAATAGGTGGTTATATGGACTTTGGTAGAGTAGTATAACAAGTATTTTTTATTGCATTTGTAACTAGAAAAAAACTAAGTACACAAAATACCATTTTGTAAGTACAACATAAGTACATGTTTGTTACTATGTGTGTTACATTGTAGTACAGTAAAAAGCTTTGCTATAAAAACAGCTGGAGGAGCATTTTGCTGCCAATTTGGTTAATTGGCAAAATGTATAAAAGGAGCATTTTCAAAGGCAGAGTGTGTATCATTAGTATTGGATGTATTGGATGCTTGCGATCTTTGGTACCTTAAGCGACAAAGCATGATGATGGATAAGGAAAGCAGCTGTTTTTTGAATAGTAAAACCTTTTTTTTCAGACTTTTGTTACTCCGTCCAAACTTCTGAGGTGTGTTGCTGTCATCAAATTCAACATACACTGTTATTGTTCATGAAATGGCAAATATCTTTTAACATTGTATTAGTATTCTATTGTGAATAAAATGTCGTTTGTCATCCTTTGGATTTCATTTTTATTTACATTTTATGTGGTCCCTGTGTTTTGACATTAGTGTTGTACTTCCAATCTTTGTTTTGTGGCTGTCCTCCTGCTGTCTTTGGCCCCATAGGAAAGCTATAGAGGGGCTTAGAGAGCCTCAGTCACATGGGGCTCAAACTCAAGCATAAGGCAGCGGGATAGCTTAAAACCATTCAGCCACTAATTAACTAATTGAGAGGAAAAAAAAGTCGGTAAATCTGGAAGTACAAGGAGCTGATTATGCCCCCTTTGTGTGAGTGTGTTAAAATGAGCCGTAAAATCAGGTGTACAGTCAGTGTGAAATCTTGTGGCAGAGGCCCATATTTGTCAGTGGGATCAATGCTCTCCTGTTACCAACACAGCTAAGGGGCCATAAAGACTGGATTTATTGTAGTCTTGTCTTTTATGTCTGGGGTGGGATTTAGAGGTTTAGGTTGCGAGCTGAAGTCCCATAAGGTCAGTCGCATGATGCTATAAATGAGATGTAACCTACTTCTTACATGGAGACGAGGGGGGAAAAGACATGGAGCAAGATTCAGTGGAAAGAAATGGACTGCAGTTTTTTTTTTTTTTTTTTGTAAGAAGTCCTCTCCAGCTGTCCGTCCCGCTCACTCGTCCCATGGGGGGTTGCCACGGTGACAGGAGGCCACATGTCTTGGGGGCGTCGTTCTCGGTCAAAGGACCCCATTGTTCTGGTGTTAAGCCGTCTTCAGTATGCCCGTCTGCCAGGGAGAGGAGAGGACCTTTTCGGCTTCACACCCCAGTCTACACACACACACAAACACAGAGAAAGAAAACCCACACCCACCTTTTCTTTTTTTTTTAAAGAGGTGCTAGCATTTAGTTGGACAGGCAAACAATGAAAACGCCTATTCAAAAGACTACCCTAGTTACAAGTGTTTATAAAGAACAGAGGAGGAAGAAGTACTCAAGTAAAAGTACTGTAAAATCAAAATATTAGTCAAGTTATGGTAACAGAGTGAACATTTTTTTTACTTTTATTCAAGTATTAATGTTAATGAGAAGCTTAATAGAAAGTACTTTGGATTTTGTGTGTGTGCGTGTGTTATTGTGCATTACAGTTACTACTACATCTACATCTGGGATCTTCTGTTAGCAAGGCAAACAATTTACCCACTTTGCCACTAAGGTGAAAAAATTTAAATAAAAACAATGTACTTAAAGCTTAAGAATGACAAACAATTTCAAAAATCCCCCAAACGTAATGAAGTATGTTCTAAAAGGTACCGCTTATGGTACTTATGTAGGCTTTTGCAGTTCAGTCATGATTTTGTTTAATTTAGAAGTCTAGACCAGTGATTCTCAACTGGTGGGTCGGGGATCTTTGCCAGGGCAATAAAATAAAGTTTAATAATGATAATAATGATAATATTAAAAAATACATACATACATACATAAATACAAAAAAGGGTCCGTATGGGATAAGGTGTGTAGAGGAAACCTAACAACAGTGAAAAATCTAAATTTGTAATGTCAGTGTTACACCTCTAAGGTTAAAGTGAGGTTGGAAAGGCCGAGTTACTGGCGTGAAGAGTTGTAGTTTTAAATTAAAATGCAGCTAAGTGAATGTAGAAGGGAATAGTTCCCTCTCTAGCATCGCCACTTGCTTGTTTTTTTCTTTAAACATGTTCTTCTTTGTGTTGGCACAATATGTGACCTTCTAATATTATACTATCTCTGCTTCAAACTGTTTATTCAATACATTTTATCAGTTGAAACAGCTCTTTTTTTGGATCGTGCCTTGTCATTATCGAGTGATGTTGGGTTTTAAAGCCAGAACAGTTGAGAAGCACTGGTCTAGACACATTTTTTAGACCTGGTTTAGATGACTAGTTTAGCTCAAGCATCCAGAAAGTGAATTTTCTTGTAACTAAAAACTGAGTTAAAGTATCTAATTTAGTAACATTCCACCTCTGTTTAAAGGAGGTAAAGCAGAGATAGTTGTAACATAAGTTCATGATCTTCTCTACAACTAAAAAAAATGTAACCAAATGACTTCCTTCCTTTAAGATAAGACCCATTCCTGTAACTTCTTTCATCTTGTTGATCAGAGCTCAACAAACCACGGAGCCAGATTCAAACATTAACTCAACCCAGCCACCAGATGGCACACCAGCTCCACTGCACAAATCAAACTATATTAGACCAGGCACAAGGGACCTTGGCACATATACACTGAAGCCCGGAAACCTCTGTGTCCTTCATCCGAGTGACAGAGTTGATCTAAAAGCGGGCAGTCAATTACCCAGTGATGGATAGATTACCACCATGCATCAGTCTCGAGGGCCATTTTTTCCAAGTGAACAAAATTTGAAACTCAATTTGTTACCGCCATAATGTGATAGATGGAGGCTGTAAAGACGAGCCTTTTAAAATGTGAGCGTGATTGTTTTAATGCAAGGTTAAGGGTCAATTTACTTGCAGACATTTGGCTGAAGTCAAAATGTAGATCACAATGATAATTTATGTCACTGTGCTTGTAGTTATGATGGTGAAGTGCTTTAGAGGATGTGAGAGGAAAGCTGCTCTTCTCAATGAACTGATCACACCACTGGGACAACGCATTTGAGAGCAGTGGGCTGTGTTTTATTACTTGAATGAGCGCCAGGCAAATGAATGTAAATCATCACTTTAAACGAACACCATTTTGTTGAATAATGCATCTATAACAACAACCAAAGCAATAAGTATCAAGGAGTCTGGCAAAGACATTTCCAGTATATCAGAACTTTCAAAAAGGTCATTGAAAGACTAGTTAATCTACTACAAAACAATAAAAGTGTTTATTAAAATCAAAATGTCATACAATCTGTGTAAACAGTGGTCATCTTTTTAGATATTACAGGAGCAGATTAATCAATTTTATGTTGTATAAAAGTTATTTTTTTCAGCATATTCAGCAGTATATTGAGTACAGAGTGAAATATTTCAAAATTTCAAAATTTTAATTGTGACATTTATGTAATTTTCTGAGATAATCCTGCCACAGGGCGTTACAAGCAGATGTACCATACTCTTTGTGCTGGTCCCAAGCCCAAATAAATGGAATGGGTTGTGTCAGGAAGGGTATTGGGGATAAAACATATGCCAAATGAATAAGCAAATCACAGCAGACTAGAAAGCAAATGATCTGCTGTAGTGACCCCATAGGAGAAAATGAACAAAGAAGAATGTAACTTTATAAGATACTGAACTGTAATCCATAATTATATCAATAAAATAAATGCTTAAATTATTTTACTCTGTTAGTACTGAAACTATGAGTTAAACTGTGAATTGAACTACTGAATTAAACTTAAAACCTAAACATAAAACATATTCCAATTTATTGGTGTGTGCCTGCTGTAACTGTTTAAAAAACACAGAAAACAGAAATAAACCGAATGACTCAAGCTCATAATTTGATACCTCCCTTAATTATTTTTCTATTAATCCAGTGAGACCCAGGCTGACAGCTGCAAAATGTCAGAGAACATCTTCATCTATGCATAAAGTGAAAATATTGACTCTGAAGTGCTCAATGCTGTGACTTTGGAGAGAGGGAGAGAGATGCACTGTGATTACCAGCCTGAGTGGAGGCGTATCGATCTGGAGGTGGTCAGCAGAGATGATTGAACTCTCACCGTATTGACCCACTTGGTTACTACTGGAGAAAAAAAAACATCTAGAAATTAATGGTCAGCCTAAAAATAATTCACACGATACAAAAGCATCAATATTTTAGGTGTTCTTTGGTAACACATTTAATTTCAAGAAAACAGTTCAGGGTCAAAGAAATAGTTTGTTTCCCCTTGCCTCAGTCAGTCAAAACACACAGACTGTCCCATGTGGTTAGCTTAAATAGTCCTATTAATAATCATGGTAGTGTCAGCTCAGGGCCCGGAGCAAGCAGAGCAGCGCTAAGACGTCGTCCCCTTGTCCTCCTACGGGACTCCTTGATGGATTCTGGGGAGATGCGGGGAAGCCAGGCCAAGCCCCCGCTGCTCTGATCACCACTGCTCTTGTTTCTCAGGCTGCGGCGCACTGAACGCTGCCCTCTAGTGGGCACAGGTTTGAACACATCCTCAAAGTTGAAGTCGTCCTGCCAGGGAGCAAGGCCCAGTTGGGCTGCTGCCTCTACTTCGTGGTTATCAGAGCTTGACTGCATGTTTTCCTGCTGGCTTACAGATTGTTCTTCCTGTCCTCTCTCCACTTCATGGTTCATTTTGTCGTCCTCTGGGTGGCTTTCTTGTTTCTGCTCAGCTTCTAATGCTTGGTTGAATTCTTCACCTGCAGAAAAGTCTGTGGATGCAACCAATATAGTGGGACATTTGGACTCCTCATTCAAAACTGTGGCTGCATCTAAAGAGTTTGTAGCACCAAGTTCATTATTGACATCTTCAATCGTTATTTTTGACTCCTCCGTCTCCTCTGCCACATTGTCACAGTACACAGTTGCATTTTCCTCAATCTTATGTAGCTTCCCGTCTGCTTGGTCATCATTAACACTAGTCTTTCTTCCCTTGAGTGCTTTCCCTATGACCTTCGACCCTGACGCTCTCCTGCGCCTCCGTGCGCCACTCACTTTACTGCCCACAGGAAATGAGACAGACACGTTGGGAGTTGTGGAGGCGTTTAGGGCTGCCATGTCACCTGTCCCTGATGTGTTGTTGTTGGCCACCTCGGTCATCGTTGGGTCAACGCTGACTGATTTCCCATTACAGCTGAGGTCCGGGTGAGGTTCCTGGCTTGGGGCTATTCAGACAAAAAGAGACAAACATGCTTAGGGCTAACTGGTGAACCATAAAAATGTATCTTCTTTTCAAAAACAAAGACGAAAAGTCACTATATTTATATGCAGAGCTTAGAAGGATTACGCTCATAGCTGGTCTTCTTTCTTTGTCTCAAGAATCAAACTATTTAGTTCAAAGTTGTTCCGGCTACTGCTAACACATTTGTAGAATTAAATGATATTAAATTAGGTTAATTTGTTCTGTAATTATTGATCTACTTTGAAAAAGCTTGTGAATGACTAAGTAGTTAAAATACATTCTCCTTACAAAAATCATTTCTGGTATACTACACTTTTTAAGTCACACGGATTGTTTTTATATCAAACAACACACATCATAGCTAGCAGCAGAATGCCCATAAATATGTTTGCTGGTTCAAAAATAATTATCAATTCTAAAAGCTATCTACCTGGTTTCTTTTTTTTGTTTGCTGCCACTTTGTTTAACTCTTTATAGTACAACAGTGAATTAGATTATCAAATTAAGAACAACTGAAATTTCTCCCTTCCCACGAATACAGACAATTCCATGCACTCTACTTGTAATCTGAGGCAATAATTTGAATTTCTCTACTTGCATGTAACCACTCTAAATAGTCACAAGGCAGTCAATAAATACCTGTGTTAGTATCTGAAAGAGGCTCTGATACTGTGAAGGATAGACCAAACGACAGCCTCTCTGTTATGGGGCTGAGTGTGGGGTTTTTGGAGGCATAAGCCCGAGACCCATAGAGGCTGCGGTCGACTTTTTTATTCCACCGACGTGTTGCTGTGCTCATCTGTGAAAACAAAAATATGCATGGTGAGGAAATTTTGGCCACTTACCATGACCATTTCAAGAATATAGAATTTAGTTTATAATGTAACCCAATTATGATACAATGGGTACAACAGTTTTGTTTGATAGACAGGCAAGAAAATAATGAAGACCTACAGCCTCAAGCTGGATAGTAATACTATGACTTTGACTTAGACTTAGGTGGTGAGAAGAATAGAACACTGTTTCAAAGAACAATGAGTGTGCTTTTAATAAACATGTCAGTATTAAACAATTTTAAATCAATACAAATGCTGAAAAGTTATGCACTGCGGCTTTAAAAATATAAATGTATCTTTTAATATGACGTTACATGCATTTACTGAAGCCTGAAAACCTACATCACTCAGCAGCAGACTCAAACGGTTGGCTCAACTCCTGACTAGACTGAAACATACTGACTAAAAAAGACATTAGATAGGACAGTGAAGTACTGAGAAGCAATCAAGGGGGAGAGAGCAGGGAGGAATACTTAGCAAATTGTCGACCAACTTACATCCTGTGGCACGTAATGTTTTATCTTGATTAGACGATTCTCCAAATCATCAAATCAAATTTATCTGAATAAATTCTTAATGTTCTTTTTAGTAATCTTAATTTTGCAATTAAGTCAAAATGATTTTAACAGCTGTGATTTGAATCAGAACTTGGTCTCATACTAGGAACAGCTTTGTGAATATTTTTGGCAATTACAAAATACTAGAATTATTTATTTTCTTCTTTCCCTTTGGAGGTCGTCACAGCAAATCATCTGCCTCTTAGCGATTTGCATATTGATTTGGAATAGGATTTACGCAGATTACCCTTCCTGATGCAACCCTCTCCATAACTTCTTTCATAAACCTGTTGTGCTAGGCAAACTAGATTCTACACTTAAACTCTAATGGGTCATGTTTTAGGAATAGAAATCTCAATGCAACACACCCATAACAGTTTCCAGAAGTGCAGCTGCAGAAAAGGTCTATATAGAAAAGTTATGTGGAGTTGCTTTAATACAATCCTCAACATTTATAACCCAATAGGAGTAGGTATAAATCTATCTGGCTCTTGGCAGGGCAAACTAAGTTGTAGTCAGATTGTGCAGCCATCAGCTCTGTGAGTGCCTCCCAGTAAGAAGTCTGCACCTCCATCTGAAGTAGTGTAAAAAGAAATCAAAAGCGCAGGATCAGCCAGCTCACCTTCATCTTCCCAGAGGCCGTCTTGGCAGCGGAGCGTGACGACCTCTTCACTGGTTCACTCTCCTCTGGCAGCTGAGGGAACAGAGTGGGAATAAGGATACTTTATAACAGCAGTCTCTCTGCCTCACTCTCTCTCACAAAGCGGAAATCATCAACGTGATTAAGCTCAGATCCAGAGGAATTAAACAGCACATTAGATGGAACATGTTATAACCCCTAACTTATTAAAAAAGACAATCTTGTCTGGTAAATGGAGATTTCTACAAGCAAGACCTTCAAGATGAGACCAATTTGGAAAAATGGCAGACCTTTCTCTTGCGACCGCCAGAGCGAGCAGGAGCCTCCGTAGTATCGAGTGTCACCTGCAAAGGGAGAAATTTAATGGCTTTTGGTGCATGAATGAATATGGTATAGGAGTGTGCAGGAGAGTGAAATAGCTGTTTCGTTTTACTAATAACAGACTATTCTGTATGCAGCATGGCATTTTGAAAACAGAAACAGAGTATTGTAAAAACAGAATAGATATGACCAGAAGGATCTCTCAGAGGGAAAATAATCAGACCTTTCCCCTTCTTTTGCTGCTTCTGCCAGAGGCTTGAGCTTCACTGTCTGTTTGAGGAGGCTGCTCTTCTTCTTGCACTGGCTCAGGAGGAAGAATATCCATTGGGGAGGATGTTTCTGGTGCTTTAGTTTCACATTCTGTCAAAAAAGTTATATAAATTCAGGGTACACAACAGAATGCACACAAACAATTCTTGTACAAAGATATTTTTATATTAAAACTGTACTGCACCAATAAGAAAAACACCGGGCAAGTGTGTTAAAAGAGTACTGGATATTGATAAGAAAACAAATTGGATGGTATATCGGTTGATTAGGGACTAATGCAGCGACATTGTTGGATTTTATAGCTGGTTTGCAGGGACACTGCTCTTTGGCAAACAATTAAAAATGTTTAAATAAGACATTTCCCCCCCTCGCCTGTGGTGGCACTGCATCAATAATTAGTGAAGGAGAAGACAGGAAAAACAGTGAACAAGAAACTCTGCTCATCAGTTGGTCAGGGAAGAACAACTTTCTTACTTTAGTCACATAATGTAACCAGACAGCGACACCAAATCCAAGCGGTGTTAGGATTTCTGTTTTGGCTTTTACAAATGTTACAGCAATGGGCAGCGGACCACACAAGAAATGTTAATCAGGTGGCAGTCGCTGGGTAGAGAGGCAGACAACTACATAACCAAATTTATACAGCTTATTGATGATAAAATACATTAATCACAATATAAGCTTTAAGCATCACCGCTCAACTGTACGGGTGAATCCCAATGTCTCAATCCATCCATTCACCTTCTTCCGCTTATCTGGGGCCGGGTCACTGGTGCAGCAGTCTAAGCAGGAGCGCCCCAACTTCCCTCTCCCCCGACACTTCCTCCAGCTTGCCTGGAGGAACCCCTAGGCGTTCCCAGGCCAGACGGGAGACATAGCCCCTCCAGCGTGTCCTAGGTCTTCCCTGGGGCGTCCTCCTGGTGGGACATGCGTGAAACACCTCCCCAGGGAGGCGTCCAGGAGGCATCTGGAACATATGCCCGAGCCACCTTAGCTGGCCCCTCTCGATGTGGAGGAGCAGTGGCTCTACTCCGAGCTCCTCACCCTATCTCTAAGGGAGTGCCCAGCCACCCTGCGGAGGAAACTTATTTCAGCTGCTTATATCAGGGATCTTGTCCTTTCGGTCATGACCCAAAGCTCATGACCAAAGGTAAAAGTAGGAACGTAGATTGACCAGTAAATTGAGAGCTTTGCTTTTCGGCTCAGTTCCTTCTTCACCACAACAGACCGATACGATGACAGCATTACTGCAGATGCTGCACCGATCCGTCTGTCAATCTCACGCTCCATCCTTCCCTCACTCGTGAACAAGACCCCGAGAAACTTAAACTCCCCCACTTGAGGCAGGAACTCTCCTCCGACCTAGAGAAGGCAGGCCACCCTTTTCCGGTTGAGAACCATGGCCTCAGACTTTGAGGCACTGATTCCCATCCCAGACGCTTCACTCTTGGCTGCAAACTGGCCCAGTGCACACTGAAGGTCCTGGTTCGATGAAGCCAACAGGACAACATCATCTGCAAAAAATAGAGATGAGATCCTGCGGTCCCCAAACCAGATTCCCTCCAGCCCCTGGCTGTGCCTAGAAATTCAGTCCATAAAAATAATGAACAGAACCGGTGACAAAGGGCAGCCCTGCCGGAGTCCAACATGCACTGGGAACAGGTCTGACTTACTGCTGGCAATGCGAACCAAACTCCAGCTCTGGTTGTGCAGAGACCGGACAGCCCTTAGAGGGCCTCGGACCTCATACTCCCAGAGCACCCCCCAAGAGGAGGCTGCGAGGGACACGGTCGAACGCCTTCTCCAGGTCCACAAAACACAGGTGGACTGGATGGGAGAACTCCCATAAATCCTCGAGCAGAGCTGGTCCACTGTTCTGCGACCGGGATGAAAATCGCATTGTGCCTCCTGAATCCGAGGTACCATTGAATAGACTTTCCCAGGAAGGCTGAGAAGTGTGATCCCCCTGTAGTTGGAACACACCCTCCGGTCCCCCTTCTTAAAAACCACCACCCCGGTCTGCCAGTCCAGAGGCACTGTCCCCGACTGCCATGCGATGTTTCAGAGAGGTGTCAGCTAAGACAGTCCCACAACATCCAGAGACTTGAGGTACTCGCGGCGGATCTCATCCACCCCCGGAGCCTTGCCAGCGGGGAGCTTTTTAAAGAGTAACTCACCCCTGGCCCAGGCCTGACTCCACCCACTGCCAAAGATTGAAAACTGCTCAAAAAGTGGGCAGAGACCTGGCAGAGACAGAGGAGGAGAACTGAGGGAGGAGCGAGGCCTGGTCCTGTGACTGACAGCTGTCAGAGACCATCATGGACGTCCTCCACAGCAGGGTTGCCAAGTTCCAGAAAGGGGAAAGAAAAATACAGGACACCTGGACTAATGTTTTATGTTGCCATTATAATAACACAGCTGAAATATTGTGAGAAAGGTGTGCCGCTGCAGTAACGTGTGCTTCAGATCGCGTCTTTATTACTGAAGGTATTATTTCAGCTGAGAGCTGTTTTTGATCGTATCTCTGCGAGTAAGAACTCAATTGTCATCAAACAAAAAGTGACTTAAAGCGTGGCAAGACTAAAACACATCAAAACTCTCTCCAGTGTCACTAATTTGTAGGTATATATGGTCATTGATCAGGCTCATTATGCCTTATTGTGCGCTGACACACGGGACAGTGGAAGCGCAGCCGTGAGAGGGGAGGGGGGTGGAGGAGACTGAACGGTAAATGTGGGGCTGAGTCTCGTGTTTAGGAAAAAGACCCACACCTGACAACAGCGGGACTGGGACGAGCGCGGGGGAGAGAGACAGCGAGGGCATGGAGAGCACGGGCCGTGGGAGGAGATACTCGGCACAGGTGAGGTAACGAGGTCAAATACTACATCACACTTGCCTATCTGGAACTATTGAGCAGAAATCCCACTGTTTGACCCTAGGAGGGCAGCACTCTGACGGTTTTCACTACAAAATGTAAATTTAGACCTTTTATTTTACAAAACAGTCAACCATAAGACTGTAAATAGTGAGATGTATCACTAAAGCCCTGTTTGTACAGCTGATCAGCTAAAAAAAAATTGGTTTAGGGGTGAGTTGCTCTTTAACCACCTCAGTGACTTCAGCCTAGGTGATAGACGAGTCCACCACAAAGTCCCCAGCCTCTGCTTCCTCTACGGAAGGCCTGTCGGTGGGATTGAGGAGATCCTCGAAGTATTCCTTCCACCGCCTGACAACATCCCCTCAACTGGGGATGTTGTCAGGCAGTGTCTCCATTTTCCCACTAATTAGCTTGAAAACTTTGTTGATTTTGTGAGTGGCCACACATTTCTCTCTGGGGTTATACGTCCTCCTCAGTCCATGTCTGAGTACAAGCCAATTCTTCATTGCTGTAAATGATGTGCGTTTGTTTTGGTTGGGTTGACCAACAATGCCCTGCAGCTTTGTCCACTTCCTGGTTTCCAATTGCGGTTTGATCTGCTTTGCATCCAACATATGCTATCAAACCACACCATGGTTCACTTCAACTGACCCGAAACCTGTTTTCAGGAGGACCAGCATTCGCTTTTTGGAACATACTGGATTTTCTGAGCAATGGGAGCAAATGATTTAGAGTTTGATTAAAGCAGCGCAAACAGGGCTGGTGTGAATGCACCCGAAGTTTACCTATGTCAATCTGAGAAAGAGACTCCTCATTGAAAGCTGTGTCCAAATTTAGTGGCTGGGTGTTCAAAATCCACTCTGTAAAAAATGCAATAGCTATGATTAAAATCCTCCAAAAAACATAATAGCACCATATTAATAAACTATTTTCAAACCTTCAGCAGCGACTGCTTCATTTTCAAGCTCCTCTAAAGGGAAAGGAATCTATAAGGAAAGTAAGTAGATGTTCAGTGCTTCACTTAAAGTTAGTAATTTGAATCATAAGGGTTGCATAACACGCACCATTCCACCCATCCCTTCACTGTCCTCTTCTGTACATGCCAACCTATGGCTACGAGGCATTGACAGCGTTGGAGAGGCGCCGAACGTAGAGGGGCTGCTGAGCTCTTGTCGGGGTTGTGAGGTCGGAGATTCGAGTCTTTGAGGTGTTTTGAGTAATGAGCGTAGCTTTAGGGCTCCTCCAGGTGTAGGGGCACGAGCCGGAGTGCCCCCCTTTTGTAATGGTGTACTGGGAGGCAGAGTCTTATCAAACAGCTCCGGTGGCAGCGGCTCTCCAAAACGCACCTGCTTCTTCTTTTTTACTGTAGGACTGCTAATGGAGTCAGCTGCACATGTACAGACAAAAAATTGCTGAAAAACAAAGCACTGCCTACCAGTATCAAACAGATTTTCAAGGTCAAATTAAAGAACTTATTATGAAAATACCTTGCATTACTTTGCCCCAAGTATATAGCAAATTAGAAATGTATGTCAAAAACTTGATTGGTTTTCATAATTATTATAGTGTGTATAGACCACATTTGCCACGTGCCATAGACAGTACTATGAATAGTACACAGTAAACCTAGCCCAAGATAAAAGGCCTGTTACTTCAGAGCAGCACAAAGAGCAGTTGTTTACCTGTGGGCTTCATCTCCAGCAGAGAAGAGATGGATGGGATTTGGAAGTGGGAGGCAGGCTGTGCTGGAGAGGCAGCAGCGGGGTCATCGGTTGTTGGCTGGTTGATACTCTGGAGTTCAAAAACAACCTCCTGTTGAGAGAGAATACACAAGATCCCTGTGCTGCTGGACTGATGTTAAAACAACAGCCCACGTATATTGTATATGTGTAAGGATATAAAATCTTAAAGGCAACACGTGTTTCACCAAACCTAATACTACTCTCCTGTGTAGTGCTCAGTGTACGACACTATTGAGCCTTCTATAGCCATAAAAAAGATGGGTTTTGCAATAAAACTAGTACAAAAACATTTATTCCACAATATAATTACAAGTGACAAGGCTTGTTATCGTCTAATGGGAACTTGTAAAATGTTCCTTTTGGCCTTTCTTTCAGAGGAATCAAACCCCTGACCTCCCATTCCAGAGCCAGGGAATTAACCACTTCACTAATGGGAACTCATATCCTTTTATTTATTTAGATGAAACTTGTATACTATTTTAACTTAGCAGTAACAGATGTTTAACCAAGGGAGAGGGTTGCGTCAGGAAGGGCATCAGGCGTAAACCCCAATGTAAATCAATATGTAAATCACTCCATGATAGAAGGCAGATGATTTGTTGCAACAATCCAGGAAGGGAAAAGCCCCAAGGCTAGACAAAGAACTGAGCAGTAACAGATCCTTAACAGTTTCCAGCAAGATATTTGTCCTCTTTAGTTCATTAGCATCCTAAAAATACACAATGTTGCCTTAATTTTTGACTTTTGTGAAGTTTAAGATTAGGATTAATTGTGCATTATGTTGTGATGATTGGGAGTAATAACAGTGATCATCTAACCTGTTGGCTCTCTGTAGGTGACCAGAGTTGGGCGTCAGGAGACACCGCTAGTTCCCCGTCAATGAATGATGGTGAAATTACCAAGGCTTGCGCAGCTTCCTCAGTTTTACCAGATACTAGTAATTTCTGTTTTACAGACGTTTCTTCTTCCTGAGGATAGAAATTCACACTGGGTTTACTTTTTGTATTCACACCACTACAAAAAAAGACAGAGAGAAAATTATTTACCAGTGTAAAAAAAGACTCCTCTTTAGAACATCCACATTTCATTCAATAAATTAAATAAATAATTAAAAGGTTCACTAAAAGTTAGGCCATTTCAGAGTGGTAAACAGCTAAACTATTTACAACAAATTCACAGTGACTGACTCTACCTCCAACTCCTTCAGACTGAAGTGAAGGGGAGGGTTACTGTCCTCTCTAATCTCTCCCTCACAGTCTTGAGAGGGGCCCAAGCGCCTCTTCTTGTTGGGTGGGAGTGTCATCAAGGGTGGGTAGTTCTCTTTCCCAGCTTCAAGGTGTTCTCCATCTGAAAATAGTAGCATTAATCAATCATTGGTGTTATACGGAAGTAGGGACATCCCAATTATTATTGTTATTGACAGACAGAAAATCACTTTTTAACAAATCTCCAGTTAATGACAGTAAGAAAAGATAAAACAAAATATTTTACATATAGAGGTTGCTGGAGAACAATACTTGGTAAAAAGCTAAAGGGATATATTGTCCTAATCCAGTTATTATAAATTAACCCAGAGCAACAACTTCATAAAAATAAGGAAGTCCTGCTGGCATATCTCCCTTTTGAGTAACAGAACTATTAATCCTGTGGCAGTAAGGCAGTCTCACCAGACAGATTATCTCTTGTCATGATGCATCCTCCAGTGCTGCTGTCCTGCCTTGGCATCACATCACAGTCCTCATTCTCTTCCACTCCCATCAGGCTCTGGAAGGAGGCCATCTTCTGCCTCAGTGTGGAGGCAACCCGGGGTAGGAAGGGGCTACTCTTGACAAGCTAAAAAAAAAAAAAAAAAAAAAACCACACACACACACACAAATCTTCTCAGTGATGCAGCTTGACAGGTTGTAGACTTTCCAAAACGTTATAAGTGCTATCACTGAGAGGCAGCAATTTTATCACATACACTCACCACACCGGATTTTAGGCTTGCAGAGCTAAATGGTAAATTACACAGAAGTCGCTTTTTGCTAGTCTATTGTGCTTTTCAAAGAAACTCAAAGATACAAAGAAGTACTCGTCTTCTTATTGTATCTTTGAAAAGTACAATACAACTTGAGATAATTTTGACTGAAAATGCGCCCCTCACCGCTTTTATAATTTGAAATGTTTAGTTACTATGCTAATGGAGAAACAGCAAACAAAGACTATAGAGCGTTTACTACCTGTGACTCATCTGAACAAAAAGAGACACAAAATACTCTACTATTTATACAGACAACTTTTAAATTAGACAACACTATAAAATACTCAAATTCTTGTTAAAAAAAAACAACAAAACAAAACACTGATTTAGGTACTCATTGTATTATATTTCCTTTTAGAACAATGTCATTTTAAGCTGTAAATGTGTGACGATATTGTGTGTTTTGACAGATTTCAACATTTCCTGTCAGTGAATTGTCAACAGGAATGATTTTACTAAACATAATAATTTTCATTCAATCCCCGTTTTGGCTGGCCACAGACATAATTATATCACTTTTTATGACAGCATGAACTGATAAACAGTGCAAAAAATTGATGCACAGATATAGACAATTTTGAGCTTTGCAGTGAGCCTATAAATGTAGCTGAATCCATATGTGATTATTGGCAGAGGTAGTTTGTGGCAAATGCAAATGTAGAACTGGAAAAGGATAGTGGAAATATGGTCTGTGGTGCCATCTTGTACAGTTTAAATATTGATTGCACAGACTCAACTAGGAGCCAGATTGTGCTCTGAATACATATTGCTATTATGAAGTGACAGGGATGCAAAATGTAGTCTCACAAATTTTAATTATTAATTCAAACTGAGTGATATTGATTGCTGATAACTATACTGACTAGCATTCTGGCTTTTTCTAAACAGTGTAAAAAAGATATCATAAATAATCACCTCTGGAGTGCCTTGAGCTGGTGGAGTCTTCATTTTTTGTTGTGCCATGAAGCGAATGAGAGAGTTGGTTTCGGGTGAGCCGCGGACACCAATGTTAGACCTCCGCCTTGCTTTTAATTGTGCTAGACGTGACTTTTCTTGGATAACACAGAAATGAACACGTGTACAACAACATGTCAAAAACCATGTAACTTTTAGAGCTGCTCATAGCTTTACAAAGTCTATTATTACCTTTGCGGTTTGCTGAGGGCACTGATGGTGGGATAAAACTTTGCACAGAGATGCCAAAGTGGGCAGCGGTGGCTTCGGAGAAATTTATGGGGGATGAAATTTCTGTTAAAACAGTCGAGGTGTCTTTCTGATCCTCTTTAGGGGTAGTGGAGTTCATCTCAGTTGTCGACATCTGTAACAAAAATTTGGTTAGAAATGACAACACATTTCAAACACATCAACTGTAAACCATAATCATAATCACCACGAAACATAAATACACAAAGAATTTATTATAATTTGTTATTTTGAATTTGTGTGTACTGATACTCCATAATATTTTTCCCTTTAATTGATTTACTGAAATACGCTGACTTTACCAATATATTCCAATTTACTGAGATGATATACCGGCACCTCACAATAAAAAGGGTTTCATTTTATATTTTCTGCTGTCACATTACTGTAATTTAAACTAAGAAGAACTACACTTATAGTCAATGTCTGCAAAATATTTCACTGTTGTATATACATTGGCAGAAGTAATTTTACTTCAATTTACGGTGAGTAGCATTCAGTGGTGGAATGTAACAAAGTAAATGTACTTAGTTACTTTATTTAAGTACAATTTTCATATATCTGCTATCTACTTTACTTGAGTCAATTTTACAAGGTGTACTTTTACTTTACTTCATTTTAGAACAAGTATCTATACATTTTACTACACTACATTTATGAGTTGGTTTGAAGTAAAAAGTTTTTTGACTTTTGGTTTAAAATCATGTGTTTTCCTTATGCTCTCATTGTAAACACACAGTACTTAAATATAAAAGATGCCGTAAAGCAGTACTCCTTTAGAAAAATGATAATAAAGACAGAAGATCTCACCCACTGGTTTGTTAATGACATCTGTAATCAGCACAAATTTTCAGCAAAATCCCTCACATTTACCACATTAATGAGATGTCGAGTGTGTGCGAAACGCTTTTACTTGAGTCATTTTTTCCCTCCTTTATCTGTACTTTTACTTAAGTATAGAAATTGAGTACTTCCTCCACCACTGGTAGCGTTTCTTTAAAGTAGGTTCTTGCAAACTGGCGTGTCTTTGCTTTCCTAAACGTTACCATTAGTTGAAACAGGGCAAGAAATCCTTTGCTTGCATAAATCCATTTCCGAGTCAGGAATATCTTTGTATATAACCTTATTTCTCGAACTGGTTCATAGTCTCTACAATGTGTTACAATGGTGGGTACAAAAGCTATGTTAGCTTATTTCTGGTTATTTGAATACGGAAGCTTAGCCAATATTAGCACAATTAAGCACGGCTAACGTAATAATATCACTGTAGCTACATGTGCCGAAACAGCGAAGGAAATACTTACTTTGACAAGTTACCGGGATCACGCAAAGTTTGTTAAAATACTTAAAAAAACTACAAACATGCACTAAAATATTATAAAAATGCCATTAGGTTGACTGTATTAAAAAACGTCAACAAAACCGGACAGGGTTCAAAATACCCTCCACCACCGGAGCCACGTTGCGCAAATGATATCCCTCCGCGGCGTCGATCAACAACAATCACCAGTTACAAACTTTTAAGAAGGCAAAACGTTTAAAACAATTATATGTATTTGATAAATTAAATAAAAAGTTGCACTGAAACAAAACTTAAATTATAAAATCTTATTGTTGGGCACTATTTTCCGTGGACCGGAACTAGTTTAATATGAACTGCCCAATAGGAACGCAGAATGAGAAACCACGTGTATTTGTCAAGCATGCGTAGAATTCATTAGCAATAACTCACTTTAGAAATAATACATATATTCATGGGTTGACATGAACTTTTTTGCGCACTGGCCATTCTTTGTCAAAAGTTGCTAGGCAGTTAATGTTTTTACTAGCCACAATTTCATTAGTTTTTGTGTATATTTTATAGTATACGACATGCATAATGAAATGTAAAATTTGGTATGTGGATAAGGTTTTACCAAATAAGAGATTTTTTTTTATAATTCGGAATTAACTGTATTTCTGTGGATGTGGGGTCACATTTTTTAAAACATGTTTATTTTTTTTAATCATGATGAATTACTATACTGAATGATGTTCACTCGAACAGAGCAACAGAAATTCATGCCTAAGCTCTAATGATACAGGTGCATAAAACTCAACCAGCCACAGCAGCTAATGGGAGAATTTGTGTTACCAGCTAAAATACAAATCTACCAACATTTGGCCTGTGTGTTAATATCAAGCCCTAGCATATATTATTTATTTCATTTCCATTTCTTTCTTTTATGTGGGTGTTGACTGCCCCATCTGTTGTTGACTGACAGTATTGAAACCCAGCAGCTGGAGCTCCAGAGCAGCCTTCCCTGTTTGATAGATTTTATTTGACCTGATGCTTAAAGATAAGCTCCCAATCTGTTAGCCAGATAGGTTGCCTGTTTACAAAGGGAACATGGGACAAACAATTACTGGACAGATTATAAATGCTTAACTTAGCCAGGGACACAAACACTGGAGGTCTATCCACAAAATGTGTTTCATAGAGATTAGTGAATATTCATTTATAGGCCTACAGTTCATTTAAATCACCACACAGTTGTCTTGATTGTCAGCCATAAATATATATCACATAACTTGCTATTATCCTATCTTTAGCCTAATATTTTCTGTAGCCTCTAATGTTGGTATGGCAGTAAGTCGCCATGCAAACATAGGCTACCATACAAATACATGGAGTCAGTTTTTGGTGAGGTTTCAGAGTGTGCGGTGCAGCTGAGTACACTGAGATCAGATGTAACTTTGAGGCCGGCTGTCTGTGCAGCTGGGGCTGTCTAGCGCATAAGGCATATGGCTTCCTCTACAAGGCTGTAAAAGTAAGTACAGAAGTTTGACTGTTGTTGTGTGCTGCACAGAGAAGAAGCAGGGCCCTAGACACTCACCAGTGATACCTCCCTGTAGCTGTGAGAATACCTGTCAAAAATGAGATGTTTCGAAAAATATCACAACTAGTTATATAAGAGAATAACAACATATGTGCTTATGCTTCACTATATGTGGAGGTCTGTTTCTGAGTTTCATTAAAGTCACATCCAGACTAGATAGGTAAGACGAAGATGATTTTACTGTAAATATTAGACTTCTCTTCTTTTGATTCATCATCTACCACTTATACTCTTAGTGTGAAGTGATTTGCATTTTGATTTGGCATACATTTTACACCTGACACGACCCTCTCCATTTATCTGAGCTTGGGACTGGCACAAAGAGAATACTGGGTTGTTCCACTAGCTGTGGCTTAATTTTATACTAGCCTTTTTTTTTTATAAAGATTATTTATATGTACATTTTAGCAATAGTCTAGTGCAGGGGTTCTCAAACTTTTTGAGTGCAGGGACCAATTAGAGGGGAGAAAAAATCCCAAGGACCCCCTACTAGTGTACTACGCTCCTGATCAACATGACTTATGTGAGTAATGCACCACATAAGTCATGCTGAGTTTTAAATATCCTAAAACCAAATATAAGCAAGGTGTATTCACTAAGAACATTTTATTGCTGTTGATTCCCATGAACATTTATGAATGTTTAAAATTATATGCCATAACAAAATTATATATATATGCGGACCCCAGTTTGAGAATGGTGGCTCTAGTGGACTGCATACTACATTTAATTGGTATTACCCACTAAAAAGATTGATACTGAGTGGATAGAGAACATTAGCAAATTTCTAACTTTAATACAGGCTATATGTAAAAATGGCTACACGATACTTGAAAAGGACATCCAACACACCAGAGTATATCTCTATTTTTATTTGTGTATATATACACATATAAAAAATAAGGACATATGTACAATGGTAATAAATATCAACATGTTTGTACAAGTGAAATAAGTTACTTTAAAACAAACAAAATATCAATAACAAGCAAAAAATCGGGCAAACGTAAAGTTGGGTAATATAATACTAGTCATGTTTTAAGAAACTGAACTGAAAGCTAAGTTACAGTGTGAGCAAACGGTTTAGCAGATGCAAAGGAATGAAACTATTTTACATCAAATATGCATTTTTTCAAGCATGTCACCTGCTGTCTTTTTAGTTGTTTTTTTTGTTTGTTTATTTGTTTTTAGTTTTTTTCCAACGTATATGTTTTTAATGAAAGAAAAAATCTATCTCTAAAAAGAACAGTACCAGTGTAAATAAAAGTTGTGGTTAAAACTACCAGCTTGAGGAGATTGGATAGTGAGAAGAGAACACATTCCACCAGTGAGCTGCTTCATACCAACAGCTATGTATTTGGTCGTTTAAGGGGCTGCCTAATCTAACAATTCATAGTTTTGGTTCATTTTGCTGCTTTTTCTAAAGACCAGGAATTCTGCAAACAGGAAGCCATAGTGGGTCAGACTATGTTTAGCTTGAGGCCAGTTTTAGCCAAGAGTAAGAACAGTATATCAGGTCATTGTGGCAAAAGGACGGCCTGTTAAGACTCAAATCTTCAATCAAACTCAATCAAAATATATTTTAAGTGTTTTAACAGTAAGAAAAAGCAACTGCAGTCTACTTTGGCTTATCCAAAAGGTGAAGAGGCACAGAAAAAGTAAACATGTTGAAATGCAGCCATGAAATCCTGTACAATGCTTGAACCATAAAATCAGATCTTTTTTTTTGTTTGTTTTTGTCAAAGAAGAGAGCATTACATTTCACCATATTAGTAGTAGTGCCTGTAAAAGTCCAAAAATGATTGGTCAAAATGATGCACGTCTACAAAGGTGATCATATCAAAGATGTACTTGCAGAGGATCATGCAACACTAGGAGGAGCTGCTGTTGGCCGAATGCCTCTTCAACCTTCATTGACTTCATATTCTACATCCCTTACGGTGCTCTGTACACATAGGGAGGGTATTTTTGTCCTCTCCCGTCCATTCACGCGGTGTCTCTCTTCTTCTGGTCCCGACGGACTTGTCCCACAATAAAAAAAATAAAAATAAATAAATAAAACAAAAATAAAACCCTGGTGGACAAAGAACAACAGAGGACAAAAAGAAAAGAAAAGTTAGCACAAAAATATGGCGGACGAGTTCAACATAATGTGACTTTGTTAACAAGTGTGCACTGGAAGTTCGCAAAGTGAAAGTAAGTCAAAATTTGGGTTACTTTGTAGGACATTTGTTATGTCACTTAGGCAGGTGTTCCAGCTCAAAAAGTTCGGTGGACTATACAGGACAATACAGGCACATGTGGGAGTATTTTAAGCTATCTATTTTAACTCATGAGTCTATAAAGTTGAGCTATTTATCTTTTTCCCTTCTTGGTTCCCACAGCCCCAAAAAATCTGCGTTCACTGTGCTGTGATTTGAATATTGATTTAGATTTGGTTTCAGACTGTGTGTTCTTCCTGACGCAACTCTCTCCATTTATCAAGGCTTAGGACTGGCACAAAATAGTACACTGGCTTGTGACTCCCAGGGGTTGGATTTAAGTAAAAACACTGTTCCTCAATATAATATTACTCAAGTACTCTCTACTACTACTGTACCCAAACCAGTATTGAACCCGTGACCTTCTGATTGCAAGATGAGCATGCTATATCTTACTTTCCACCTTGGGGTATTATGATGTGTATTGAATTTATGGTCTTTTCACTTGAGCAGTTTTGTGAATATATCTACCCCTCATCTTTTCTGGACAAGTGTGTTCAAGGCTGACTTTTGAAAAGCACAAGAGTCAAAAATATACAGTACAATGAAAAAGCAAAAAGGGCTTTTTGTACACATAAGAAAATAGTAGTATTTGATTCAAAGCCCTTTCTTTCTTTTCTACATTTATCTTCCTCCTTCTGAAAAAAAAAAAAATGTGCAATTTAGTTTGACTGGTACAGACAACAGAATGCAGCTTTTAATCCTGAAGCAGTTTTATTACTTTTTGTAACTTTTGGAAAGCACCAGATGAAAGCGCTTTCCTCTGCTTTCGGTTGTCTAGTGAAAATTATATTTTCTGGCTTCAGTGCGTTGGAAAGCAAACCAATATGAAAGTCAGATCAATCTTCCTCTCCAGATTTTGGCATCAATTAATGTTTTCTTTCCAAAATATTGGCGTGTTTTGAAGTTCATTATGCATAAATAGGCAGAATATTGTAGCAGAAAGGAAAATCCATGTTTTTCATTAATTAAAATCTCACTTTAGTTTTTAAGCAAAGCCTTAAATACTGGTAAATACACGAGCATATATAAATAGTGCAAGTCATAATACATATTCAAACACTCAATTATTGTTAGTTAATGAAGGATAGTATTATCTCTAAGGCACACTAGTTTGCATGTCTGGCGAGTTTTGTCTTTTCTGATATAGCAATTATTTTGAGTCTGCCATGTTTCCAATGTAAGTAACAAAGTAGCGTGTCTATAATGTATGTATATGTAAACAATGTATTAGGCTGTGAGACCAATTTAATGCAAGTTAGTTGCACTCTACATCCTTACCACTAGATGTCCCTCTTTCACAATCAAAGCACAATTTAAGTGAAGTTGTATAGTTAAAGTTAGACATACACCAATCTGGCATGACTTTATGACCACCTGCCTATTACTGGTGGTCAAAATGTGCCTAATATGCAGCCCATATGCAACAAACTGCAAATTCTGACCACACAGGCTGCACGTTGCTGGTCCCCTACTTTTGATTAGCTATTGACCACTGCAGCGTGAGAACACCCCAAAAAAGCTGTCGTTTTGGAGATGCCCTGACCCAATTGTCTAGCCATCACAATCTGGTCACTCAAATCCTTACACATTGCCCATTTTTCCTGCTTCTAACACTTAAACTTTGAGAAAAAAAACTGAGAAAAAAGAGAAATAAATCCGTACCTTCACTTCTGTCTCATGGATGTCCCCATCTGAAGCCAGTAGTCCATCAATCCTTCATCACAGCAGGGACCAGTCTGTCCATTCTTCTTCTCTTCCATCCACACTGCCTTTCTTTAAATGTAGTTTAGGTGAGTTTTTACAGTGCTCTTCATCTGTATTTGTCCACAGTATCCAGGTCGGTCTATGGGCTTAGGTCAAATAAGTTGTCATTCAGAGGGCCGTGTGTGTGTGTGTGTGTGTGTGTGTGTGTGTGTGTATAGGGAAGGGTACAGCCTCCATCTTGGCAGTGCAAGTTCCCACCTTCGCTTACAAATATACAAGGTTTAAAAGCACTTGATTGAGACATCCACAGTCGGAGCAGGTTCAACTACATTCTCCATGCCTCATGTCTTCATGTCAATTTAGATTTAAGTGTGCAGTTTTTGTCCCGCTGCTAAGAGCTGAATGCAAAATATCTTTTTAAACAAGAACATCCAAAAGGGGCTCAGCCAAAGCGCAAATCTGTAGCACACTCCTTTTAAAACTAACGTCGCCTGGAGTGCATTTGTAGTACAGGACAACAAGGTGCATCTGAATGGTCGTTCTGTGGGGTCAAGTGGAAATGTAAGCCCTCGCCCTCACATTGTCATTCACAGAGGAGAGCCATTAAGTCCGTAATAAGGGTTTGAACACTGCCGGAGTCCATGAGACATAGAAAAATAACAACCAGAAATGTCTTAATTCAAAGCAGCCATCACAACAAATGAAAAGTTGAAGAGATGGCGAGCTTTCTCTGGGGTTACATACAACATTGTAGGAACAAATTACAAATTGAGCAGAGAAAGTCTTGAGAGATTGTCCTTCATTCAATAAGCCCCTTGTGTCTTTTACTTCAATTCACTTCATTTTCCATTCAATTTCCTCTCTCTTTGTCTCTCCTCTCTTCTCTGTCCCTCGCACAGCTACAGGGACATGATTGTCGTCTTGCTTCGAGTTTAATTAGTCCTTTTTATACCCCTCTCACTCTTGACTCACAAATTCAAAAACATGGAAAAATGCGCTTCCAGTTTTAAGTGCAGTAAGCTGTAAAAGTCTCAACGAAGCCGGGTATTTCTGTTTGTCTCAGTTGGTCCACTCAACAAAAAGTAATGTGCCCTTCAGAAAACAAGTAACGCCATTTGTTCATGCTTGAGGTGTTCTCCTCTCGTTCAGTTTAAATACACAATTTACACATGGCGATTGCACAGTGGAAGCAGGAGTCTGCATGGTTCCCAGGAACACAATAATTATCATAGTGCATGTTGGCGAACACGATGTATGAGTCTATAGGTAACATGCTGTGTGCTATAAGAGTCCAACAGGCATTGGCAGAGCGAGAGTGAGCATGGGCGGCTGAAGAGAGGGAGAGGGCAGGTGTCCTCGGAGAAGAGGGAGGTAGTTTGGTTGTTTTTGTTTCTCTACACAAACACTGAAGCCGGAGGAGGACAGGCCTACACGGACGACTCCTCTGGGTTGGCGTCTGGCAGCACACTCCTCTGCTGCAGCGTGCGCCTCAGCTCCTCTTTAAAGGGGCTCGAGTAGTCATTTCCGGTCATGCCTCCCAGGCCCGCCAGCCCGCCGCCCCCAGCGCCAGGACCGCTAGCCCGCTCCTCCCCCGCCGAGCTCAGGTTCAGACGGATGTAGCCGTTGCTCCCGGAGCCTCTGATGTTGGTGAGGCTGAGCCGGCTGGGGGAGTGGATGGGCTGGCCGGGGATGGCGCTGGGGGACGCCGTGCTGCTGACGCTGCTAGGCCCTAAGGCGTGGCCGGGAACGATCTTCAGAGAGCCATCAGAGTAGTAGTAGTTAGCGCCTGTCTCCCAAAAGCGGTCCTCATCACTGGGCATCTTACTGGGAACAAATGTGGGTGGTTCTTTGGGGAGAGTTATGGGATAGACCAGAGTGCTCTCTAATGGTTTCATGTCTGCTCCTTTCCCTAGTGCTAGCTTTAGCCTCCTGCGCAGGTAAAGGGCCGCCACCAACAGGAGCAAACAGGCTGCTCCCAGAGTTATGACCAGCACCCAGAAAAGCCCCATACTGCTGTCTGGAGCCCGGGCCTCCATGAAAACTGGGGCACTGGCCACTACGGCCACTTGGTATCGCTCGGTCTGAAACTTCACCCCCTGCTCCTCAGAGTAGCACACATATCGCCCTGCCTGAGCCTGTCCCGCATCAGGAATAACAAGAGCCTTGAGGGTGCGGTCAAAGCGGGTCCCAGCAGCTTCCAGGGCACCCAGCTGGAGATCCCGGTCGTTGAACAGCCAACAGGGCTGAGCCAGGTTGGACACCAGCTGGCAGGGCAGCACCATGTCCGACCCCACAACCACCGTGACGTTTCGGAGGCGGGAGTGCTCTGTGGAAAAGAGCGAGACAGGGGTTAAGTGTCAACGCTATTAATTCAGATTCATACTCCACAGTAAATGGCTTTCTTTCCATTTAATTCAATTTATTCAGCTCAATCCAAATGTATTCACTCAGCGCTCTTTTTCCTTTGCAGTGAAGTGGCTTCAGCAATTCCCACAGGAAGCCCGTACTGATGTGCTGCCTTATACTCACCAGGACTGGGGATGGATACAGGCTTATCAAACTTGGCTTTCCCTCGGCTGAACCTCTCCAGCATGAGGTCCTGGGACAGAGATGAGGTGGACCTGCAGGAAAACAAAGAGAGGATTTTACCAATGCAGTCTGTAAAACTTGTTCCCACCAACAGAGAATTGAATGGTTCAGGTCAGTTCAACAGTTGCTTGTGTGTTTGGAGAGTAGAGTGGATAATAATAGTGCCATCAGACCGGCTCCCACTGTTTCCATAACAAAACTGTCAAAATGTAAGTACATTTTACATTTCTAGTTTCTAAACTAGAACTTTAGATAAATAAGTCAGAAAGTTTTGCTTTTATGCAACATAAATGACTACAGTGGCAAACAAAGCCTGTAAGCTATGATATATTTGCTATTTTGGAGTTCGGTGGAGATGTGTGCAAGATTTCACATTGTTTCTTTTAGGCATGTAGCTGGTTGTCATAAAAACAGACTTAGTTTGGCAGTGGAAAGTAAATAAAATTGTGACGTATGATAGCATAGTGGTTTTCAAAAGCTGGAGTGAGATCCAAAAGTGGGTCGTGGTGAGGTTGAAAATAGTTTCAGGATTCAGGGGGCAAACAAAGCATTGCATTATACCTGCCCCATTTTATTAAGAAAGATATTTAGATTGATTTTGGTAGAAATGGGTAGCTTCAGATTTCAAGACTAAATATTGTTTTAATTACATGGAATGATGACCATAGTAAAATAATGATCAGGAATAAAACTGGGTGACCATTCTTATAATTACTGTAATATAAACATTTTTAATAAGCTCCAGCCCTGTCATGAAATTAATATGTAGATGTCCATATGTCCCAGGGCTTACCCTCGGTGGAGGTCAATTCGGACACAGGCCCGACCCTCACTGTCCCATGCGCAGTAGGGGTCCCGGGCCAGCAGGCAGTCTGGCTGAGACTGATAGCGGCTGCAGTTGGCCAAGGGCAGCTGGAGCACCTCCGAACGAGATCCAATGTACAAATACTTCTACGTTAGAGAAACACCAAAAAGAGACGAAGACATAGAGGAGGATCCAGCCATCGTCCAGGAGAGAAAGCAAAGAAACAGAAATAGACAGAGTTAGTTCTTTCAAAGTGAGATGCAAAGTGTTTGTTGTCATATGCACAGTAGATAAATATGTTTTCCTCTACAATAAACTTGTTTCTTTGCTGTCCACAATGGATGCTAGCCCTAACCAGGATGAATACAGGACATAAGAGACTTAACCAGGTCTAAACCAGGACTATACCAGGAATTAATCAACTATACACAAGGACAAAACCATGCCTAAACTACTAAGCTAGGACTGAATCTAGGACAAACCAGGACTAAAGCAGGCCTAAACCAGGACTAGGCACAAGCCTAAGCCCTAATAAGAACAGGACTAAAACAAGAGTTCCTGAGTACCACAAACAGTAGTACCCATACCACAATTTGAGAACCACTGATGTAAACAATTGAAAATATTAATAAATATAAAACGGCAGAATTCCAAAAGTGTGCAAACTGTGCCAATAGCAATAATGTGTGTGCATAAGTGGATAATCACTCTCAATTACAATAACACTCAGCTCTTAACCCCCTACTTCTCAATCCAATCTGGTTTGTGATTTGAGGCGAAAAGGCTGTTATAAAATGTCTGGGAGCAGCTAAGCCGACTTTAATAATATAAGCAGTGGGGCTTCGGGGTGGGAACGCCCAGTCCAAATGCATTGATCAATGACTCTGTCTTTGCAGTGAATAGAGAAACATAGCCTTGCTCCAAAATGGACGATAGATGGGAGAGAAAACAACCAGGCCAGAGGTCCAATTCCCCTGCTGCGGTGAAGAAGCATAATTACTGTTATTGGACTGAGACTTTTGAATTCACAAGAAAAAGGCCAGTGTTGTGAGCGGCACCTGCTGAGTGGTTGCCGGCCCAATGACACATATGTCTATGAGCGTACGTGCATGACAAAATGGGAATTAACATCACTGTGCAAGACAAAGGGCGGCTGTTATCACTTAATACCAATGAAGTAGTGATGCAACGGCAAGGCAAGATAATGAAAGTGCCCAGGCTTTCGAAGGATATAATCTGTATTAGTGATTCTCTGTGGTTCAAAGAGGAGAATGGGCTCCAAGAAAGTGATAATTATTCGGAATAGGGACCATTGAGTTGATGACAAATTTGATAAATCTTGCATAGGATATGTTCTATTATTTTGTTATCAGCTGAAATCCTAATGATGCGGGAAAGAGAGCGTTTCTTCTCAATAATGACTTTTACAAGTTTGAAATACAAAGGCAATGGGCAAGGTTAATAGGGACATGTCAAGCACTCTTTTGAAACTTAACAGGCGTGCACACATAAAACAAATGCTCAAGGGCTTGCAATAAGAAAGAAGAAGAAAGTTGAAGGAGTTGGAAATCAAATTAGTGGGGATAAGTGGTCCTAGGATTGATGAGCCGTGGTGAATGCATTTGGCGGGTTTAGTGGCTCTTTACCTTTGAATGGGAGATGGTGAGACTGTCCACTGGCTGAGGTGTCTCAAACAGTTGGATCTCCTCGATCACGTGGGCTTCGGAGTTTAGGATGACCACCCTTTGGAGCCAGCCCTCCGCTGCAAGACACATAAAGAGTCAGTTCAGTTTTCACTTGTCAATAGAGTCAGTTTTTTTAAAGTATTCATTTTGTTTCAGTTCTATGGAAACAAATGGTCTGGTTGCTGATGATTAGAGTTACATCTGAAAGGACAAGAAACACAGAATAAACTGCCTCTGAAAGAAAGCATTAGACAAAGAATTGAACTGAATTGCTTAGGTAGGACTTATTTGAACGGGACGGTTTCTAGACCCACTTCACAAAGCAGGTCAATGGGTTCAGTTGGCCAGGGTAACCTATCAAAGATGAATAAATCTGTCTTTAAGTACATACAGCCCAGTAACCCGCCGCCGGGATATTTTCCCATGTTCGTCAGTCATGTCTGTCATGCTGGGAGTTATTTGAATCCAGTCACAAAGGTTTACAAGCCAGTGTACTCCCTGTGCCAGTCCCAAGCCCTGATAAATGTAGAAGGTTACATGAGGAAGGCATCAGGTATAAAATTGATACCCAAATATATGAACCACAGCACACTAGGTGGCAGATAATTTGTTTTGCTGACCCCAGAATTGAAAAGAAAAAGGATAAGTGAGATATAATTGATTTTTGGCAGAAGTGGGTTTGAATGGGAGGATTTCTGGACCCACTTCGCTTTGCAAGGCAGGTTAATGGGCTTGTCTGGGGGGGGTAACTTCCTATGTAAGTTCAGCACATCTTGCTTAATTTGGTTCTGTTTACCATACTTGCAGAAAACATATATTCTTAAATGAACTTGCAATAGCTTTGTACATTAATCACTCTTATGCAAATCCATGCAATTTATTTATGTCTAGTTATTTGGTAGATTTGTACATATTCACTATATTTCCTGTTGATTTAATTGTACTATATTTATTTTTTAATCTTTTTTATAACACTTTAGAATAGCTCATAACTATTAAGTAGTAATCAAGTATGAATAAATATTTAAATAACAATATTTTAATGCATAGATAGTTCTGGACAGGTACTGAATATATATTTAATCAATTAACTGGTTACTAATCTTTTTTTTTTTTTTTTTACCTATCTTCCCAGACATTTTTGCCTACACTTTTTCTAGAAGCGCTTATGTGCAACCAAACTACTGTTCCCACACGGTGTACCTTGAGGATGAACAAAGTCTGATATAAATCTAGGAATCCTTGACTTTAACAGCTCTTTTAAACACTGCGTTTTGGGACGACTGCAACATTTGCTTCAAATATTTATACTTTGTAAACAAATAAACGCGGGCTGAACAGCATTTTACTTAAAAATTAATCACGCGCTCTCATATTCACAAACACCCACACCTGCGACCACAAAGAGTCTCTTTAATTATTCATTATGCTATTACAATATGCACATGAGTCTTTGATGCCAAGCAGCTATTTCCTTTGGCTCGCTATCCTAAACTATCCTAATTCCCCCAAAAAATATCGTCTTTAGTTAATTAATATGACATGCTATCAAGCTGTGAACTACGTATCTTTATTTGATGACTGGGAGTGAACCCAAGGCACTGTCTCTGTTATGGTTCTCAGTTTGTCTTGTCGCAGCAGGTGAGGGTAATAATAACAGCACTAATGATGTTTGTAGTTGCCAAAGTAAGTGATGCCAGTGACTCGGAAATGGAATAAAGGGTTAATTAAAGTGATCCATCACATCTGTGTTCTGCGTTGCTCGGCTATTTGTGCAAAAGCATCTGTCGCACACAAAACACATCCGGATAACTGTTCACGCCGCCTCAATTTTTATTTTTTTACCAAAAGCAGATGCATGCGAAAAAGTAAACAACATCACAGCTTGGACACTTATCTCTGGTGAGTGAGTCCTGTAACGCTGAAGTAAAGTGGATGTAAAAAGTTATATGAAGCCGTTTATAGTTTTCTAAAGTACAGCTATATGTGCGGACCAGGAACACCACACAAAAGCTGCGTTTTTGAAGATGCTTTGACCCAGTCATCTAGCCATCACAATTTGCCTTATATGAAACATTTCCTGCTTTAAATACATCAACCCATAAGTTCAATTACTGCCAAATATATCCCACCTGTCTAATTTCACAGTAGTTGCAAATACAGTATTATACATCTCGTGAAAACAGAGAACTGTATCCAAGTGTGGCTTTAAATTGTTGGCAAAGGATACAATCTTGTCAGGTCATACGGCTTTAATTCCCAAAATATCTGCTTTCCAACAATAAATCAATGCAATTTTAATAATATCTGTTTAGGCACTAGTTTGAAGAGCTTTTTTTTTTTTTTACAGTATTTCTTTAGTTTTTTTTTTACACTCAGCTTGTCTAAGTCTTCCCACGCTGGTCATGAGTTGAGCTCTGACATAAGCTATCCACAGCTACTCACAACAACTCCAGACTCTTAAGTGCAATGCCTGTTATGAGAGACTACAAATCAGGGTAGAAAAGGAAAACAGCTCTCTTTGGGTAAAAATAACATCACGTTAGTTAACAACAAGGCGTGCTACTTTAGGAAACATAGGACTAGAGACTATGCATTCTCAGGTAGTGAAAAGATTAAGTTCTGCCTGTGTCTGGGTGGGTTTCCTCCAGGTGCTCCAGTTTCCCCATCAACCTAAAAAACATGCACAATAGGCCAACCCTCCACCTAGGTACTCCTGACCAAGATCCTGGTTTAAGGGTCCCCGGGTGCTGCACTGCGGTTGCCCACTGCTCCTGACAGGTTGCCCCAGTGGCACTGAAGGATGGGTTAAATGCAGAGAACAAATTTCCCTACAAGGACAATCAAGTCAACCTTACCCTTAACATACTAAACAAGAGAACTCTTGGTGAAAGATACAACCTTGTATATTGGTACAGCTATGGTTCCCCCAAAATAGAGATTGCCTAAGAGTGAAATAATGTACTTTTAAATCGGAGAACCATACTTCTGAACAAATGATAGAGTTATTTTTTACACTAACCACGTTCAAACTCTCCCTGGACAATGCTCATTAGCTTCCTCAAGGTCCAACTATCCACAACTACTAGATATACTTGAAAAGAAGCACACTTCACAACCTCGGGTGACCTATTTCTACAGTCTTTGTGGTTTGAAACCCTTGCGAGCATTTGTACACATCCTTGTACTATAGTATATGTATGGTGGTGTAGCTGATGGAGCAAGGACACATTGGCAGTGCTTTCATGTAGGGCATAGTGAACCAGTTTAGCTCGCTGTTCTGGAGCTGTTTCAGGCACAGCTGCTGGGGTGACCTTGATGTGCGTGTTCAGAGTGTGTATCTATGAAATAGTTATACCTGCTGCTGACTTGTGAATTCTTATGGGCACATCTCCATTAAGAGACTGCTGTGCATAAGAGGAGATGGCAACTTTTCTAAGTAGAAGAACACAGTAAGAGGTGGATAGAGTGGGCAGAGTGAGCGTTTTCATGCATCTTCTTCTGCTTATTTTCATTATGGGTAGAGGATGGCTGGAGTCTATCCCAGCAACTATGAGCCTTGGGCGGGGTACACCCTAGACCAGTGGTTCTCTTGATGATTCATTTAAAAAAAAAACTTCTTTTTTTTTCCTTTGGGAAAGGCCCGCGACCCACTGAAAACAGTTCTGACATTTCTGTTCGCCGACAATGGTACAGAGGCATGCACTCTCCTTCTTTTACTATGGGAAATGTATATGCTTGTTTTTGGATGGAGGCAGGAAGCCAGAGAGAAACTATAGTAACACAGTGAGGGTATGCTGACCCAGGAATCTAACCCACAACCTCCTTGTTAAGGTGCAAGAACGCTGACCACTCTGCCACTGTGCATGTTAACCTAGCTTCCTCCCACCATCCAAAGAAATAGAATGAATTGGTGTAACTAAATGAATGTAAGACTAAATAGTTGTCTGTCAATCAATCAACCTTGTCAAGGGTGTACCCCGCTTCAAGCCCATAGTCGCTGGGATAGGCTGCCACCACCTGCAACCCCTAATACCTGGAATAAAATGACTAAAAGTTATTAAACTAAATGTAACAGAGTGATTGTAACCAGTTAGTATGGATTTGAATGGGAATCATGGCACCCAACTCTTAAGAGTCAAAGACCAATGGCAGCTAATCCCTCAATCCTGTATATTCACAAAACCAGTCTCGACAAGCACTCACTCCTCTCTCGCTCTCTCTCTTGCTTCTCTCACATCAGCTGTCACTACGCCGCAGCTAATAGCTAATCAAGCCCTGAGCCCAATTGGCACTATGGGCGCCCGTCTGCCAAGGGCCCTGTTGAGTTTGGGCCGTGAAGCGCGACAAGCGGGGATGACTGCGTTTGGCTCAGTTCGTATGTGTGCATATCAATTTGTAAGTGTGTGTTTGGCATGTGCGTGTTGCTGTGTTAACGCCGGGGGTTGTGTAGCCTCCGAGTGTGTGTGTGTCCGGGATTGGCCTCCCAGTCTGCCAGCAAGAGAAGCCCCCATTCTGCCGTTGTCGCACTGTCAGTTGCCACAGAGTCGGTGTGTGTGAGCCGCCGCAGTGATCTGAATTGTAAGTAGTTCGGAGTCTCGCTATTCATGAGACAGGCTGCATTTAAATTCCCTGGAATCCGCTGTCAGATCGCTGTTATTCGGGATTAGGGAGGGGACACACTGACTTCAGATGTGTGCCAAAATGGGACACCTGCAGAAGCCAGTGGCCGCTGAGCAGAAATATTAATTAAGCATATGTTGATGTTTCCTTTGATGCATGAAGATGATGGAAATCAGCATGCAAATTTAGTGATTCTAAACTGGTGGGGCGGGACCTAAAAGTGGGCACAGATCAGGCATAACATTATGACCACCTGACTCAAAAGGGTTATCATAAACTTATTTTTTTCAATTTGAGCGACATTAGCCAGGGCCAGTATTCACGCCCCATCTGCATGACCTGCCGCCGATTTACCACCACACCTAGATTATAGATTGCAGAATCGGGAACGCCCCACAAGAGCTGCAGTTTTGGAGATGTTCTGACCCAATCGTCTAGCCCAGTGTTTCCCAACCAGGGGTACAGGGAGCCCTGGATGTACGCAAGCACTTTGCAGGGGGTACATGGAATTATTTCACTTTTTTCCCCCATGATGATAAGACTATATATTTGAATATTTGGTAACACTTTAGGTTAGGTTCCACCTATTAACCATTAACTAAGTGCTAATTAGCATGCTAGTTGGTAAATTAATTAGCTCTTAATTGGTAATTATAAAGCACCTATTAATCCCTTATTCTGTGTGAGCAGATTCTGCAACTAATTAGCAACTAACTAACATATTACCCTTAATAAACTCATAATTACTGATCATTAGTAAGTAAAGAAGTTGCTGGACCTAAATTAAGATGTTAATAAGATTTTTGTGGTACTATTCCCTAACAATGCTCATACTCCAAAAAAAAGATCATATGTTATATATATCATATATTATTATATATATTAAGATCATAATGTCCAACAACTTCCTTACGTCCTACTAATGAGCAGTAATTATGAGTTTATTAAGAGGAATATGTTAGTTAGTTGCTAATTAGTTGTAGAATATAGTTACACAGAATAAGTTATTAATAGGTGCTTTATAATTACCAAATAAGAGCTAATTAACCACGAACTAGCATGCTAATTAGCACCTAGTTAATGGTTAATAGGTGGACCTTAAACTAAAGTGTTACCCAATATTTATGATCTTTTCATATTGAACTTGAAACTTATGGAAGTATCTCATTAATGGGGGAAAATATTTTGTTACATTATTTTTCCCCCGCATATTTTTAGGTTTATTTTTATTTTATTTTCACAGGGGAGTTATTCAAATTATTTTTATCTTTCTTTGCAGTATATGTAGGAGTAAGACAGGCAGCTTTTTTATCTTGGGTTTAAGTTTTAAAAAAATGTAGAAGAAATTTGGCATTTTTAAAAATCAAGTAGAAAATGTATTTGTACTAATATACACAGAAATTTCAATTTAATTTCATGAAATGGTTAAACAGATTTCAAATTACATGTGGTCATAGTAGAATAATAATAATAATAATAATAATAATAATGATAATAATAACAAAAACACTGATTCTATGAAAAAACATGGTTTGTAATAAAATTGTTAGTCATGTGTGGGAGTTATTCCATTTTTCCATTTGTGCCATAATGGGACACCTGCAGGCAATGGCCACCGAGCGGAGATATTAATTAAGGTGTGCATATGTAGATGCTTCCTTTGATGCATGAAGACAGATATCAGCATGCAAATCAAGTCCGTAATTGAATACCCGGCTGAAGCCTGGCCAGATGGCGTGTTGTTCTGTGCCACCACGGCTAATGTTGGTACCTGTCTCTGTCTACTGCCATGCCCTGAAACCACTCATCTCTCCAGGAAGTCCTACGCAACAACTCCTCCAATGCACACACACACACGCAGCAGGGGAATAGAAAAATATGGGACAACAAGCTCTATCCTGGCTATATGTATGTTCACTGCAATGTCAAGAGAACAGCATAGTACAGAGGTAGGAGTAGGAATAATAGGGACGCCTCACATAGTGGTAATGGTGTTCGGATACATCATGGCGCCCCTGCCAAAAAGAAACTTGTGCAAATCTATTTTTTGCTCTTGCTTTGTTTGCTTACAGTAATTTATTTTGAACAGTGCAGTAATTATTTTGGCCTGTAGTCACTATTTTTGTCCTAGCTTACAAAGATAGCTCATTGTTTAGACATATTATGAATAAGACAGGCTAAAAATGGCATCACCTTAACAGCATGCCACCAAAAATGAATAAAAATAATACTGCTAGTGCACAGCATCTAAAATGTACTGAGATAGACAGCAGCGCCAAAACTTGCATTCAAGAAACTCAAAATACACTATACATTGATGAATAAATGTAACTTGTAACATTTTAGCAAGTCAATTCTGGAGGCCTTTTTCTTATCCGGCACAAAGAGTACACTGGCTTGTGATTTCTTGTGGCTGGATTTGCATTCTAAAATAAATGAAAATAAAAGCTTATAATGACTTCTATGGCAACATCCTGTATGTTTATGTAGCAATGAATTAAATTGAAAAAACAACTTTAATGACGGGGATTATGTGTTGTACCTGTCCCAATGAAGAGCATGTTATAACTCCGTTGGTCCAGAGCGTTGACCCTGTCCACTGCCAGCTTGGTGAAGTTGACGCCTTTAGTGAGCAGCAGGGGGCGCGCCAGAGCTTTGTCCTCCATGAGCGGGTGCTTCTTGGCAAAGTTGAGTGTGGCATCAGGCAGCTGCAGCGAGCTGTTGTAGCCGCTGTCCCGGTCCGAGTTTGTGATACACTGTAGGAGAATGACTGTGTTGTTAAAAAATGAATGAAGGCAGGTAGTAGGGCAGATGAAAGTGAAGAAGCAAAGGAAGGAAGGAATTAAGGAAGCAGCTGGGGCACTGGCAAAGATCAGTGGTTTCTAAGTTCGGTTCCTCTCATCACCTCTACCTGCCATTTCCCAATTTCCTTTGACTTCTTTCTTTGCATTTTGGATCACAACCTTTTGTTTAGTGCCAACTTTGATTGTTCCCTACCTCTAACACTTTTCCTGCACCACCCATCGCTGCTTCGCTTTGCCAAATGTTGCCTCCTGATACAGAGCAGGTGCACTGAAATCTAAAATGGTAATCTTTGCACAATTTGAAAGAACTCTCATTTTGTTCTCATTAGGTTCAGAAGCAGATTACATGGAGATTGTAAAGAGCGTAATTTTACAGTGGAGTATTTTGTTGTTTTGGGGATGAAAAGAAATGATAGGTGGTGTGCTTTAGATGGTGAGGTGCTCTACTTCTGAATTTTTTTTTTTTTTTTTTTTTTTGGAAAAGGCTTCAATATTTAAAAGGTGCTTCAACTTGACTTGGTTGCTGCTATCGTGACTATGACCTCACTAGACGAGCAGCATACATTGATAGTGCACATAAACAATTGTGACCAAAGTTCCTAAGGTGTATAGGGTTCCATTCGATAGATTTTTAGTAAAAGATTTATGTTTTGAAAAAGGAGAAAAGGGAGAGCAATGACATTAAGCAAACAGGCCAGAAAGTTTACACCTACTGCAAAGGGCACTAGTTTATGAAAGAATATAACACCTGCTTGAATAGTCTGGATATTCATAGTTTTCAGTCATGTGACTTTGCAAACAAACATGACTATGTGCAGTAGGCATGAGGAGATGCAGCCAAATAAGCATTTAGATGGGCTGACAGCTCAGGACAAAATAATATATGGATTAAAATAAATATTGGGGACCTGAGGCGCGTCTGAGGGACCACCCCCCTAGCCATTAGCTAACCCTAGCTTAAGTCCATGTCATTTAAATACTGTATGTGTATTTAAACGGCTAACTGTTACCACTGTTCACCCACCCCGGGGAGAGAGACTCGTTTACCGGCACAAATCAACATTCATCTTATTTCTGAGTCACTTTTCTCTGATGAGATTCTACACAGAGCCTAACTTGAGTATACAGTGGCTTCAGCTGACGGTCAGTGGAGTAGTCAGTGCCTTCCAGGTGTGGCATGAAAACTATGAATTCTGTTTGCATGAGAATCTCACCGATCCAGGTCGTGGGGCCGGCACAGCCCCAGTGTAGCGCCCCCATCTCTGGGATGCCTCCCTGTACTCCTTATAGGACCCCTCGAAAACCTTTTTCACATCGTTGATCTGGTACTGGCAGACCGCTGACACGTCCACGTCACCCCTGTAACAGTCAGACAGATGGAGAATTAGTCATGTAGTGGTTATATAATGATGAGTGTACATGCTCACATATGGTAGGCATGCTAAATATCATCATTACATCGTTCGTTCTCGCGCTATGGGCCTGAGGCGGTGCACTTATCTGGTGCAAAGTGTTCTGATAAAGAGATAAATGACATGCAGCACTCAGAGGCTGGTGATACAAATCTATTTGAGCTGCAAATCAGGAAGTGCATTTCATTTAATGGCTACTTTGGGAGCTTGAGATGTTTTTTTCCAAGAGCGACTAAAATTGGGTATTGACGTGTGTCTTGGAGGCATGATTAAGCTCCATACTTTTAGTCTTCATCTTTGAAATATATTCAGTATGTACTTGATTCCAGGAGTGATATGTTATTTCTTAATTACTGACTAAAATAAACACTACAAATATTGAATAAATTGAGATGGAGAAAACATGTTGGACAGACTGGAGCCTTCAAATGATTTAATTTATTTGTTTACATTTGTTGATGCTTGAAATGTGTTTTAAAAATGCGTCTTTTATACCAGGACATCTTGACTGAAATGTTGCCAGTTACCAAAATTATAGTTGCAAAATGATCCTCCAGCAAATTTTTCATAGTAAACCTTTCATTTTCCAACCTTTTGTTGCCCCTGTCCCAACTTTTCTGAGATGTGTTGCCATCAAATTGAAAATGAGCTTTGAGAGTCATGAAATGGTAAAATAGCTCAGTTTCAAAACATAAATGAATGTACAGCAATAAATGTTGTTTATGTTTTATTAAATATTTTTTTATAAAATTTGTAAATTATAGGATTTTGTTTTTATTTACAGTTTACAGCCTCAGCCCTTTCACAGCTGTGGTTGTATTCATGTTCTGAAATGGCAAGTTATTTTTTTTAAATTACTGACTAAAATAAACACTAAAAATATTAAATAAATTAAGATGTGTTGCTGCCAAATCTCTTCCCTCACTCTCTCTCCCCAATTTCTTATCTATTAAAAAAAATAAAAAATAAATCTGAAAATGAGCTATTGCATGTCATTAAATAGTAAAATTTCTTTAATAACAAAACAGCAAATTTATATTAGTATTTTCCATTACTAAAGTAATTAGTATTAGAAATACTGAATAAACATGTTGGATCTTACTGAAGCAACGAGTCCTGAAGTGAGTCATTTATTTGTTTACATTTGTTGATGCTTTAAGTGTGTTTTAGAGCTTCCTGATTCTGCAAAATGTTAACTTGTCTCAGCGCTGTAACTTGAAATGGAAAGGTCGTGTCCAATCATTTATTAAACACGACTTCGACAAACGCACTTTACTACAAACACTGTTGAGCTTAGCGTTTTTTTACAGGGGCTCATCAAAGGCAGAGGGACAGCACAGATGCCAGTTTAAAAGCTAGTCTATTCAGTCAGATTATGGCTTGAACTGCACTCATCATTTACATAATGTCCAATTATCTTAATGTGATCTCTATCAAAGCCTGGAGGTTTTAAGGAGTCCCCAGTGTGTCGTGGTGAGAGAAAAGGGATAAAAAAAAAATTAAAAAAGGTGATGGGAACTGTGAATGCAGAAACAAAGCAGGAAGTTCAAAGCTGCTTGACTTTTGTGATACGATATCTTAGCGAGGAGAACAATAGACTGACATCAAAGGGCATCGCCTGAAGACACCCAACTCTCCAACTTTTCAAACCTTTCTGACCTTATACCTATTACTTTGTTGGTGAGCTGTAAATGTATTGTATTAATCCAAAAAATGGCACCACTACTAAATATGAACCATACTTCCTGGCACAGTTCTAACTCTATACATGTAAATGACTCAGAATAATAGGGTTATATGACTTTCATCTTCACTCAAGTAAAGGTTAAGAAGAGGTCAATAGGAAAAAGTCTGAATTAGAACCAGAGGTCAAAGTCGGAGTACAGTACTTGAGCAGAAAGTATTCACCGCTACTGCCATCATCACAATTACTACTGCTACTAAGACTACAATTATTGCTACTGCCAATCCTTTTACAACTACTATTATCACCCCACTACTAACTGCTACTACTTCGCTTACAGATACTTCTACTACTACTATTACTTCTACTGATACTCCCACTACTGCTACCATTATCACTATGACTACCTTACTACCCACTTTGGTCAAAATATACTTTTACTGATTTAAAGCTTTTAAAGACAGTAATAGTATAGTAGTCAAACAGTATGGCAGTTACTAGTAGTATTAGCTGAAGTTTCTACTTAAGTCAACTTTGCAGTTTTATTTATTAAACCTTTATTTAACCAGGAAAGTCCTACTGAGAATAACAATTACTTTTGTAGGGGAGTCCTGGACCCATGGGAGACCTTTTTACATCTTTTTTGGTGGTAGGTGAAATCAGAGCACGCAGAATGCACACGGTCCAGGAATTGAACCTGGAACCTTCTTGCTGTGAGACAGGAGTGCTAACCACTATGCCACCAAGCTGCCCAAACTCATCACGATATATATACTTTCACTCATGTAATGATTTTGTTGACTTCTTTTAATACTGTTGATGTAACAGCACTTTTACATGAGTACACATTTTGAGTGCTTCTTTGACCTCTTTTTATTTTAACAACTGCACCTTGAACATTTTATCTATAAACACATTTTTAGACTTTGTTCAATCAGGTCAACAACATTTTAGTTCAACTGAATACAGATGATCAAAGAAATCTCAACAGCAATGATTTAAAAAGTAGATGACTTCCTTGATAACCTGCTTTTTATGTCTGTTGATAGCAGTTAAAAGAAAATAGCTCTGTACAAACACAACTGTGTAATGCAATAGTGATGTAAATAAAAAGCAATAGACAGGTAAATTAGTCTGCATTTCTCTAAAGAACATGATAGTGTTTTTGGTTCAGTGTGATATTTCATTGATAAACGCAGCTCTTTTTCCACTCACTTGGATTAGATCTCAGGTTACCATTCATCTAAGTGTCCTTTAAAAGCAGGTATAATGGAGTATCCAGCGCTAAGTGCTACATTTATATTAGTAAAAGCCTGCGGTGTTATTTTAAAGCACCAATTACACAATAAATAAGCAGTCTCGCTCAGTGATTAGAGCTATCATATCCACTAACCTGCAATTTGAATTATAGCCACTAAATGATGTAGAGTCTTTACACAGGATTTAATGACTTTTGACCAGAGGAGGAAAATAACTCCAATCATTTACTCAAGAAATGTGCTTAAGTACTAAGTTATGTTTGTTTCTAAAAATATACTTCTACTTGAGGAAATATTTGAGAGTATTGTTTTACTTTTACTCAAGTAAACTTTTAAAATCAGTAAAAGTATAAATGTATATACATATTACCTCAGTGGCATAATGGATTGTCCTATAAGTAGTACTAGAAATTTCAATAATAGTAGCAGCAGCAACAACAGTAGTTACTTCAGCAGTGGCAATAGTATCAGTAGCACTAGTTGTAATAGAATATTAGAAAGACCACTAGCAGTAGAAGTAGGAGCACTTTAGCACACAGTAATAGTAGTTTTAGAAGCAATATTAGCTATATTAGTATTAGTAGTGGTAGTACCAGTAAGTACTTTCTTTCTTAAGTTACCCAATATTTCAGTAGTAGTAGTAGTAGTAGTAGTAGTAACTGACCACTGAGCATGAAAGATCCCGTAGAAGGTGGTGCCCCTCCAGTCCTGTCCCGGTAAGGTGAACACAGCCCGGAGGTTGTTGAAGGAGACATGGCGCTCAGGGAGGGAGCACTCCAGTCGGGCCTTTTGGAATGTCGTCCACTTCTTCTGCAGGGTCCTGGTACCCCCCAAGTCTCCCTGGAAGAGGACAGAAGAGATTGTTATGACAGAAAAATATGTTTAGCCTACTGCGAGCCCTCTACATTTACAGAATCTGGGCTTGGGGCTGACAAAAAGAATGCACTGTCCCACGACTTATTGTGGCTGGATTTGACAAGAGGTAACAGCTAAGTTAAGCAGGTCAACATCCAACATAATTGATCTTTCTTATTTGTTTTCTCCAACTTTCCCCTATACACTGAATTTACTGTATACTGTGAGCACATATGTGTAATTTTGTCATTTCTGTGCATTGCCCTACTTTTGCCTTTTGGTGCAGTGAGCTCCAGTGAGTGTTAAATATTACATCCACACATGGCTTAGCTCCTGGTACTGCTGTATGGTGTAATATTAGCCCTGAATGCACCCTCTCTGTGATGATAACATTGGCTGTGTACTGTACGTGTGTTGGTTCAGGGAGAGCTGGCACTGAGTCGTGTTTGTGAAAAGCCTCTTAAGGATCATTTATACACTAATATGTCTAAAGCTACTGTTGAAATATGGGATAATGATTATAATAAAATACAAGGCGAGAAACATCACCTATGTATTAATATAAATCCCACTATATAGAATTTTATCACGTAATTGTTATTAGTAGAGGGGGGTAACTCATGTAATTCACAAATAAAACATCTTTTGCTGTATTTTCTTAGTATTTTTTTTATCTTAGTACCATTATTATTATGATTATAATTTTTTTTTTCTCCGTGACAAAGTTATAATTGTAGTGGTGCTGGTAATAATAGTATTATGTAATAGTAGCAGTGGAGATGGTAGTATAATAGTAATAGTAGCAGCAACTGCAGTAGTAGTGATAGTATTAGCAGTTGTAGGAGTGGTAGTAGGTGTAGTAAGTACTTTCTACTTCAAGGATCTTTACAATTTTACTTTTTAACTTTTACCCAAGTAATATATTTGTTAATTTACATATACACATTTTTTGCATATAATGTATTTTGTGATCACAGTATTTATTTAAATCTATCACTACCATACTTTTTTCTTTTATTTTTTACCTTATTGACAAAGTGGGTAGTACTACTGGATACTGGTAGTAATAGTATTATTGTATGTAAGAGCGGCAGGGGAGACAGTACTAGTATAATAGTAATAGTAATAGTAGTAGCAACAGTGGTAGAAGTTGTAGTAGCAGTAAGTACTTTCTACGAAGGGACATTTTATACTTTTCCTTTTTAACTTTTACCGAAGTAATAATTTTGATAAGTGCTTTTACGTGTACTTAATAGCAATAGTACTTTTTTCACCTCTTGTATTGATAAATGTGACACTATGCAGTATAATATTTGTGTTTATTTGGCAAGTACTTCTTATTAGCCTCACTGATCACATAGAAACTTACTCATATTAAGGTAATGAGAAATGCAGTTGCAATAGTCCCATCAGCAGGGTGTACTGAATTATTCATTGCTCTGGTCCAGATTGTGTGTGAGCATCTGGTCCTCATTTAATCCATAGTACTTTATTGTTCATCACAGTGCAGACCATAAATGGCACTTCCCATAAACCCCAGCCTATACTTAATTACACTCATCTCCACAAACTGTTAGCAGCTTGTGTCTGCTTTTCTAAGGTTACCAACATGAGATGGTTACATATGGAATGGAGACGTGAGGCTAAAACAGTATTGAACATGCTAAAGGTTGGTTCCTAATGCTACAATAACAAATACTATGGTAAACAAATGTCATGTGAGAATAATTAGTCCATTAAATACAGCAAGATACAAGACGCAGATTGGTTTTAAGGCACACCACATTGAACTGTGTGACTAAGACGTTCTCAAATGGCAGAGATGAAAAAAGTACTAAAAATCTGTACTTACATCAAGATAGAAGTTATTCTTTGTGTAAAAGTAAAGAAGTGGTGAGTCTAATGTCAACATAATAAGCACACAGTTTCTATATTTTAATGTGTTTTACCTCTTTTCTCCAAATACACAGCAAAATCTATTACTTCTGCTACCCACTTTTCCATAGACCAATAGATACTTGTAATCATTCAGATATTTTTTTTCCTCCAAAATTTTGCTAGGAGTTCACATTTTATAAAAATGTTTAATGTTATTTTTTATTTTCTTCCAAAATATACTTAATTAAAAAACTTGAGTAAAAGTTATTGGTTGGTTGAACACAGTTTTAAAATTCAGCTTATTTGAAACCTAAATAATGTTTTAATTACTTGAAATGGTGAAAAAGATTTGGAAATACATGCCATAAAAGTGGTAGTAAAATAATTAAGAAAAGGAAAAATCTTTGGTATTGTAAAAGGTGTGTCACAATAAAATGAAAATAATAAGACTCTACAATAAGAACCACTAATGTAGCCTATGAGTTATATTCATCTTTACTCTGTGAGCATTTGTACATACATTTTAAGGTTTTGGTAAGTTCTTTATACAACTTGAAAAAAACAAGTATTTTCTGAATTTGCACGCACTTTCCAATGCATTTCATTATTTCAGTGCTTTGGAGAAAATTAAACACAATGTGATCTTTTGCAGAACAATGCATAATATTGAATTTATTCAGCACAAACACAAACAAAATCCATCATAAAGCTGAGAAAAGCCGTGTTGGCTCTGACCTGAAATAATGTGTGGCACTAAAATTCATTATATTTTCCTTTTGGCTTTTAGTGGATAAGTATCTTTTGTTAAATATAAAACAGTACAGCTCCACCAGATTGATCCTTATATGGCTGTCTGTGGGAAAGTGTTGAAGCACATTATGAGACGCTCAGAGGCAGATGCCAAAACAGCTGGAGAGAAGACTAACAGATGATGTCGAGCCAAACGTGGAGAAAACCATGATTTTAGACTTAGTTTGTGTGAATACAAATGTGCCAAAATCCATAAAAAACCTGGGATGGATTGAACAATAGCTGCAGTCTATATGTTTATGCTCAACTCAGGCTTTATTTTGACCACTGCAAAGCTTGAAAAATCTTGGGAAAGTGGGCTGAGACACAGGGGAAGGTGTCAGCACAGTGTAATGGGCGACAAGAGTGGACTAGGACAAGAGCACAAGAGCAGCAGCAAAGGTGTGGTGATGTAGAAACAAAAGAATGTCATAATGCATAAAGGTTAAAGGTAGCCATCATTCATTCAACCCCCAAAATGTGTAATTTAAACAGCTTGTACCAAAATGTCAAAGATTGGGCCACAATTCCTATTTTTATATTTTTATTTATATTATATTATTATTATTATTATTAAATTCTTTGTATCGCGCCTTACTAATATTGCATGCTGTGTGCCTTATATTTTGTTCTTTGTGAAATTGCTGCTGGAACTTGAATTTCCTTTGGGATGAATAAAGTATCTATCTACACTGCAAAAAATCTAGATTGAATTTATTTGCTTATTAGCCTTGGTTATTTGATTTGTTTTAAGTTATTTCTTTCCTGTTTCAAGCAATATTTTTGACTTATTTCAAGCAAAATTATCTGTCCGTGGGGTAAGTGGACTTTTCTTTCAAGTCATTTTAACTAATATAGATATACATTTTTATGCAGTGTAATCTATTCTAATCAGTGAAATGTACCACTTATGCCCTATTTTTACAAGTGATAGGTTAAACAAGTGGTTCTTAGGGTGAGCTACTCTTTAATGTTTCATCCTTTTTAACTACATAATTTCATATTTCTTTAGACTTGTATTATGGTATGTTTCCTGTGTTTCCTAAGATATATTGACCGATGCCTTACCTTGCAGACTCGAGCCACTCGGGCCACAGTCAGCTCCGTGTCACAATCCAGCTCCAGAGCCCGCTCGCTGAAGAAGAAGTAAATCTTGTCGTCGTCTCCATCTTTACTGCCCAGGCCTTCTCTCACCAAAGCTGATCCCACAAAATCTGGCTCTGCACAGACACACACACACACACACACACACACACATGCATACATCTATTATTACAGAGTGCACTTACAACAGGTGATATAGTAAAGATATACATCGCACTAAATAAAAAAGACAGCCTTTGCCTAGAGCTACTTTCACACCACACTCGCCACATAAAGACTAACACCTCCATCTTAGCCGCTGCAGCCTCTTCTCACCTCTTCCTCTATTTTCTATCATCTCCCGGCTTCTTCTCCTCATCTCACCTCCACTGCTGATCTGTCTCACTGGGGCTCCCTAATAATGGTCCATTTTGGTTTCGCACATCCTTCATCCTCTCCTGGTCTGATTTCCAACTTAGATGCAGGATTTTCTCTGAATCCTGAGTGCTCATTAAAGCAAAGTGATAGATTTTGAAAAAAAAAAAAAAAAAAAAAAAAAAAGTACGCACTTACAGTTTTTTGTATGAATGTAGCTTAGGGTTTTGAATGTGATTTTAGGACTTTTTGGAAGGATTTTTGGAAGGACAGGCTATTATTTTTAAGATAAAGATGCCTGTTTACATCATTTTACAAAAGTACAAGTCTCAACCTGAATATTTATTTAGTACATTTAACAAATTAGATGTAAGTTATTAATTGTGGAAAACTTCTTTGATTTTTGTTAGTACTGCATTTACTATTAACCAGTAAGCAACATGTCATATACATATCCAATTGTGGCCATTATACCATGGTACCATTTTAAAATATAGTTTGTCTGTTTATTTATTGTACCTGACTCATGCCCAAAGCAGTTAGGATAGGCTTCATCCTTTAAGCTTTAGAAAATGATGACTATTATGCACCTGATCAAAAAAATAAATACTGAAATGCCATATACCAACCCCACCATCATTTATTTTCTGCCTCCTATTCTGGTTATGGGTCATGGTTGGCTTAAACCTATCCCAACGACTATGGGCTTGATGTGGGGTACACTTGGACAATAGCCTTTTAAATGCAGGGCTAACATTGATAACAATTTACAGTCACACTCATTCACTAATGGAAATGTAGAGTCACCAGTTTAACTAAAACATGCATGTGTTTGGACGGTGGGAGCTGGAGAGAACCCACAGTAACAGTCTGGGAATTGAACCCACACACCCCCTAACTCAGGATAAGTGGTAGAAAATGAATAAATATATGAATGTACGTAGTTTAGCCCAGACCTAACAAACCAAACATGGCTTAAATTGCTATTATTTGAAGCACTCTGACTCTACTGTTTGTTCTTCCTTCTTGGATAAAAGGGAATTAGTTTGCATTTTCCTGCACACCAGACAGTCAGGGACACCCATGTTGCTGACTGGACAACAGCAAGGTCTGCTTAGAAAAATCTCTTTAACCCCAATTTTGTATAAAACCTGCTTACACTTCCTTTTATTGTGAGATGAGCAGGCTCTTCCTTGCGGGTCTAGTTTTTTTTATTTTTTATACCAGCCCTTGCATTGTCATGAATATTAATTTGCTTTATTACACTACTACTCTATCTGTCTCTCTATGCTCCCACGTCACCTCAATATCCTTTTTATCTGCCCATCACCCAGCCTACAGTACTGTGCAAATGTTGTAGTGAGGTGGTATAAGATATTGTTAACTAAGACAGCTTTAATAATAATAATAATAATAATAATAATAATAATAATAGCATAATTATTATCATTATTTATGTTTTTTTTTTTATTAAACTTTGCTAAAATGGGCCAAGGACGAAATTAATTACATTAATAACTGTTAGTGTGGATCCAGATAAAGGATTTTGTAATATTTTGAGGCACAAACCCGAGATACTGACTTCTTCACTCACTAAAATCCAATAATTTTGTGGCCTAATGGAAAGAGCATCTTTTGAGTTTTGAGTCCAGGTCTCAACAGTCTTATTTCACAATGGTAAAGCTATAGCTACAGTATTTTTAGCATAGCAAAATTGGACTTTCTTTCGGTAATTGAGTACCGTATATTAATGTGCTTAGATATGTTTCTTAAAAACCTGTCAGAATTTCCCCTCTTCCCCACTCTTCTGTCCAACTGCCACACTCTCACTCTCTCCTTCCAAGAGATAATGATCCTTCATTTTACCCATGCACCACGATTCATTTCCTGACACTCATTTCTTCTCTTTGTATTTGTGCATGTTTCTCACTCTTATTTTTTAATGAAACCGCTTAAAAAAGAAGCCAGCACTGTTATCTCCCTCAAAACATATTTAATCTAGTGGCATGTCTGTCCAGGGAAAATTGAAAACTGAATTAATGAATTTTGCACAGTCAATTATACTGGATTTCTCTTTATATAAAAGCATGTTGTGAACTGCCAGGGTCCATTTGTTAATGTAATTTGATAGAAAGCAAAAAAAAAAAAAAAAGTACATATCTGCTTCCTGAAGCTGTTTTACTCCATAAACATCAAAATACACCTTTTAATGGAAGATGATTTTTGGCATATTTGGCAACTACAAAAGCAATGGAAGGCACTTTGGCTCAGACCACGGCTCGCAATCGACACTGAATTAGCCGCTAACCTTCAGCAACACATCTAATATTTTGAAAAATGAGAAAATTGTATTCAAGCGGGAATGGTTGGAGCAGGAATTGTGGCTGACCAGTATCACCAAAGAGCAGAGCTAACATGAGTAATGGTGGATGCTAATGTCTTGGTTCTGGTCTTGTATCTGGTGCAGCAGAAGGAAAGAGACAGACGGGCAACAGTGTCCAAGAGTCGAGCCCATGTGGCAGCCTGCTTTTCAGACTTATTTAGTTTCACCCATTTTGCTAAACACAGATGCTAAAGTCTTACTGAACTATTCAACTCAAAGTTACTGTACCATTGTACTGTTGTCCCCTCACTGAATGTTTACTGTGTTCTATATCTGTATTGTCCTTTTTAATATGCAAAAGAGTATATTCTCTACAAAAGTTAATAATTTGCACACAGTTTTATTCAATCTGATATACAGTATAGGTTAATATGTAATCATTTTTATATTTATTCTTCAAATAAACCAGCCTAGAACTTACTATTCCCTTTACAGCCAGGTCTAAAATATGGGCCATTTCCCACCAACATAGAAACCAAATTGACAACAAGGTTCATGGTTTTAAATGTTAGTGGTAAAATACTGAGGTCCATCATGTTGACAGCCAGTTTAATCCATGATTTTATCTTGTTCAGTCCTGTTTTAGTCCTTGACCTGGTTTTGTACTGGTTTAGACCTGGTTTAGTCCTTGTTTAGATCTGGGTTAGTTCCGGTTTAGACCTGATTTAGTCCTCCTTGTATAACCCTGGTTTAGTCCTTGTTTAGTCCTGGTTTGGTCCTTGTTTAGTCCTGGTTTAATCCTTGTGTAGAACTGGTTTAGTCTTGGTTTAGTATTTTTCCTAAATAAGTCCTGCTTTAGAGTATTTTTTTCTGACTGAATCCTGGTTTAGGCTAGGTTTAGTCCAGATTTAGACCTGGTCTAGTCCTGTTTCTTGCCTGGTTTAGATCTGGTTTAGTCCTGTTTGAGTCTTGCTTTTACCTGTTTAGATCTGGTTTAATCTTGGTTTAGTCCTGTCTTATTCCTAAATAAGTCCTGGTTTAAGAATATTCTTACTGGTTTAATCCTGGTTTAGACCTGGTTTAGTCCTTGTCTACTCCTTGTTTATTTCTGTTTTTGCCTGTTTAGTTCTGGTTTAGTCTAGCAATAGAAAAATGCCGAGGTACGGACCTCTGTGACCTCTGTGGTGCGTACGACCATGATACTGACCACAGTTTACTTGAGGCAGTAATCCAAATATATAGGTATATGTTTTAGCTAGTTAGTCATTTGTGTGTTTAGAAACAGATTAGAATTTTTTTTGGTTGGTTTGTGTGCCATTGCTCCGTCTGCTTCTCCGATCTGTGAGTGTTCTGACAGCCCCTGTAGGTAATACATTAGCTGCCCAAACATATCGAATAAAGCCACATTTACATAATAATGAACTATTCTGTTAACTCGCTGTTGCAGTTTAAATCTGCTCGCTGTTGCTACATTTGTCCAGAGCGCTTCCCAAAAATCCCTACTCTCCCCTTTGGCAGCCATTTGGCCCAGTCCTGATGCCTTACAATCTGTGCCTCTGCCCATTTTACTCTGGCCTGGGGACGCCACTAACCCACTACCACTGCTGCTCTCCCCCCTCTCTGCCCACTGTTGGCTCTTTTTAAATTTAACCTCTACAACCTCAGCTTTAGGCCAAATATGTTATCATGTAGTCTGTTTTGGTTCACCTTTCCCTTGACATACTTACCACAGCTATTTTAGTCAACTTTCTTTTTTTTTTTGTGCACTTTGTGTTCTTACCATTGAGCCAGGCGGGCAGGTATTCACTCTTCATGCTGTAGTGCTGCTGCCCGAGGTTTCTTAATATGACAGGCTCCGTACCAAGGAAGTTGTTGAGTGTTGCAGAGTACAGCTCCTTATCTGTAGACAAAAAGAATTTAGTTAAATTTTGTTATGACCACCAGGGCTTGACATGAACTTTTTCACCCACTGGCCACTGTGACCAGTCTTTTTATAAAGTTACTAGCCAATTAAAATTTTCACTAGCCACAGTTTAGGCCATTGAAAAATTCTATGTAAGTAAAAGTATTAAAGTACTCACTTTCAAATGTACTAGTGAGTAGAAAAGTTAAAGTATTTTGTACGTATTCGACAACTACTGAATGTGTTAAATGTGAGGAATCATGATGAAGAATTGTATAGATTATGAAGATGAAATGAACAAACTGGTGCAGTAGAATACGACAGTAATGCCTTCTCTCTTTATTATTTTGATGTTTCTAATAAACATGTGTACTACTTTACAGCAGCTTTTATTTTTAGGCATCCTGCACAGCTACGAGGCCAAGGCATTTTTTATTTTTTTTTATTTTAAACCAAAACTTAAAATACATTGTACTTCAAATCAACTCATAAATGTAGTGAAGCAAAAGTAAAAGTACCCCTTGTAAAATCTACTTAAGTAAAGTACAAATACATGAATACAAGTAAAGTAACTAAGTATTTTTACTGCATTACATAAGTACTTTTACTTCGTTACACCACTGATTTTATAGTATGGTAAGCTAAAAGAAATGTCATACTACTACTACTACTACTACTACTACTACTACAAATGAACTTACATAAATATTATAAATACTATCTTTTTTGCATGTCCTGAAACAAAGGTGTGGGAATTACAAAGCTGAGCTTCTTCCCACTCCCTTTTGAGCATAAAATTGTGAAATGTTATGTAAATGTTTATGCACATATAATATCATAGATGCTTAGACTATATCTTTTTTATTAGTATAACAAACAACAAATCTTAGTTCAGTTTTATACACTTAAGGCTGCTTTTTCTTGCTTTTGCTTTTTTTTGGGGAGACTTTAGTCAGCCACTGAACCAGTTGGCTAGTGTTAATGGCAAGCCCTGATGACCAGCATTAATAGGCAGGTGGTCATAATGTTATGCTTGATCGCTGTATGTCTATGGTGTAAGTCTTAACCCAGAAACACACAGAAGGAAAAGCCACTTAGCCACATTCACAGTACAATAAATGGAGGTCAAGAGTGGAATGGGGGAGGTATAAAATGAAGAAATCTGCTTGTGTGGGTTTTGAGAGGAGCTGTCCACATGGAAAAGACAAGAATACAGCTAACCCAAATTGGACCGCTGGACTCCGGCAGCAGCTGTATGGCTATGACAAAACAGATGGGAAATGCCGCTGGAGTGGTTTGCTGGAGATTTGATGGACATTTTATGCTTGTGTCTGAGCTGTAAAAACAAGCCTGCTGGGAGGGAACAACAGGCGCTGACCGAGTGTATTTGCAGTTTGATATGAATGCCGATAAGACTGCAGACAACTTCCTTGATATGAAAAAAAAAAAAAAAAAGTATGGCTTACAGTCTCTATATGGTGCATTAGTGTTGGAGTTCTTTGGGACTGGTCTTTGGACAATACTGTGAAGGTCTTGAAAATCGATTGTACAGTATACAGTACTCTCTTGTCTCACTGGCAGACTTTTATTGTGATTGGCTGTGAAACTGTTTCCTGAAATGCTAATGCTTACCAAAATCTGATTATTCTAGGTTTGAATTTTTATCACTTACAACCATTTTATTATTCAAATAAGATTGATAGTAAGTATTTACATTTTCAGGAATTGCCTTCTTTTATTGCTATTTTTGTCAATTTGTTCATGTGTTTCCATCAACCACAATAATTGAAATGTACAGCAGCCACAGAGGGTCAAAACACAAAATTGTTTATCTCAGTGATTTCCAAATGTTCAAAATTCAAAATTATTTTACTACAACTTGCATTTTCAAATCTGCTTCAAAACTTAATTTCAGTTTTCAGGTTTATATAAAGCCAAGCATCGGATCTAAAATCAACTTTCCCATGACCACTTTTTGGGCTCCAACCCACCAGTTGATCATCACTGCTCTACGAGTTTCAGCTAGATGCACAACAATAACAAAATGTGAGAAGCAATTTAAACATTTCAACAGCCGATATATTGGTTTTGATTTGTGGTGAATAAAATATTGTTGTATGAGATTTTTTTTGTATTATCACATAATGTTTTAATTAATATTTTACACAGCGTCCAACCTTTTTTTTTGGAATTGACTCTGCACATTAATATGATAGCTTATGTAATTATTTCTTTGGGTTTTTTCTCATCTCACCCCTATAATTCCTGGCTAATCTTGGTCTCTGCACACTTTGGTTTCAAAGATGACTTATAAACAAACATGCCGTCATTATGCTCTTCATTCATGTGACATTAAACATTTGTTTGTTCCCTGTGTTACGACTGATTTGGGGAAAATGGGTTTTTAGTTACACTGCCTCTTCTGCCTGGAATACTCTACAAACATTTGAAAGTTTCAGTGTCAAATCTGATCCCTCTTAGTGCTTTTTGTGCTATCTGAAAAAACAATCAACAAGAGGCCTATGAACAGTACTTGTGTTTCTAAATTGTTACTGTGCTCTTATCTATTGCACTTTTAAATGCCTGACTGCCTGTAATATGTAACCTTTTTTAAATAGTTTTATCGTAATTGACTCTTTTAGCTGTGTATTTATTATTGTTAATCTTGTAATAGTTTATAATGACGTGTGCTGCTGACCTCTTGGCCAGGTCACCCTTGCAAAAGAGATCTTAATCTTAATGGGTCTTTTATCTGGTTAAATAAAGGCTAATAATAATAATAATAATTCTAGTTCTAGTAATAATAGTAATTCTACTTCAGACTACAACTGGTCCAAAATGCAGCTGTTCGCCTGCTCACAGGGACTAAACGCTATAACCACATTACCTCTGTGCTGGCTTCTCTCCACTGGCTACCTGTTGTTTTTAAATGTCCTAATGGGCTGGGACCACATTATTTATCAGAACTGCTGTCTTTGAACTCTCTGGTCAGAGCACTCAAGTAATGTGACCAGTCTCTCCCAGGTCCAGACTAAAAACCAAAAGAGAAAGAGCCTTTGCAGTAGCAGGTCCCAAATGTTTGGAGTGTTTTAAATCTGCTCTTAAAACACACATTTTGCACTGGCTTTTAATAGCTAGACATTTTTTAGTATTGTTTAATATATTTGTAGTTTTTTGTGTGCGTTGTTTTTATCTATTTTATCCAGTTGCTAATAACCTGTATTGTAAATGTCTTTTTTTTTTAACTTATTTATTTTGATTCTATTATTGTATTTTGCATGAACCTGTACAGCACTTTGGGGCAGCATAATCTAAAAGATATGACTGTTGAATAGATACAAGAGACCAAACTTGGCGTAGTAGTTGACAACAAACAACACACATTAATAGAGTAGTCAGCGGGGGGCAGGGGTCTTTTAACTTTTATAAGATGTTCTCATTTGTTGCCTTTTTGTGTGCTTGAAACTGTTATTAAAACTCTTGTACTTTCACAGTTAGACTACTGCTCAGAGATCTGGTCATGTGCTGCAGTTATCCTGGTTAAAGGTAAAGGAGAGATTGCTTAATTTTACCAGGAATATTTTAACAACTAAAAAACCTAGAGTACCTCAAGAGTTACATTTTAGTTCTGATGAGCACAACTACCAGACTAGGCATGCTACAGAGGGCAGATTTATACTACCCAAAGTGAAAACTGATGATTTGAAAAGAACTGTAATGTAGCCTATAGATTATTGTTAGTTAGTACCATTATTAATAATAGTAAACATCAATTCAAACTCTTTTTGAAGAGGGATCTTCTCATTGAACAGATCTCTGTGGCTGCTGACCATTAACCAAGGTTGCTTTTTGTTTGTTTGTTTGTTTTCCTTGTATTGTTTGTTTATTAATATTCTATTTTTGTGTTGTGATCATTGTGTGAGTCTGGTGTGAATATGTATTGTGTGAGTAGCATGTTGGGAATGATTCCAAGAAGAGCAGCTGTGCTTTGTTACAGCTAATGCAGAGCTAAAGAAATCAAATCAAATAAGCTGTTGTTTTAAATGTGCTCAATAAATAAACCTTGACCTTCATTCAGTGTATAAAACTGATATAGACAATGTACAGATTGCAGCTCATGCAACAAAGTCATACTCACCAACTATGAGTCCAGTGTGTCCTTTTGCAGGGTCATACGGACACTTGCCCTTCCCGTCCTCTAGAGGCGCAGAGTTGAGGGTGAAATAGTCTGCGTTCTGCACACATACACACACACACACACACACAGACATGGAATGAGAGGCACAGGTGGTTGGTGGTCACTACTTATTATGACCCGCATGACACTGCTGCAAGCTCTGTCTGTCCCAATATTCAGCCCCTCTCCATGTTGTCCTATCGCATCACCGTCACCCCAAACACACGCAAGGCTAACACAGCTTGAGATGGTCTTTTCCGTTGCATTTATTTTGATTTTGTCAAGCCGTTTCCTAGCCTCGGGGGGGTTAGATGGCAGGCGTGTGTGGGTATGACACCTGTCACCTGAGAGGACTCACCACGTAGGTGCATTTGGGCTGGAATGCGTAGGTGCCACAGGTGTAGAGGTGCGTGTGGTTGTAGCTCTGCAAGAAGCGGACGTAGTTGAAGCACTCGGTCTAAAACAAAGAGAGGAGAGAGATTATTAGAATGTAGCTGCCTATATGTTGTAAAGAGATTTAAACTAGGACTGGGAAGTATTACGTAACTCAATTGGTCTGGATGTGGGACCCAGTTTTATCCCAGATTATTTATTTGTGACTTTGATCCATTATTATACCTCAATGTGTTTAAAAATCTAACCAAAGCATCCTCATAATAACCACTTTTTGGGTCCCGAACCAGTATTTGGGAACCACTGCCGTGAAGCAACACTAGGCAACGACGTAACCTATATGCAGTGATAGACCCTCAGAAAACACTCAAGCACAAGTGTAACACCCAGTAATGTAATAATGGTCAATATTGTAATACCTGCCAATAACGTAATCATTTTAGTCAATTTTAAATGTAATAAAGCCAGTAATGTAATAACTGGCCAATAATGTAATAAAGTTTTTGAGCTAATAGCATAATAACATTTTGCCAATAATGTAATAAGTTATTATGTTAAATTCTATGTTATAACTGCAGCCTATAATGTAATAATAGAGCAACAGAGCTGCATTTCTTGGAAATAAGATCTTCTTTTTGTTTTTCTTTTTTTTGCAGTTTTTTTTGCAGTTTTTTTTTTTTTTTTTTTTTGCAGCTTTTTGGCATCAAAAATAGATTTAGTGGATGGCATAGTTAATCATGATTGTAAGAGCCAGGTTTATTTGAATATTTACTTGTACAAAGTGTTCTATTTAGAATATTATTAATTTGCTCAGAAGACTCTTAGTCACCAAAACTATCTAAATCATAACAAAGTTTTAGCTGTCTTGTTTATCCAAGAGACATTTTATGTTTTGTCAGTGTCTCTGTTGGATGTTTTATAGTCAACGTTAATGGCTCAAAAATGCTATTACATTATTGGCAGTTTATACCTTATTGGTCATTACTGCATTATCAGTTATTACAAGAAGTAAAAGTAATTGTACTCAGAAGGTGCATGTAGCAAGAATAAAAGTATATTTACTCTCTCTGTCTATATATCCTTAACTATTAAACCTAAACTACTGTCACTAAAGTAAAAGAGCATCTATCCTGACCAACCAGACCCATTAATTTTCCTAAAATGGGTCTGGAGCCCCTCCCCCTGAAGAAGTCTTCCACAAAAATCAATCTGACCACTTATAACCATGTATTTGAAAAAGAGGTGGGCTTTATGCTAAGCTTTTCTCTGATTGTTTATATCATTTTACTGCATTGCCATGCATCCATACTCATCCATCCATTTTATGTCAGTTAGATATTCTGATTGTTAATTTTGATCATTTTAGTTAACCATGTACTGAGTTTTCTTCCTTCACAATTCATTACATTGCGTAGTCTTTCATAGAAGTCAAACTACATTAGCTTTGTTGATAAAACCATTTTCTATCCACATATTGACTTGAGGCCAGTGCTAAACAGACAGTTAACATGCACAATTATCTCCATAACCTTTAAATGCAACAAAAAAACTTGGCAGCTTGTCTTTCATCTAAAGAATATGCTTGTAATTAGTGCTATAATATATGCAATGCTTTATGGGAAATGCCCTTTAATGGCACGAACTGTGATAAACAATGCAGCTTTCTGAATGCAATTGGAAACAGATGCTCACGCACGATTTGTACGAGAGCAATGAATAATTCACTACGTTTAGTTGATATAGCCATTGCAAATGAAAAAAAGTAAACAATATGAGTATTTTGTTGCTTGTAATATCATCATTTGCATATTTTGATCATTTACTTTTACAGCCGTGACAATCACTGTGGCCTATTACAAGGAAATGTGTCTGGCAGCTTGACATAAAACAGCTAATTGCTTATCTAACACTGGTCACTGTCAACGCCATATGGGATTTCTGCATTGTAAGAAATTATATATATATATATATATATATATATATATATATATATATATATATATATATATATATATATATATATATATATATATATATCATATATCACCATATGTAGGCATTAGCTTAGACTCCTGTTAAGTTGTACTTTCTTAAAGTGATTATTAGCAGTTTTTTTTTTTTTTTTTTTTTTTTGCCAAAGATGTCTGTGTGTCATTAGAAAAAAACTATAGCTTTTAAAAGTACATTTTGGTTTTTATTATTTTCTGGAGGCAAGAGTGGAAGAAATACTCAAAATTTGTTGTCAGGTAAAGGTACTTCTACTTTAAAATACTGTTGCTTTTTAATTTTTATTTACTACTGCTACTACTAATAAGTGGAGGTAACCAACAAAATGTTAACTTGAGTAAAAGTATAAAGTATTAAAATATTTTTATGAAGTACTATGTATTCTTTTTATCTATTTGTCAATTAAACAGTAACATCTACATGTACTGTACATGCACTACTACATCCACCAGTACTGTTGCTTTTACTCCTACTAGCACTACTACTGCTACTGCTATTACCACTATTACCACTACTACCACTACTGTTACTATTATTATTACTACTACTATTACTACTGCTACTGCTACCACTATTACTACCACTACTGTCACTACTACTACTACTACGTACACTACTAATCTAGCACTACTGTCACTGTACTCACTACTACTAATACTACTACTACTGCTACTACTGTCACTACTATGACTGCTACCACCACCACTTCAACTACTGTCACAACTACTACTACAACTATTACCACTACAACTACTATTGTCCCAAACCTGGCTTAGTTCTAAGACCCACTTTGCAACTGTGGTCAAAGAGTAATCTTATTCTTTCACAGACAAAAAATGTACACATTTTCTCCTTAAAATACAAATAAAATTATGTTGATGTACTCAAAAATGTATTTAAAATGACTAGAGTTAAACTATCTAATTACTCTCCACCTCTGATATTTGTTTTGTTACTGTAGACCGTTTTAGTGTCAGTATGTGCTACTATTGCATGCCTCAGAACCATTTTCTCTCTCTGCGCTAAACCACATCAAAAATTACTGCCATGCAATGAGAGAAGTTTTATCTCCTCTTCCAAAAAGCTCTGTGTGTGCCTCCATAAAAAATGAAACAAGACGTTTGCAAAGGAAGAGTACATTATGCAGCTAAACTCAGATGGTCTCCAGCTGAGAGGAAGAAAGCAGATCTGGGGCCAGACCACTGACCACTTTTTAAACAAATGCACAAGGTTCACACTTGGAATATGTTAAGGAGGGAAAAGCCATTTAAACGTTGAGTGATTGTGGAGAGTGTGAAGTGTAAATGTAATTACTAAAGTCATAGGATTTGAGACTCGTCTTCACTGTAAGATAAGTTTAAGATCACTTGGGCTTGGTCTAGTCTTCAAATCACAATCATTTTGATTTTGAAACCACATGACCACAACATAATTCTTTCAACATTATTAAAGAGGGATTGTAAACTGCAAATCTGATAATGCTGGTACAAAGTGTTCAATGTAGTTTGACCTGTTTATCTTATCTCTAATTTAAAAGGTCTCTCCATCTTATTTTTTCCTATTTTGTACAAAAAATGTGTCTGATTCTGTTGATTGGAGTTTAATTTCAATGGGGCAGAACAAAAGAACACAAGTTAAATTTTACTAGTAAGAATAGTTAGGACACCAACACAATAAGCTGCCTCTGGATCCTTGCAAGATAAATTAAATTACACTTAGCGACTCATTTGTTAAAAAAAAAAAAAGTTTATAAAAATGGTAATAATTGGTTAGTGGAACTGATTTTAATGGAAGACGGCTTCAATTGGAGAGGTTTCAGCCCTCCTTCACAATTCTTAAAAAGGATTAATGCTGGACAGGCTAATAAAGTCCACAAAAAACACCAAAATGTACTGAATTAATTAAATTGAATATGTGCTCATTAGAGAATATGAAAAAAAATCCTGCTGCTCCCTTTTGTCTCAGTGGCCGCCACAGTAAATCATTCACATGAGCGTACTGGTAATGTCTTTAGACCAAATACCCTTGCTAAACCTTTCAATTTGTTCAGGCTTTGCACAAAGCATGGCTGATGTTTTTGTGTGCCCTGACCTCCTGCACTAAAGGCCTGGGTACCAACCACTCACAACTGTCATTCAAAAGAACACACCTATAAAATCTGAATGAAAATCAATAGTTTTACACTTTAAAGGTATTGAGACAGTGGACCTCCATGTCTATGTCAGGGATGCTGCTTGTAGTTTTGAGATGTTCATATTTACTGTACTGCATTGATCAATAAACAACGTGCTCCAGTGCATCCCAGTCCTTTTAAGTCTTGTCAAGGTCCAGGCACCTCCGGGCTCTCCATCACAAATCGCTCTCCTCAACACTCAGTAATGACGTTTACCGACACAACCAACCTCTGATGTTATTATTGTGACTTCCTGTTAGGCTCTTGTAAACAGGACATCATCAACCCCATTTGTAACAACCGCTGATTTGAAGCTAAAGCTAAAGTTGCTGATGGTTGAACATCGGCTGGCTGCAGTCTAGGGAGAGAGCCACTTCAGCGCACGCTAATGTAATGACTGGAAGCTCTCCAGGCCTGAAACCTGAGACTGACTTGACAAAATGTAATTGAGCAAGGAGAAATGTTGCTCTTATAAACTGCCAATGCGAAAGTGGCCGTACGGCTGTTACCTGGTTGTTCTTCCCCTTGGCGACGCACTCCCTCTTCTTATCTTGTGGGGCCGGCCAGTCAATCTGAACAGAAGAAGAAAAATATAGATATAAGATATGGCGTTATCGCTACAAACAGGACAATTTGTGTTTTATTATCTGTTTGTCAGGGTCATCTCTACATTTCATTCATACAAATCTTTTATAAATTGAGTAAAACACTACATTCTTCACAAAGAGTGCTGTAACTATAGCAACCAGAGAGGGCAGTAGTGGTAGTAGTAATAGTATTAACAGTAGAAATAGCAGTAGTAGTAGAAGCAGTAGAAGAAACAGTGGTAGTAGTAATAGTAGTAGTAGTAGCAGTAATATCAGCAGAAGAAGTAGCAATTGTGGTAGCGGCAGTACTACTAGTGGTAATAACAGAAGCAGTAACAATGGTAAAAGTAGCAGTAGTAGTAGCAGTAGTTGTGGTAGTAGTAATAGTAGTACTTGTACAGTATGAGAAGTAGTAGTGGTAGTAGTAGCAGCAGTAGAAGCAGTAGTATCAACGATAGTAGTACTTCAGTAGTACTTTTTTTTTGTGCGTGTGTGTGTATGTAAAGCGTCTTTGAGTGTCCAAAAAAGCGCTATATAAATTCGATGAATTATTATTATTACTGGTAGCAGTAGTAGAAACAGTAATAGTAATAAATATTGTTGTTGCACAAAAATACTGTGAACCTAAGTAAAGTTTAGAATTAATACATTTTTACTGTTGTTTCTACTTGTTACTTTGATTTGAGTAGTATTATTAAAGCTACAGTACTTTAACTATTTGAGATTTTGAGTACTTTTATATGTACATGTTATTCATGCTACTGTAAATATGTGCCAAACAAATTATCCCTCTGTAATACCTGGTACTTTGTAATGGTAGCAGTGTAGTAGTCAAAGTAGTAACAGTTGTAGTAGTAATAGTAGCAGCAGAATTAATAGATTTACAGTAGTAGGGTGCCATGACTGAAAGGACAAGATCTTGTATACAAATTAGCTGAGCACTCCCTTAGAGATAACGTCATCCGGGAGGAACTTGGAGTAGAGCCACTGCTCCTCCACATTGAGAGGAGCCAGCTGAGGCTCAGGGATTTGTTCCAGAAATCCCTGGGGAAGACCTAAGACTGACACTGGACTATGTCTCTTAGCTGACCTGGCCTTGGGATTCCCCTGGAAAAGCTCAAGGAAATGTCTGGGGTGAGGGAAGTCTGGGCACCTTTACTTAGACTGCTGCCTCTGCGACCCGGTCCCAGATAAATGGTAGAAGATGAATGGATGGTTGTTGCTTTTAAAGATCATTTGCACTTCATATTATTATATTATACATTTTTGAAGTAACAGTACTTTTACAGCTTTCAAGTTCTTCTTCAAACTCTGCTTAACCTTTACTGCATCATAACCTAATAAAAACTCTGAAACAATATTTTTCCACAATCAAAATCAAATTCAAAATCAAATGACTATGACTGAATGGAAACACAAATACTGAGGCCTTTGTTGTTCTAGCGTCGGCCAAGCAAACCCACCTTTCATACATCCTCATGCTATCCCCGTTGACCTGTGTACTTCAATTATTTACACCAAGTACTTTTATTAATGTCTGTTTGACACGTGACTGAACTTCGCTCCACAGTTGAAGCGCCCAAATATGAGGTGTGTTTAGGCAGAGGTTTCCAGCACCATTAGAAATAATTACAGTGGTCATTAAGGGCCAAGCGCTGCTGTAAATCCAGGACCTCACTCCGATGCACTAGATTGGACTTAGACCAACAGCAATCAAACAATGGATTATGGGCTGGACAGTGGACACCTGCAGCCTGCGAGGACACTATATTACCCTGACTTTTATGTAGCACTTTAACAATGACTTTTAAAGGCGTTGGACACAAGAAATAATGCATCTGCTGATCGCTAAATGAACTCTAGTGTCTAAGATCTCAGAGGTGGACAGACACTTTTTTGGCGTCAGTATTAACAGTAGTAACAGTAACAGTAACAGTAATAGTGTAGTGGCATACTTTAAAGCTGAATGAGTAGGTAAGTATTTTCTTTGGCCTTGATGGCTCACCCTGTAGCAGTAGCAGGAGTAGTAGTAGTAGATTCAACATAGCAGTAGTGGTAATAGCGGTAGTAATAGTGGTAGAAGTTGTAGTCATAGTAGTAGTATCAACTGTAATAGCAGTATCAATAGTAGCAGCAGTAGTAGTATCAATAGTATCAGTAATAGCAGTAGTAGTAGTGGTGGTAGTATCAACAAAAGTAGCAATAGTAGTAGTAGCAGCAGTATCAACAGTAGTAGCACCACCAAGAGTAGTAGTAGCAGTATCAACAGTAGTAATAGTAGCAGTATCAGTAGTAGTAGTAGTAGAAGTAGTAGTATCAACAGTGGTAGCAGTAGTACTGGTGGCAGACGTAGCAGCTATTGCAAAATAATATAAAATTTACAGTACTTTACAGCAGAGTACAGAATTTGAAGGTCTCTTCTGCCTTTGAATATATCAGCTGTGCCCCTATTGCCTATTGCTCTTGAGTTGACAATATTTTCGCACATTCAGTTGTATTTATGGGTCCAAGAAAGCCTTGAATCCCTTAATTTAATATCAGCCATTAAATTAAATAAGTAAAAGGGAGTGAAAAACCTGAGGAGACTGCAGCCTTGGTTCCACATTTAATTCAGAGGACTCCTGTGGTCATTGTTAAAGTAAAAGCTGAAAACCAACTAAATAAACCATTAGTGTGTGAATAGGATTTTCTAACCTATAACTTTTGAAATGATCTCGTCTATGTTGAATTAACTTGCTCCCTTTGGACACTCAAGATTCACTTTTTACCTTCAGTTGGCCCACACTGACTACGTTTCTGGCTAACATAATGAACAAACTTCTTCAAAGACATAACTCATCAAAAACAGTACGTGCATCTTCGCATCATTACGTGCTGCTAATTATATTCGAAAGCCATTGGACAAATATACTGGCTTCTTGATGTCAGCGTTTTCAGCTTTGTGCAAGAAAAGTCTATGTGGTTCATAGCATCCAGATATGAAAATACTTATTTTTGGAAGTAATTACATGGCCACTTGGTTTCTCCATTTGCAAACGCTAATCGCTGGAGTCTGATGTCGGATGGCGTCAGCATAAACACTGCACTTTGACCGTTCATGAATGAAAAACCAGAGGCATTAAAGGGAGGAAGTGATGGAGGTTTTTGATGCCTAACACGTGGCAGACCTCTTTAAGTCAGACTATTAAGGCCTAATCTTGCTATTTTAACATAAAACAAAGTTACAAGAAAGAAAGTTTGTGGTTTTAGAAAGTCAATGAAGTCTGGAGTAAAGATGCACAATATCAGGAAAAGCATGCAATAGGCAATATAGTTTTTGAATATTGTAAATATGAGCCCAGCAGAAAGGTTTTGTAGATCCTTAAGGATTTTTGCATGTCTCCGTCCACTGTCAGAAAAGACATGTATAGGTGAAATGAGAGTCTCTAAAGCCTGGGACAGCCCAACCCCTGGCCACCGTCAGCAGAGGCAGGACTGCTTTGGCTTCCCTTGTTGTCAGTAAAAGTAGCAGCAGACACCAAAGCGATTCAAGGGTTCTGAGCCTGTGCAAGATGTAATAACTATTTACATCAGCAGGCGGCGCTAGCCACTAAACTCCACGATTATATGGGGCTCAGGTAAACAAACCTCCACAACACTCAGGAGTTAAACTCAAGTATTTATCAGTGAATATTAATCATGCACGCCACATTAAACCAGTCTTATTAAAGTAATGAATAAAACAGACTGGATTATTGCAGCTGTTGCCTCAGAGGAGGATTATATTTTCATCTGCACGAGGCTAAGCTAAGGTAAGCTAACTGCAGCACATTAGCATCACAGATGTGGGAAACATAATGAATGAATGACAAATTGTGAATGGGACACACAGCCAACCAGAGCACTCATTTGAGCACAACACCTTTGGAGAAAAAATAAAGGAATTCTGTTTCTAAATATACTGTATCCACTTCGTGCGAGTTTCAGAGAACTTTTTTTTTTTTTTTTTGATAGCAAAGAGTAAATAATAGTTTCAATTCAAATAGAAGAAATGTTGTTATGTACAAGAGCTGATGTACTTACGTATAATATACACTAACCAAGAGAAAGGAGTGGTTACCTAAAGAGCAAAATATTTTATGCGGTAGTAACCTTTATGCAAAGTTTAACATCATTTTTGGTGTCTCCAAGTGTTAGCCCTGTGACTAACTGTTGTTCAGAGTGTACACCACCTCAGGCCCAAAGTTACTGGGACAGATTCCAACCCCTGCAATCCCAAACAGGACTAAGCAGACATTAAAACTTAAATATCACTTTAAGAGCAGAAGAGGGATCTGAGGAACTCTGACATAATTAAAAATCCTTTATTATGTACAGGGACATACAAGTTTCGACCCGTGCTGGGTCTTCATCAGGGCAGACATCATTATAACTTAAATACTTAATCTTTTATATTTTTATGCTTAACACATTTTAATTTAATCAGACGTTATACTATTTGTTGACTTCTGATTGAGTTGACATGTGAATCTCTTCTCGTGTAATAGCCCAACATTTCAACAATTAAGTACATACACTATATTTCCAAAAGTATTAGCTCACCTGCCTTTACACATATATGAACATAAGTGAACTTCCACTCTTAATGCATAGAGTTTAATATGATGTTGGCCCACCCTGCATCTATCTATGTCAGACATCTACGTGATGTTCGCTCTAATTCATCCCAAAGGTGTTCTGTCAGGTTGAGGTCAGGACTCTGTGCAGCCCAGTCAGCTTCTTCCACACCAAATTTGCTCATCCATGTCATGTCTTTATGGGTCGTGCTTTGTGCACTGGTGCATAGTCATGTTGAAACCAGAAGTGGCCATCCCCAAACTGTTCCCACAGAGTTGAGAGCATGAAATTGTCCAAAATCTCTTGGTGCTGAAGCATTCAGAGTTCCTTTCACTGGAACTAAGAGGCCAAGCCCTGCTCCTAAAAACAACCCCACACCATAATCTGAATTCAGTATTTGGGTGGGTGAGCAAATACTTTTGGAAATATAGTGTATATCTTTCTCATGTCAATAGTGTAATGATGATAAATTGCCAATACAGTGTGCAGCTGCTGCTATTCTCAGGCATATTCTACTAGAAAACCAAGCTAATGAAGATTGAGGAATAGACAGCATGGAGAGGTACAAAAATGCCATTAAAGAGACAGCGAGAGATGGAGGGGAGGAGCCATAGGAGAGCACTGGCCAGATGGTGACAGCCTGCAAAACATATCCCTTGTCTATACACTGTCATTGGCTATCCGCACTACATTACACACCAGGGAGGACGACAGGTGTGCTTATCATTACTATGAGACTGTAGCCTCACTCGCTCATCCAGCTCTTCTGGTATCTGTGTTCAATAACATTTCATTACAGTGGTAAATCAGATAACAATGCCCAAACCACCACAGGCTGCTCACTATACACCTTCATTTAGAGCCCTGTAATTGTATTGATTGCAATTATTGAGAGCAAAGCAAAACTGGATGGAGCCTCAGAGGGTTTCAAATCTCTGAGAGTGTGTATATGTGGATATCAGGTCAAGTCAAGGGTACTTATGCACGGTCTTACACAAACAGCCTTGGCCCAGAGCACAAAAACAAGATCTGCAAATTAAAACAAGGACAATAAAAAAGATTGAATAAGTACGTCGTAAAGTTTAGGAAGCGGTGTAAAAGAACAAGTGTGTGCGAGTGTGTCCTCCCCCGCAAAGGCTGCAGCAGATATAGATTTGTACTCAGAGAAGCCAATGTCGGCACTTATTACAATCAGAAAATTTGGCAGCTCAATGCTCACAACATTACTCTTGAAGGCTTTAAGCTACAGATTGCATAAATAACGTTTGAATCAACTAATAACTTGGCAACATGTCTTGAGATGCATGGGCCCAGTCCAAAATAATAAAAATTGATATGAAAAATCTTGCAGTATTTCACATTAACTAAGACAAAGGCCGTAGTAAGTTTGTTGAGACAGTAATATTTGATCCCCCCCCCCCCCCCAATCCAAACAAATCAATAAAAAAAATAAAATAAAATAAATAATAATGATACTTCAATAACTCAAACCCTGTCCTCAAGTAAAAGTAATGTTTCTTCAAAATAATTATACTTGTAGAATTAAAAAGTAGTCCACAAAAATCTAATTAAAAAGTACAAGTACTTACTACTTCAACTTTTAAAACTAGTACTACTACTACTTTTTCCACTGAGTAAAAGTAATCCAGAAGTAGTAAAAGTAAAAGGAAGCTAGTACTGAGAGTAAAGGTTACTTGAGTAGAAAGTGCTGACTGCCACTACTACTTCTCCTACTACTACTTCCACTTCCACTGCCACAACTACTATTACAACTATTATCACTACTAGTGCTACCACTCAGTGCTGGTCCTATATATTTTGGGGCCCTAAGCAAGAGTTTGGGGACCACGTCTCTCAATTATTTTGTACACCAATTAAAGATTAACACAGTATACCTTTATTTTTTATAAATGCAAACATCACTAATCTAATCTTTAATGTCAGTGGGGTCCTATGAGGTTGCTTACTTTGCTTTTAAAAAGGGCCAGCACTATTGACACTACTACTTACACTACTACAACTACTGCTACTAGTTTGACTAACTTTGTCATTGAAGTAAAAATACTTTAATTTACAATGGTCTTGAGTAAAAGCAACATTTTTCCTCCAAATGTTACTCAAGTATGTGTACAATGGTATGTACTGTAATTGTACTGTAACACTAAATGTGATGAATAGATTCTTTTGGGATATTAGTCAATTAAAAGTCACTACAAAGTTACTTACAAAAAACTTAATAATTTGACAAGACATCAAGTTCTTTGTACAGATTTCCTAATTACTTTCACTTTAACCCTGATTAATTGCATGCCATTGTAACTGTGATATGTATTTTATTATTGCTATTTTAATCTTGTTATCATAATGCTTGACCTACTGAAAGTAAACTGTAAGAATCCACTTAATGGTACCTTTAGCTGCTTTCTGTAATATTTCATTTTTAAAATAGAAGATAATTACTGCTTTAATAGCTGTGTGTGAAAGTTAAAGGTAGGCGACAGTAGCTTAAATTTAGCACGGCAGTCAAGGCTTGGCTAAAACAAGCAATTTATCATTTTTATCTGTATGTTTTCAGGCTTTTCTATAAAATGTAATGTAATGTTGTAGAAAATACTAATAAAATGTCCTTTTGTGCTTCTCTTGTTTATGACTAGTCTATTAAAAAAGCAGCTATTTGAAGGAAAATATTGTCTTTTTATTGACTGAAAATGGTTTGTGGTTTTGGATGTTGTGGAAAAGCTGACACACTACCGACTATGCTTTTAGCTAGCTGCACCAATTATTTTTTTATGACAGTTCTGACCCTTAGAGAAGGACACATTTAAAGTCAAAGTAATTGCTCGACGTCTTGATCATTTCAGTTGCAGCCGAGATCGAGCATAAAAGAAGTATCATGTAGACCAATAAAAGAGCCAACATTAACACAAGCATTTATTATGGCACTTAAGCTCTTTGATGATCTGCCAGCCAGTTTTGCTACGTGCCGTCCTTGAGGCCAAAATGAAAAATAATAAATTAAGGTCAGCGTGTAAGTTAATGGTGCAACTGAGACGGAGATTATGCTTGTCCGAGCTAAGCCTCTAAGTTTTTAAATATGAAGCTAATTTCATTAAGCTAATGCAGCCGGGCACCGAATATAATTCAATTTGGGTGGCTTTATGCTATTGATTTCTGAACTATTGACTAGGAAACTTCACCAAGTCAATCTGAAACAAACCACTCTACAACCTTCATTCACAACAAAATATGGGATACTGAGTAAAATGTGAATAAAAACAGAATGTAATCTTATAAAAACATATTTCATTCATAACAGAACATAGATAATGCATCAGGTGTTGAAACTGAGATATTTTCTAAATTCATGAAAAATAATAGCACATTTTCATCTTGATGGCAGCAACATCTAAAAAAAAAAATTAAAAAAATAAAAATTGGGACAAAGCAACAAAGGCTGGAAAAATGTTTCACTCTAAAGCTGGAGGAGGCATTGTGCAACTGAAGTTAATTTGCAGTGTATAAAAAGTGCAGTTTATGACTTCTGGAAGTGTTCCTGATCCATGTAGTGATTTCTAAAACAGAATAATGTCTGTTTTTAATGCAGTGCAGCTTGAGGGCCTAAAGATTGGAGCATCCACAATGTCCATTACTAATAATACAGACTCTGTCTTTCTAAAAATGCTCCTTTATATGCTTAACTGAAATGCCAATTAATGCAAAATTTCAAAATGTTCCTCGAGCTGTTTTTTTTTAATAATAAAACTTTTATCAGCCTTTTTTTATCCCCATCTCAACTGTTCTGAAAAGTGTTGCTGTCATTAATTCTAAATGAGCTAGTATTTAAAATGTACTCAGTAACTTTAATTGGACTATATTGTAATATTAGACTGTTTGTTGATATTTTTAGTGTCTTTAATTGACTGAGACTTTTGACCAAAGCCACATTTCACATTGGAAGCTTATAATATTCTTTCATTTATCTTCTTTTGCTTATTTCCATTAGGGCAGCTATTCCCAAAGTCAAGAGAGTCGCAGCCCCCTTAAATTTCCGAAAATCCCACGTGGACCTCTAACTATACAGCTTCCCTCTATTCAAAAACCATGTCATGTTGTTCTCCATATATTTATATAAAAACCTTATAAAAAACATTGTTGGCTAAAACTGGTTTTAAAGTAATATTTTTAAACAAGTATATAACTGTAAATCGTTTAAAATTAGGTATCTTCTTTTCATACATGTAAATGGAGAAGTACTACTCCATTGTTTACTGTTTTTTTAACTACTTTGCTGAACATTTTAAGTCACTTAAACGTGTCTCTAACATGAACAAGAAAACTGCCACGATCTACTAAAAAATTGCAAAATCCTTTGTGAACCCCCAGGGGGCCCCATACCCCACTTTGGGAACCACTGCATTAGGGGTTGCTGGCTGGAGCCTAGCCCAGCAACTATGGGCCTGAGGTGGGGTACACCTTATAACATTTGATTATTAAGAGGAAATCAAAAAAAGTTATTATTAGTCATTAAAAGGTAAAACATCTCAATTTCAACACTACATCGGATTTGTTGTTTTATTTACATTCTACACTACGTCCTAACTTTTGTCATTGTGGACTTTTTGTGATTGTAATTCTTGGTGTGTATAGGAATTTACCTGTGGTCGTAGCTGTCTGCTGATGTCGTTTGGGTCCAAAGCGAACAGTGCCTCTCGGGCCCCCACGTACAGGACCCTCTCGTGGTCAGACAGGGTGAGCATGCTGTAATTGAACACCCCCGGGATGGTGAAGCGGGCCATGCTGTCCAGCACATCTGCAAACGGGACAAGAACAAACCATGGTGTTACTAATGAGGAGCAGCAAGACTCATGTTTAGTCACAGGTTTAAAGGCAGTTCAGTTATAACCAAAGCATTTGTTGTTATTCAAAATCATTCATTATCATTTCTAGTTAAGGGTTGCATAGTGGCAGAGTGGTTAGTGCACCTGCCTCATAGCAAAAAGATTGTGGCGGCATTTCCTCTTTTTTGTTAGATGAATCTAAATTGGCGCTAGTTAATGAATGTGCTGTCTGTCAGTGTGTCTCAGTGTTGAAACTAAATGTCTATTGTCCAGGGTTAGTGGGCAAACATCTTGAATCCACTGAGCTACTGCCGCCCCACAGCACTAATTTTTATATTTTATTTAAAAAACATATATTATTTTTCTTGATAATTTAAATAAGTCTTGATAAATATTGATTTTTTTATATTTAATAAGAATAATGGATTGGATTAATATTGCACCTAACAAGCTTATCGAGCTTCTCGAAGTGTTTAGTGCTTTATTACATACAAAGATCATATTTGTGTATTTTACAAGATCATCTCTATACTAGTTTTACCATTGGAGTCCTGTAGTTATTTTTTGACCATGCCCTTTTCCCTTTTTTCTTTTTTTTATCTTTATTTTTTCTATTCTGTATCTCATTGCTCTTTGTTGGTTAAATAGGATTCATAGTCATTATGTAAGAAGTCTTAAGGACATAAGACAGGATGTGGAAAGGCCTAATTATCCAGTCTATCTACAGTCTCTTGTTAAAATAACCAATACAGTCTAAGCTAATCCATGAATTGACTTCATCCCTAAACAACCTAGGGGTCCAGTGTGCCTCTGAAATCAATATTAATGAACATTTAGAAATAACATGACGAATGGCTGTATGTAAAAGAGGTCATTTGGAGTTGGACCTCTGGAGAATTAATGACTACAGTTCCCATGAGGCCCGTGTACATTTGCAGTTACACTAGTGTTAGGAGTAGCTTTAAAACACTGTGTATTCTTCTGGGTCGACTTCTGCTTCTGTGAAATGGCCTTTAACTTTTAGTGGTCTTCAGTTTGGAAGCTAGTGGAACAAATGCCTTCTCATTTCACGGCCACAGGAGCCATTTGGAGCCACTTACACCTCTGGACTGCCAAAGCAAAGCGCCGCAGTGCAATTTACAATGATCGGCATTTATAACAAACAAGAGGAATGAGCAAAACAACAAAACACACAAAATGAATGAACCAGACTGCAATGCCAATTCAAAAACAGTCAGGATATGGCTTAAAATGTAAATAAAAACATAATGTAGCAATGTGCAATTCTTATAAAACAATATTTCATTCACAATAGAACATAAACAACATATTAGCCATATTTTCTAAACTTATTTGAGCTGTGTTGGAACCATCAAATTGAAGGTATGTTACTGTGCCATACAAAGGTAAAAAGCAGTATTTGCATATTTTGTCAAAATTGAAAACAGGCGTCATATCATCTGTTTTACTTAGGGACAAAGTTTTATGGCTCAATAGCATCCCATTTTTGAGAAATCATGTTAAATTTGCAGTAACTACAAATTTTACACTGAGTGCGTTTACATGCACTTGGGTATCCCAGTTTAAGTATCCCAGTTTGTCTTTGTGCATATAAACACAGTATCCTGAATTCAGTGTCCAGGATATGGTTATGAGAAACCAGGATACTCTACCTGGAAAACTGTGGGTACTGAGACATGTAAACACAGTATCCTGGTTTCTGACCATGACAGGTGAACTGAGCATGTGCGAACTCCACAGACGCACATTCCTCTAGCCTCCCACAGTGACAGTAACTTGTACCTGAGCTCTCAAAACCCCTAATCTTGTAATATTCAACAAAGCAGCACAGTCTGTTAAACAATGTTGCCACCTTTATGCCCAGGACTTGTGCCAATGGCTGCTGCTCTCAGACTAAACTACTGCTTTTTTCTCACTTAATCTCATCTTGCACTGCTGCTGTGATAGTGCACTACTGTCTTTACTACATGTTTATTTGGATATTTTTCTTTCTCTGCCACTAGAAATGCGTTAAAGAAGCCATGTGTTAGTAACTTTGACACAGTGCTCCACTATATATCCAGGATACTAAAATTTGTCATGTACACGGGGATATGAGTACCCAGGTTTCCCTGAGTGCATGTAAACGTCATATCCAGAATACTGTCATAGCCACGATAAGGCTCATAACCTCAAGTGCATGTAAACACACTTACTAATACAAAGGTAAAATGCAGTAACTGCAGCTCAGAATGTTCTGATGTTTTCAAACATTCTGCCTTTGTTTTACTGTGAGATCTAATGGAAAATGTGGAAATATTTTTGTTCAAACTCTGAAATGGGACACATCTCACGTACAAAACTTTGACACTTCCTTTGTCAATACACATGCTGATATACTTTATTATTTTGACACTACCATTAATGTACCTGTGACAAACCTGCAGTGACAACATCAAAACTTTAAAGCCATTTTTCTCAGTTTCACTGTTACCATAGATACTGCATTTTTCCTTGGTAGGGCAGTGTTATTTTTCATAGGTTTTAGAAAGGTGCATATAAATAAAATTCATATTTTTTGTGACATTTACAGATCATTGCATTCTGTTTTATTACATTACACCGGGTCACAACTTTTCACTTGTGGTTGTACTTGATTTCAATGGGCTAATAGAAAACTTTAATTTTGTAGTATTTGGTCCGAGTGTGTTTTCTCAAATCTGCAGTATCGAGCTTCATGATCTGTTGTAAATTATTTCTGTGCCAAACGAAGAGCTTCTCAAGCCCTGTATTTACTTTGGGAAGGCCCTAAGCGGGAGACGGTTTTAGGGGGAACGGCTGATAAAGTCCAGCTCTGCACGTCATAAGAGAGATAAGATGCCTGTGTATTTAGACAAACTGTGCAAATAAACAGAAGGTAATGGTGCTGCTGAGGACCTGCCCTTGTTTTGATAAAAGTCTAGAGTGTTGTCCCACCCACAATATTTAACATCAAAATGAACTGAGATTTTGGATGGTGACAAAATTGCAGAGTAGTCAAATTCATCCAAGTAAAAGTAGGATTTTTTATTTTTATTTTATTTTTTTTTTGCCTTTAATCAGCAGTTATAGTGGAAATAGCCAGAACAACGGGGTACCATAATAGGCACTGAGTAAACCACCAAGGCACCTAAAAAGTTCTGATAATGAAATGAATGAAAGGCAATCAAAAGAAAATATTAATAATTATGAGTACTCACAGAAAAAAATACCTAGCGAACTGGTTACTATCCTGATGCCAGGCAGTTTATTTAAAGCCTTCCAATTTTATCTGGGTTTTAATTAACAAATCATATTTTTTATTTGGCATCTGGATTGTCAGATTTGTAAGTCCACTAACTCATTGAAATCCACTCAGAGCAATATGTTTGCATCCAAACTGATGTTGGTTCATCCAATGGTACAGACAAATATCTGGGTGTGTTTTAGGTCTGACAACAAAGCAACCTTTCTACCTTTGCTATTGTATTCTTCTGATGGGATTAAACAGATGATGTCTCACAGTTGGTTCATCCATTCACCAATCAGGTATTAACCTACTGTTTGCAGATGCTTTCTACGGAAGCCAGGTTAGTCCAATAAATTATTAAGAATGCTTAGAATTATAACCTCTGCTCAACTGACATAGTAGCGTCAAAATAATTCCTAGGACATGTTGAAGATTAGATTTATTGCACTAGATGTTGGACACATGTTTTGTTGCTAAATATCTTATAATTTCATTATACAACTTAAATTGAATTATCATTGGAAAGATGTCATGTTGCTTGCAGGCCAGCTTTCATAATATAAATATAATATACATTACACTAAAAGCTGAATTTTTCTTCATTTCATCTTTCATCTCTGGATTGATAATACTCCTTTGATGCAAAAGAGCCCCTTAATCTTGCCTGTATGCAACATCTTTACTAAACCATTGAGGGATTTAAGATAGGACCTTGGTTGTATTATTGCGAATGAAAAATGAGATCCGTGTAACAACGTGGGCTGCATCCAGAGCGTGTAAATGCTCATAAATGCTCTTTAATAACGGTGGAAATCTGTGGGAGTGATTAGTCTGTTATTTGAGCCGCACATCCACATGCAGATCGCATTTTAATTCAAACATAAAGCAGGCCTTTTACTGTGATTAGGCTATCACTCAGGGCATTAACAACATTAGCCTGCTTGTAAAACCTGATAAGGATTATTCGATCATACATCAATACATCAAGCGGTTAAATCAATGTGATTTGAAGACTAATGTGACTAGGGTTTCATTTTAATCAATGACAAGAATAATTGATCTTTTTTTCAATGCTCTATGGCAGATGTGTCCAAACTGATGTTTTATTGTATATATTGAACAAACAATCTAATACAGGTTTTAACAAAAAATGTTTTTTCATATTTTTGGAAAGATCAAAAGACATGCTATTTTAGCTCAGCTTCATTTAGCCTACTCTGAATAATGACACGATGTTTACTATCAATTCAACAAACACATTTTTTTTTCATGTTTTAGATATTACAGGAACATAACACCAACTTGCAGAGGCAAATCTTTTTAAATAGATGAATAAATACCTAAATCCGGGGCATAAATTCATTACTGTACATTTTTATATAGAGTATTATTTTCAATAGTCACAATATGTAACTAATATAATCTGGTGCTTGTCAGTTTTAGGCCAACCTTGCCAATTTTATCCCTGATAATTTGATTGTGACCCACATTTTACAGAACTCAAGTCGTTCTGCTAAAATCAGTTTCAGAATATTAATCAGAATATTATAATATAGTTACGACAGAAACTACATTCAGCTTCCCCATGACCCACTTTTAGGTCCTGACCCACCAGTTGAGTTCAGTATTTCAGATCTTGCTTAAAGGGGCTATATTAACTTTTTAGAAGTTTCCACTATGTTTTAATGTTGGCTCTTCATACACATACCTGGAGTTGTGTTTTGTTTCATTCACACATGTTAAAGTAATCCTGTGGTCTCTGGCACAGCCTCTGTTAAAATAACGCAACAGCTCAGCACTTTCCTGCACTCTGCTGCCCTCTGCTGGTCTCTTCATCTGGTTCTTTTTGGCAGTAGTAAAGTAATTATTGATTTTTTTGTCACACAATGTTTTAAAGGTTGTAAAACATGCAATGCTGTTCTAAAATGGGTTTTAAAATGTAAATAAAAGCATAATACATCCCCTTTAAGAGTTGACAGGATGCATAAATGTACACAGACCCTGTTAAATATTTATTATTGACTAAGTCTGAGGGCCACAAGAATCATCACCACGTGTCATGAGTGGCCCACAAACCACACTTTGGAAACATCTGCTCTCTCTCCATATTTTGGGTTTATTAGAGCTTAATCTCAAAGAGATTATATAAAAAAAATAAAAATAAAAATCCTGTCTGGGGTACTGTCTGAGAGATTTATAAAAGCCGCCTCTTTTATCAAAATTAGAAGCTTCCACCTGCTGTTTTTGCATGTTGGTTCTTTGTCTAAGACGCAACAACAACATGCACGCACTCCTCAACTCCCCTGACGAGACAAACTAGAGGTGCAGCCAAGACAAAGCAAGACAAAGCAAGGCAGAAAAATAGATGTTGTTTAGTTTTCATTATCTCCACTCTTGTTGCTTCTAGTGTCACCTTGTTCCCGCGCTCTCTATCTGGGCTGATGGAAGATGTGCAAAATCGAACAAAGAAAGCAGAGACTCCACGCAATCTTACAAATTGAGAGAGTATTTTTTTGTGTGCGTGTACATGAATATTTCCTGTGTATTTTTCGGCTCTGGAAATAGCAGCTGAAATCCATAGAGGCAACAGCAAGAAGTGATTTATGGTGTGACTAACTGGTCATGTGATGCGCTGGCCTAGTTGGGACCACTCATAGATAGACTTTACATTACTACGGAGGGAGTAGTGAATAGAGACGTAACAGAGAGAGAGGTTAGCCTGAAGAGTTGAATATTGCAGTTTGAGTCTATAGCAGAGATAAGACAAATTCAAAACCATGCAGCCCTGCTCGGTAAAATGATTTTATATAAAGTTCTTTCAGTGAAACTCAGAATAAACTTGATATTTTTAAGTTTTCAGACTGATGCTAAGAGGGACAAATAGTAGGGCTTTAAGGAACTGGAAGCACGCCCTCATAGTGGTTTAAAACTGTACTAATCAGCTGTATCATTGATTTAAACCTGTTTACCTCCTATCTGGAAACAAGTGTGGGTAAATTAGTATTCAAGTATTAAAAAGTCTTTAAAAAGACTTTTTTTTCATAAATATCCCATTATTATCCTTGTTGTACTAAATTCACAAGCCAGTAAAGTTCTAGTGTTGGTCCCAAGCCCTGATAAATAGAGAGGGCTGCATCAGGAAGGGCATCCAGTGTTAAAACCTGAGTCTACTCTAATTTGCAAATTGATGTACACTGGAAGGCAGATAATTTGCTGTGACAAATTCAACAACTGTGCGTACAGGGCAGCAGTAGCTCAGTTGGTGGAGCTGTTTGTTCACTAGCCAGAGGGTTGGCGGTTCAAAGCCCGCTCCTGCTGTTGCACCCTTGGGCAAGACACTTAACCCACCTTTCCTCCAGTGTCTTTGTACATGGGTGTAAGTGTTCGTAAAGTTTCCATTGAGGTAGAAAAGCGCTGATCATTTACTGCTTCTATTTATTTTTATTTCATTTTTTTTCAACTTCTCCCTTTTCTTATTCGGAGTTACCACAGCGAACCAGTTGCATGGTGATTTGGCAGGGTTTTTACACTGGATGCCCTTCCTGTCGCAACCACCCACAATGACTGGAGAAGGCAATGTGGGTGAAGTGTCTTGCCCATGGACACAATGCCAGCATGAGCTTTGGTTGAGATTCAAACCAACTACCCTCTACCAATACTATTACTATTGCAACTATACTACTACTATTCCTACTAGTAATGATGCAATTACTAATATCACTACTACCACTACTGTAACTGCCTTAACTACTACACTGCTACTATTATAATTCCTACTATTACTGATGCTACTCACTTTGCCATCGAGGCTAAAAATACTAGTATTTTAGAGATTCTTGACGTTCAGCTGAGTAAAAGTATTCTTATAAAAATGACGTAGGTAAATTACTTGAGTAAAAGTACTTAGTTACTTCCACCTCTGGAGCAGGGAGTATAAACAGTGAGGCGATTGTGAGACTGTGTGAGATGAGAGCGAATGCCGAGAGAGGCAGGCAGATATACCACAGGGGAGATCTGAGCACATCTGCTATGTTCCACACAGCCAGGCAGGAAAAAAAAAAAAAAAAAAAAAAAAAATCTCTTTCATACACACACACAAATAATTACACTGCTGAGATACACTTCTGTCTACACACAAGCACACTCCATACGCACACAGCTTTATGCCAGCCACTTTTTCATTTGCACACTTAGTCCTCGATAGTTCTCAGGGGCACCTGCTCAGTCAATCCAACATCTCTCTCCGCCGACAGAGGGAGAGTTTGGCTTCGAGTGTTCCTGTTTGAAGTGATCACCAGCAGCTCATTAAGAGACACAAACAGTTACCATACACGACCACAGGGGGGCAGCGCTCAGGCTATTTGGTACACAAGGTTAGACACTGTAGGTCTATTTCATAAAAGCAGAAGTAAAAGGAATGGAGTTTCTTAAGTAGAAAGTACATACTGGTAACACAACTGCTACTACTACCATCATTACTACTAACTATTACTACTGCTACTACTACCACCATTACTACTACTATTACTACTGCTACTACTACCACCATTACTACTACTATTACTACTACTGCTACTACTACCACCATTACTACTACTATTACTACTACTACTAACACCATCACTACTACGACTATTACTACTACTAACACAACTGCTACTACTACCATCATTACTACTACTATTACTACTGCTACTACTACCACCATTACTACTACTATTACTAGTACTAACACCACTACTACTACTACCACCATTACTACTACTATTACTACTACTAACACCACTACTACTACTACCACCATTACTACTACTATTACTACTACTAACACCACTGCTACTACTGCCACCATCACTACTACTATTACTACTGCTACTACTACCACCATTACTACTACTAACACAACTGCTGCTACTACTACCATCATTACTATTATTACTACTGCTACTACTTTTATTACTATTACTACTACTTCTAACTACTACCATTACCACTACTAACTGTATTACCTCTATTACTACTGCAACAACTATGACTACTTCTAGTGCTGCTGCTCCTACTACTTTTATTACCTCTACTATGATAACTACTACTACCATTACTATCCACTTTGCCACCACGGTCAACAAATTTGATTTAAAAAATGTTTTATCAAGTAGAAGTAAGTATATATTTGAAACCGTGTAAAAGAAATTAATAATATTTTTTGTTGCTTTTTTCTTGTTGGAGAGTGGCAATGCTGTTGGCATAAAGTCTTCTTAACCTAATAATTCATATACTGTTTTATTTTATCTATTTCTATTTAAAAATGTACTTTCCTCTGTCACCTAATTAAGCAAGGGTTTTACCAAAATGTAGTTGCCCACCAGAATAAAGGTTACCACAACTTTTGCCCGTAGGCCCCCAATTTTCTCATGCCCTAGAGGTTTCAGGAGTATTATACACACACATATATATATATATATATATATATATATATATATATATATATATATATATATATATATATATATATATATATATATATATATATATAGATATATATATAGATAGATATATATATATATATACATATATATATATATAGATATATATATATAGATATAGATAGAGGTCTGTCCATACCTGGAATCCATTAGTGTTCATGTGTATGAGCAAATATTCTCCAAACACTATGTGATTTTTCAAGATGTTTTTCCAGCTGGAATTAAATATAAGGCAAACAAAAAGGACGCAGACTTTCATCTCGTCTGAGTAACAGAAACAAAGAGGAACGGCGGGGAAATATACTTCTAAGCATCTTGTAAAGCTGACCTTGTTCCAAGAGCGGCCCGGTAATAATGGGCATGCAGTACAAACAGTGCCGCTCTCCTCTACCCCAGTGTAAGTAAAATATCTGCCTATAACCTGTGTTTTTTTGAAGACCTGGGGAGTTCTATGTGAAAGGGCGGTGCAGGTTAAATTACAAAGGCTTTGAAGCTCAGGAACAACAGTTTGTGCAGCGCCGAACCAAAGGAGAAAAAAATATGGGAGGCAAAATGAGGACAGATGAGGAGAGTCATATAAACAAATGTAAAAAAAAAAAAAAAACACAAACAGGAGCACGAAAAGGGAATACAAAACACAGTGAGCAGTAAGGGCCTGACCTGGGGCAGTGGAAACACAGATGATCAGTGACTTATCCCGGCCTGACTATGTTTGTACAGAGAGGAGCTGCTGCTTTGTGATAAAGGGGACAATAGGAGGGGTCAGAGCCATTATTTTAAATGGAGATAATCAGATACTGGTGAAGGTGGGGGCTAAACTTGTAAATAAACATTACCTGATTTGCCACAAGGACTACCAGAGTTAAATATGGCTGCTGTTTATTTTTTTAAAGTGGTTTCTCTGTTTCTTTCTTTGTTCTACGGACAATTAAAAATGCACAGTACTGCTGGAGCAATCAGGGGAATATAATCTCCTTCTCTGATTGCAGTGTTTGTGGTGTGGAAGAGTAAGGCACCACCCAGACAAATTTGACAGAACCCACTGAATTACCTAAAACAAACCAGCCAAAAGGCCCCTCAAGTGTTCCAATCCCAGATGAATGGAGAAGCATCAAATGTCCAGACCATCTGTATTAATTCCATTGGCTCTCTTCACCCACATCATCTCCAAGTAAAAAAATTGTGTTTCCAAAAAACCATGCCATTTGTTTACAGGTCTTAAGTTTTCATTTTATTGGATTGGCTAATGGTGGAATTGAAATATTTTATCCAGTTCTCTACAAAGGAATCACCTTTAACAGTATGATGATACTAGACATTGCGTTATTCAGTTTTAGTGGCTTATCTCTTTTAACTTTATGGCCTATTTTACTTTCAGATTTCACAGTGTGGTTTTAAAGCTTAGTAGTATCGTCTTATGTGTGCCATTAGTTTGACTTTTTAAGAGTCTCCATTTCAGGATGAATGTATTTTTCAAACACAAAGATGTTCAGTACAGTGAAATGTATCCAACATAAAAGTCCTATTACTTTTATATGTATCTTGTAAAAAGTATGTATTATTTATGACTGTCAGAATACAATGGGAAACTGTAACTCTTTGTGAAGCGCAGTGTACAAGTCTGAAATGTTGAAGCAGGTAATGGATGGCAGTTTAGTGACTATGAAAAGATCATATTTTTCTTTATGAGGTGAAGTAGTGGCTGCCTCCATGGAGAGAGTTCTGGCCAGTCAGACCCATTCACTTTCTGACCAAGTGAAGTGGGTCTGGTACTTCTTCCATTCAAGATTATCTCAAATAGGACAAGTCTTTATGCAATTCTTTGTTTCTGCAATTTATGGTATATTTTTCCATTTTTTTTTATGTTTTTGATTAGTAAATCTAATTCAATTGCATTTAGAGGAAGTTTGATTTGTGTTCATTTTTTCTGCTCCCTTCATGGTTTGGTTGTTTCTCTGTTAAACTGGAATTCAGTGACTTTTTAAAATCTTAAATATAAACTGTTTGGGAGTCTGTGTGATGGCCAAATGACAGAAAAAAACACAGATACACAGGGGGTAGAGCTGAGCGAGGGGTCATGCAGGAGTCAGTTAAACTTGTGAGTATTTACAAACTCTGAAATATAGCAGGAGCTCCACAGCAAAAACACAGAAGAAAAGTTATTCAGGAAAAGTCAGAAGAAATTAGTACTTTTTGGTGTTGGTCCAGATCACTGTCTGGACCCAAGATACTTTTTTCAAGGATTGTGTGCCATTGCTAGATAGGGTTGAAGATATTAGCTCCACTCCACAAGAGGTTAGTAATAAAACAAATTATTAGTTTTAGGCAATATTATGATCATTGTAAGATACAGTATATAGGGCTCTGAGCATTTACCCCAGAACAAGAACATTCCTAGTTGGAGCCCAGATTTCTGCACCATTGTGAGATAGTGCCAATGCCTTGAGGTCTGTGCTCTCTTACTGCTTCTAATTCTTTATACACAAGGTTCGTACTTACATACAGGGTTCACTTTTTTACCAAGAAAAAATGATTTATAAATAGTATTCAAAATGTCCAGAGAGGTACATTAAAATCTTTTTTAAAATAAATTAGAAATTAGTCAGTTGGGAAAAATATTATACCACAAATTTTGGTGACTTAAAGCCTACACACCAGTGATTAAAATATAATTATGGTAAGTTGGTTAAGAACAACTTTTATAGATACAAATTTTAAAATGTAAATGAAGATATAAAGTAATCCTCTAGGCAGGTTGGTACAGGGTTAACTAGTAGTGGTCGAATGTTACTCAGTTTAAATTTCCAAAACTTTTCCAAAACTTTACACCAAAATATAAAATGTTAAAATTTTTACAGGGCCTGGAAATTGCGCTTTAAAATTCCATGACTTTTCCAGGTTTTCCATGACTGTTCAAACCCTGTATACAAAACAGAAAAAAACAAAAAAACAAGGAAGGAAGCCTGGCAGTGCTAACACGCTTGTGCCATGTGTCTCCACTCTCCAGATGTTGAGTGAGTCAGGGTCAGCTGCAGCTCCACAAGAGCACATCCCACTCACAGAGCAAGAGGAAGAGCGGACAAGAAGGTTCAGAGGGAGAACGCCTGTTGTTTCACAGTCGGCTAAAGAAAAAAAAACAAAAAACTTCTGAGGCCTTAGACCGGACCATCCAGCCTTCCTCTGTCTGTCTGCTAAAAATACGCATGCAACCTCTGCTTATAGCTCGTAACCGCCGAGCCACTTGCACCAAACTATGATTAAAGACCTATTTTAAGTGCGCTTTGAAGCAGCGAGAGACAGGAAAAAGGCGGCAGAGACAGACAGAAATGCACTCCCACACAAATCATGGAGACGGCGTGTTCATAAGGAGGCCTCATTTGAGCAGGTACCCTCTTTGAAAGAAACCGCCCTCCCACGATTGCGCACCGGCTTTGTTTGTCGAACAGACGACGAGTTCAGGTGTGCGACAGAATGAGAGCAGCCACAGACAGTCAGATCTAAAACACAATGATGCATTCACTTGCTGTGTATGCAACAAATACCCCATGTATTATAAATCATAGGCAATCAGAAGAAGTTTAATCTGACATTTTTTTGTTTGAAAATCTTGAATGGAAGATTTGGCATTATGTTTTCACTGGTTTGTTTGTTTGTTTGTTTCTGGGTTGGTTAGTTTTGTTAGAAAGGCAACTCAAGAAATGGTAACAGCATTTACCCCTGAACTAGCTGATTCCTGGATTACTGACAGTGACATCTAAACACAATGATGCCTTCACTTGCTGTATCTGCACAAATACCCCATGTATAATAAATCATAGGCCAATTACTATAGATTATGTGTCATTGCCATTTCAGAATTATTTCATTAATTTAAAGGCTGCAATGAATTTTTACAATTATGGGCTTATTGATACAATAAAACAAGGAATCCATTTACCCAAATTGCTTGTGACTGAATCAATACGCCGTAAAAAAAAATAACAGTCACAGCAGAGATAAATGCATAAAAGTACAAGTCTCAAGCAAATCATTTCTTGTCCCTGCATGCCTGGAAAGCATAAGCTGCTCTTTTAATGGTTACGGCACTTTGGTTTTTGGCAAAAGACTTTAGCATTAGAAGGTCAAGGATATTGAGTGTAGAGTGTAGTCAAAACCACAGTAACCAAGAAGAATTTATGACCAAGACCAGTCCATAATACGGTACAAGGCCAGGACTTTTAGGGACCGGGATGGAGAGAAGAGACTAATGGATTATTTAAGGAAAAGATTGGAGGAAACTGTAAAACTCTAGAAGAAAGGAGCTTAAAAAAGAGAGAGAGGAGAGCACAGACCTGACTGACTGGAGTTTGTAGTTATTATACTTCTTATTATCTATTGACTAAGCTACACTGGTCACTATACTCTTAACATCTGAGAAACCAGCAAATCTGCAAAAAACAAAGCTTTGTTGAAAGAAAAGAAAAGCTGGATGCATTTTGAAAGTTTAAAAAAAATAATTGGGTGGTACGGTTGCAGAGCCATTATTGCTCCTGCCTCCTTCCCAAGTAGGAGGTTCGAGGTGAAATTCCTTAAGCCGGACAACACGCAGTCTTTCCGGGTGGAGCCCTAAAAGACCTGCATGCATTAGGAAAACTGGTAAATTGTTCATAGTGAATAAATGTAAAAGTGAATGCTTGTGCGTCAGCCCTGCAACTAACTGTCCTTTGTCCAAGATGTACCCTGACTAAGACCCATAGTTGATGGGATAGGCTTGAACCAGTCGTTTCCCTAACTGGAATAATGGGAAGGAAATTAATGCAGGAATTAAAGTTGCAAATCTAGAGGTTTTCATGTCCAAGATAGAAGACTAGGTAAAAAAATACATAGGAATTTTCAGACGAGATCAAGAAAAAAACAAGCTGAGTCTGAAGCACTAGAGAGGAAGTGGTTAAGCGGGTTTAAACAACAGTCCTGCATGGGGGAATGGGACGAGTCTTTTTTTGGGGAGGTGAGGGGGTATAAGTGAAACAGTGCATCTCTGTAGGGGGGAGTGGCCATTACAATCCACAACAAGCCCAACTAATCAGGGGTTGCTTGATGCCACCATATGAGCTCTTCCCACTGTCTGACATATGCTCCACATGGGGAAAAGTGGCCTCTTCTTCTGCACAAAGAACCAATGATGACACACACAAAGAGAGATACGAGACGCCTGTGTGGCTCTATACAAGCGGAGCAGCAGTACCGCGGCTTCAGGATATGACTAACTGAGCTGATCTGAATACCAAAGATGAAAGTATTCAGTGGTTTACAGAAAGACTCTTGTGGAAAGTCAAAAGGGACTTGACTCACTGATGACAGTACGGGAGCGGTAGAAGAAGTACTGCAGAGCTGTACAGAATAATACAGGGTGTCCATAAAGTCTCTTTTAAAAAATAAAAAAAATATATTACAAAGGTAGTTGATGAGATATCTTAATCAGATTTGTTCTATGTAATAAAGTTTTTATTCACATACGTACTGATGCCAGACAGTTACAGCTCCCACAGTCAACAGTGCTCAAAGTCCTACACAAGAATTTGTGATTGTACACAAACAAAGTGAAATAAATAGTCACATTTATATAGCGCTTTTCTTCCTTCATGGGTACTCAAAGCGCTTTTACATCAAGGAACCGTTCACACTCACATTCATACAGCAGTGTGCACAGACACTGGAGGCAAGGTGGGTTAAGTGTCTTGCCCAAGGACACAACAACAGTATGCAACAGTGGGAGTGGGGTTTGACCTGCCAACCTTCTGGTTATTGGACAAGCAGCTCTACCAACTGAGCTACTGCAACTCTTACAGCCTTCACTTGAGCCAAATGATAAACCAAGACCAAAAGAGTTTGCAGTTAACACTGGAACCAATTCCTGAGGATGAAACTTTCCTCATCCCAGTTTGTTTTAGTGATGAGGCAACCTTTCATGTTTCAGGGAAACTGAACACACATAATGTGAGAATCTGGGATCAGAACAGCTGCATGTGACTCAGAAACTTCACTGAAACAGCCCAAAGGTGAATGTGTGGGATCACCATTGATGAGGCTCAGCTACAGCCAACATGGCAAGAAATCTACTAAAAATATCTACTGCTCATTTTGTAATAATTTCCACATATTTGTCTGTTCATTTGCTTTTGTGATACTTTTGTTATTGTAAAGAGACTTTAGGGACACCCTGTATTAGTCAAGTAGAAGTAAATAGACTCAACAAACATATTAGGTAAAAAAATAAAGTATTCAATGTAAAGTTTACTGCTACTAGCACTACTGGTACTACTGCTAGTGCTAGTGACACTACTCATACTTCTACTGCTACTAGTGTTGTAGTCAAGACTGTACTAATTGAGACTAAGACCAGAGTGAACTAAGACCAAGAAATGGCCAAAACTTTTGGGGTTCGAGACCGAGTCAAGACCGAGCCTTTTAAGCACCAAGACCAAGATCATACCATATGAAGTAACTCTAAATATGTTGTAATGTTATAAAATCATAGAAAATCTCAAAGACCGCCACATCCAGGACTAAAATAAGACCAAGTAAAATTTAATTTGAAACCAAGACCATGACCAAGTAAAACTGCAGCCGAAACCAATACGAGACCAAGACTGTAAAAAGAAACACTAACTACTACTACTACGAATGCTACTACTAATGCTTGTCCTACTATTACTATTGCTATTATCAGCTTTGCACTTGTACTCATTTATGTGACAGTTCGTTATGGAAAATGTACCCAGAAAGTATGTAATATAAAAAATGTACAGTAAAATTATGTAGTTATTTCCAGCTCTGCACTACAAGACACTGAGCTAAAACATATACAGGAAATAAAATGTAAAAAAAAAAAGGGATAATGGTATAGAATTAAACTAAAGTGTCACATCTGATAATGCAGTGTTTAAATTGGGTGTGTATAGTCACCACTTTGACATTACAGTATCTTCCTTAAAGACATGCTCAAACATAACCAGGATATGACAGGGAGTAAACCGCCAACCTCCAGAAACCTGTGATTACTGCTCTGCCCTGCTCTGCACTCCACTGTGTGCTTCAACCAACACACAATACTTCCACTTTTCAGTAACATGTCTCAAAAAAGGAGACAATGAAAAATACTTCTGTTCGCTCAAAATGCATGTTAAAGAGGCTGCGAAGGTCTTTGCATTCAGTAGATGCTAACGTCATTACACTTCAGTTGAGTAAATTGGGGTTATTTTTAAAGCCTGGTTATAAATGACATGAGCCACTTGTGCTGTAACAGAGGACAAAGGAGGCATTGATACACTTGTATGGCGTCAGAAAAATGACACTATTCAAGAGGCGCAATAAATACATCCACAAGCAGATTATTTTAATTCTCGCGCACTTTGAATGTCCCACGTGCACAGAATAATTGACCACGAGCGCGCGTGCTGCTCTTCCATGCCCCTATGTCTCTCTCCTGTGCCCGTGATGTTAAATTCTGCTCGCTCGTCTAAAATTGTGCCAGTTTGGACCCTCCAGAATCACTGAGCTGCTGTGATTGGTCACTTTTCAGTAAACCCCGCCCCGTGACCTCTTCACTCACTGACAGCTGCCTGCTGCTAACATCGAGTCAGAGGAGGAAGAGCTTGGTAAGTGCATTTATCTTAAAAATATCATTCATTTAATCACTACAGTCAAGTATATGTTGTGAAATAGTCCATAAGACCACAAGCCTCTGACACAGGATCTCTGACATAGGGGCGTGGAAGAGCAGCACACGCACTCATGGAATTTTTTACCGCTGCAAGATAGAGCCAAAAATACTAACTCCGGCCATAAGGGGTCAGTACAAGGAACAAATGATTACTTTTTTACCACAATTTTTCCCGTGAATTAGAAGATCCCCAGTTCAATCCAGGTTTGGCACTATTATCTTTACCTCACATATATTTTTATGAATATACAGTAGTTAGTATTACTGTTTAATGGTTGAGAGATCAGTCAGTATATCATGAGCCTTATCACTTTGCACGTATCACTCCGCTGTACAGGTCTGTAGTAATGTAATTATTGCCAATAATGTAATACGTGTCAATAAGGTAATAATCTTGGCCAATTGAAAATGTAATAAAACCAATAATGTAATAGTTTACTACTAATGTAATAATTAATGCATTATGTTATTATGTTATTGGCTAGATAATTGAACATTTGAAAATGGAATAAGTGCTACCAATAAGTGCATTTCTTTAAAATAAAATAATTTTTTCTTCTCTTAGAAAATATGTTTAGCGGGATCATATTCATTCATTAAGGACAGGTACTATGCAGCACTCTTTCTTGTTAATTGTGGTTGTAAGAGCGTATTTCAAAATTATTTCATGTGCAAAATCTTGTATTTAGATTATTTTTGCCATGTTCTTACATTACTGGCTCAAAAACATAATTACATTATTGGGAAGTTATTACAATATTGGCTTTATTACAATTAAAATGGACAAAATGATTACGTTATGGGCAGGCATTGCATTATTGGCCATTAAGTTTCTTCTACAAACATTTAGACATACTGTACACATCACACTTGGCATGAACTCATGAAAAATGGTACTTGGCAAACTTTTTAATAACACACCAGCTATTGAGATCCAACAATGGCTACAATTAGAGCAAAAAAGCAATGGACTGTACACATCAGCACTGACCCCTGCTCCTGACCCATGATCCCGCCCCTCCTAATCCACACCGGCCAATCAGAGCAAAGGGTTACGAGATGAGTGACAGCCCACGCAGATAAAAAGCACTGATGAATCTTCTTGCATCCCTCCCATTGTTGCTCTTTGCTCCCTGTCCCCTGGTCACGCCCCTCTGCCTCCCAGACAACCACTCATTACTGTAATTGGAGGTTTTGTGGAAGATACAAGAAGAAGCAAAAGGCAGAGAAGGAGCGAGGGAGGGAGTGAGAGTTGTAAAGAGGTTTGCTGAGGTCACTGGCCTGGCCCATTCTCTCTATCTTTCTAAATCAAGAGGCATACATTTCCTTTGGCGCTTCTTTAAACATTCAGAGCTAAAGTTTTTTTTTTTTTTTTTTTTTTAAACAAAGTATCGAGTTACTCTGGGTTCTCTTTCTTCACAGTGAGAATGCTTTATGGGAAAGATTCTCAACTGGAGGGTCAGGACCTAAAACTAGGTCACTGATTTCATTGTTCAGACTATTTAAAAGTAATTCTGAAATACATGTGCTGTAAAAGTTGTATTAAAAGTTCTATAAAGAGTGCATCACTATAGAATTATCAGAAAGGAAATGTTCTCACTCAGAGCACAGAATATTCCAATAACAGCCTTCAGTGAGTCATTAATGTCCTCGAGATGTTTTTCTATTTCTTTTATCATTCTGTTGTGTGTCCATTTAAAATTATGCTTAATATTACCACTGCTTATGGGCAATGAATGCAGAAGATAATAATCTGAACCACTGAGGCGGCGGCCATCAGTTATGCTTTTGTCATGATTTTTGAAACATCTTTGCATTAATCTTTCACGTTATAAAACTAAATATATACTAAAATAATATCTATGTCTTCTTTTGGGAAGCTATTACTTTAAATTAGCAGAGAACGCTTGGATTGTTGTCTATCGGGACGACTCAAGCAAGCGTGAATGGAACAAAATACTACTTCAGCTTTCGAGGTGCAAACTAAATTATAACATGGTTAAAAGCTCCAAAAAGTAGCCTTTAATGATACCTTTAAGCTCCTTACGTTCAGATAATTCTCCATATCCCATTCTCTAGAGCTTTCTAAATCAAGCTGCATACGTTTTTTTTTTTTTTTTTTTTTTGCAGAGATTCAGTTCCCATTTGCTGCATCAAAGCCGACTAGTTTTTCAAAAAAGGTATCGAGTTACCCAAGGTTTTCTTGCTTCAACCCCCTCCATCTCTTCTCCTTTCTTTGTTGGGCTGCAGCTGTTGTGCTCTGTCATGGTCTCTTGTTACTGGCCTATGTGTCCATTTATGTGAAAATAGATAGAAGAGTTTTTTTTTTTTTTTTTTTTTTTAGCAGATTGATGATAACAATGGTTTCTAACTTAAGTATGTCAGTGCGAGAAGGTTAATGGAGTGAAAATGGCTGCAAACGACATAATAGAAGCTCCGGTCAGAGTCAAGAGGAAGAGCTAGTATAAAAATAAAATGGATGAAGAAAAATGCCCAGTTACAGAGAGAGAGGAAGATAAGTCGACAGTAAGAAAACAAATGAGGATCAATGTGTCTGGTGTGAACTATGACTTGTCTAAAGCTTGAAAAGAACAGTAAAAGTTGTTCTTTCCTAGCGTTTGTCCCGCATAAGTGCAGGGTCTGCTCAGTCCTATCCAGAACATTTTCTGGGTTGGTATTGAGATCAGGTTCTTCAATAAGTGTATGGAGATTTTGTTTTTTTGCAACAAAATTCAGCCAATAGACACAAAAGTACAAGCTTTTTTTTATTTCAACATAATATTGTTCAGGAAAAAGTATTAAATTAAATAAGTGCTAAATTTGACAAAATAATAATACTTTTTCTGAACAATGGATAGTAAATTGGCTGTAAAAATACAACAAAATAAGAAAATAAGATCACTAAGCTATACATTACCTACAACACTGACTTAAATGTCACAATTTGACAATTTAAGACCAAAATAAATACATTTTAACACCTGCCCATATAATATAATACTTTTAAGGTCTTGAATTTGACAACATCAAATTTAATACTTTGAATAAACATTGAAGGATGGCCATAAAATGAGAATTAGTTCACTATCGAACATCTAACAGCAACTGAGATCATTTAAAAGTAGCAGTTTCTAAAGTTGCAGCAAAAACCTCAATAACTACAGTTTAATAAAATAAAACAATAGAAAAAGACTGCATGCTAAATGTTATGCCCAAATAACAGAGGATAGTAAAGGAGAAAAGCAATACTTTCATGAAAATAATGAATCGTAGAATATAGTATGTATGCATATTGTTAAAAAATGACTTTTGTACAAAAAAGATAGAAAAAGGCACTAGTGTGATGATTCACAGAACTCAAAAACCTAATTAAAACACAATGCAAACATGTCTTTTCACATCCTCGACATGAACTGTATATGAGGAGGGCCACAATGAGAGCTCAGTTTCTGACACAAAGTTCACAGCAGAATTAAATGAAATGAAAGTCCTTTTTAATCAAAACATAACTATGAAATATAAGTTGCATAAAAGGCAGAAATGCAAGATCCCCGCGGGCTGTCAGTAATTAAACAGAGAGAAGAACGTGAGGAAATGGAAAAGCGCGTACATTTATGGAGCTCATTAGTGGCTTCTGGAGAGCCCATACATAATACAGTACATAAAAGGTCTCATTAGGGGGCGCCGATGATATGGTTGAGTTTCCTAAATTGGACGAATGGCAGGTGAGGGATAGCAAGGGCCCAGGCTCAAAATGTCAACACATGACTTTTAAACAAGGAAATACAGTAGCAGCAGGATGGATAAATTATGGCTCTATATCTTTTTTTATGAGGATTCTGAATGAATGGATGTTCATTTTCTCTAGTGGCCATTTGGTGGTATTGCAACAAATGAATGAATAACTTTGCTGACAGAGTGCTTTCTAGTAGTGGCTGAAACATAACTTGGCAAGCATGTGGTATGGGAGAGATTATCAGCTTATGGGTCGGGGGAATAAAAATGGGTCGCACTGAAGATCTATGGCTCTTAATATAACTATTTTGTGAAGAAATGAAGCTTGAAACCACTGCGTATGGGCATGACAGTGAATAAAGAAGACCTAGTCATTTGCGCAAACCAGTAACTTTCCACTAAAAACAAACAGCGGCCATCTTTAACCTCCTTCCCTTCAAATAAACTGATAGTGGCAGACAGAAAGTCCAGGAAAAGGATGTTTCTTCTTCAGTGACATGTGCGGCTGTGCGTAATTGTTGGGTGGGGGGGCCATAAACATTATCACTCGAGCCATCTCTGCACCTCTCACAAACACACAAACACACACACATATCCTGGATCTCCAAATCCCTCAGACTGCCTGCCTAAGCATTACACACACTACAAACAAAGGGGGATTAAACCAACAGCCTCACACTCTCCCTGCCCCATACGTGCCCCGACATTTTCTCTTGTTTTTTTGGCACTATCCTGTCTTCCACATACACACACATCTACAGTAGTGTGCCTCTAACGCCTCCTAGGTCTTCTTTCTTTTGAAATTGTGTGTATTTTTTAAAAACCTTTCTAAGGTTTTTGTACAATAATGAATGTTACTTGTGCTGTTTGTGCAAAATGTCTTGAACGGTTAAAGGTCTGGAGTTGTGCAGCCTCTTTCCACACCAGCTCTGTCTCCTTTTAAGGCAGTTCCACACTCAAAGCCTACTACCCGAGCGATTTTTTTCCGTTATATATCTCCACTCTGGCGTTTCACTTCTCCTCGTCTGTCCTTTTCTGTCTTTCTGCAGCTTTGTTTTCCCATCTTCTCGAGAAGCCATCCATATAAGTCATTTAACCCTGTACTGAGCCTGAAAATCTCCTTTTTTTTTTTTATTTAAGCGTGCATTGGAATCTGTCAAAGGCTGAAGATAATCCCACTGGTTTCCAATTCTAATCAATTTGTGCGGAGAATCCTTGCTGTGCTCGAGTGTCATGAATGTGATCTGATAGGATTTGATTTCAGACATGATCTTGGGAGCTGAGAACATTATGCCATCTCAAGAAGCAACCCAATCTCAGAGAATACTAATTTACATTTCCCAAGGATGCACATAATTAACATTTCCAGCCTTAAATTATGTTTGGTGTGAGAAGAAAATATACGGCGTCAAACATTTTTATGCTTTTTGTCAAAGGACGTACATTTTGGGAGTAAAAATCTCTAAAGCTTGACTATGGCGGCGGCATCTTTAAGCGTAATTTTGCAGACTTTCAGAGTATTGCATGATACTTATGGCCATCTAAGCATCAAATGTGCAACTTTTTGTGAAAAACTGTTTAATCATCTATTGCGGGCTGGCTTTGGGATCCACTATCACACATAATGAAAAGCCACGACCTATATAAAAGAGATACTAAGGAAAATTAAGCAGCACTCACTTCAGTACGGTGGCCCTGAGGTGCAACATTAAAATTGTTTTTGTCCATTAGAAAAATAAAAGCAGAGGGAGATTTTTAAATGTGTTGCCACCAAAAGCTCACCACAAGCTCAAAAAAAAAAAGTGTTTTTTTTATTTTTTATTTTGAGGAGCTCTTTTTGGTGGGGATTTATTTTGATGAATGAGTTTTTTAAACAGCTTTTTAAATTTGAGAAATTTTATTTTATTTTAATTATTTTTTTCCCTAATTTTCAGTTTTTTTGTTTTTTTGTTTTGTTTTTTGGAGGCAACACATTTAAAAATCATTTGGTGCTCTTTTTTTCATATAGACATGTATTTAAATTTCCTGTGTATTCCTTTTTAAATGTAAGGGATGGGTTTCTTTCTAGATTTTAAAAGTACTCTATCTCTGCTTTTATTTTTCTAGTGGACAAAAACTATTTTGATATTGTACCTTAGGGCCACCGTACTTTAACAATAACAGTAACATTATAGAACTTGATTTTTTGCACTTGTTGTTTTTTTTCTATACACCTAATATCCCATCAATTCACAAACAGTAACACTTATTGTCTGGTAGTTCTAGATGGCTTGTCAACACAGTAAAAAAGCTTGTACTGTCTTGCATTTGCACATTTTCACAGTGCGGTTGGAGGGCGAAGTGTCTTGCATTGATTAAAGTTGGCAGCAGAATATCTGTAATGCTTTATTGAAGGAAATAGAGAGGTCAAGGCAACACCGAGAGAAAAATTTTCAACTTTTCACTTTTGCTTTTTGAGATATTTTCAGATTTGTCCAACTGCCTTTTGTATTATTTTTATTGCATTTGATTTTTAAAATGTTTTGAACCTTGTTGGTGTCAGGTCCTCATGAGATACTACAACCACGCTTCATTATTTTTTAAATACAGCTACTTGCATTTAGTTATTGTTTGACTGCAGTTTGTTGCCAGCTACTGAAACTAAAAATCCTTCTGTAGAGCTCTTTAGCTACATTTAAGTGTCATCCCATGAGCCAACTGTGCGACAAATTTGCTCATCGGCAATGAATTGGCAATGCTTTACAAAATGAAACTCAATTTAGCAATTTATTGTATTACTTATTGGGACAGACATTGAATCGATAGTGACATTTAAGTTCTAGTGGGAAAGCAGTGGTTACTTTTGCCTCTACAGCAAAAAATGGGCAAAAGATGTAATGCATTAATACAGTATTTTGCAGTAGCTAGATACAGTTCAGTTTTCTACTTCATTCCTTTTGGCTTTTTTCTCTTCTTCTCTTTTTCTCTCTTTTTTCTCCATTTATTGGGGCTTGGGACCAGCACAAAGATTACCGTAGCTTGTTACTGGGTTAGTTATGCTTTAATTTCAATAAAAAGCAGGCACGTTCCCATAGTGTTGAGGGAGTTTGGGGTTAAGACAATGTCTGACAAACTGTTATAGTCTTACTTACTTCTTTCTTTCTTTCTTACTTCTCTAAAACAGTTAACTTTGCTCCTCTATAATGTAAGCAAATGTCCACTTTGTACTTTGCAAACCTGAATAATGCATACGTTTTGCAGTTGGAGTTACTGGTAGCAGATTTATTATTCTTTTTCTGAGTACTGGGGCTGATTCTGGAGTCACTTTTTGGCAGTTCATTTCCCTTGCTGCTTCCTTATAAGCCCATGTGTGAGCAGCTATCCTCATGTGCCCCATCTCTTGCATGTCTCAATCACTAGTTTTTACTCACAAACCCCACAGCACTCTCTCTTTCTCTCTCTGTTTGTACCGACACACTGTGCACGGCTTTTTTCACTCTCAAAATCATTGACACTGGATCGATTGTTTTTTTCTCCACTGCATTTTCTCTAGCCCCAAACGCCACAAGCCCGAAGCCTGGCCTGTAGCTAAAGAAAGATGAGGTTATAGTGCCATGGGGGGAGTGCGGGGGGAAAGGGGGGAGTGCGTGATAGTTTCATGAGAAAAAGGCTTTGGAAATATCCTCGAGAGCGCCTGAAACCTGAGCCCTTTGTGAAAATCGCACCGATAGAGCATTTCTGCGTATGATCAGCCGCGGCGCACAAAGCAAAATGGAGAGGGGGATGAAAAGGTGGAGACTTGTGAAAAAAAGAGATAGCTATAGTATAAAAGCAGGGATAGGAGCCACAGAGAGGTGAGAAAATACACCTTTCTGTCAGTATTTTCTGACACTCTTTATAGTATTTCCCTAATCCTCAAGAGAGAGGCAGACTTCCCCTTTGAGGGATTAAAAAAAATGTTTTTCTGAGCTTGCAACAATTGGCATTGTACAGTGTAGAAAGCTGGGTCTGGCTGTAGAGGAGGATGTAGATAAAGAGTGCAAATACAGTTGAGCATGAGGATCAGAATTGTGTATTGTTTTGCTTTAGGCAGAAGAGGAAAGTAACTATTTTACTCAAGTATTTTGCACAAAGGTACTGGAAGCAGCATGTGTTTGTACTGGTTTAAAATGGTACTGCAGTCTATATCAAAACAATGTTCTGAGGGTTGCCAGTCACAGTGAGCTCTTTTGCCAACTGCTTTAGTAGCTCTGCTGTTAGCTCTTTCCACTTTTCTGATTGGACGATTAGCAATGCAGGGCTTTAGAACCAAACCAAAACAACTTGGCCATTATGTAAAATATGTATGTACTTGTGAATAAATCAGCTGTACCATTATTATCAGTAAAACTAATATTTGTTTACCTCATATCTGGGGACACATGGGTATTTTTTTATGAAGTATTAAAAAATATGCTGCTCATAGTACCTTTAAGTACATTTTGAATATTAACTTTTCTGAGTATGTTTTCTATAGCTTAACATGAGAAATTCTGCAACAGAAAAAATAAACAACAAAAAACTAAGCCCTTCATTTTACGCCAGATGCCCTTTTTTGCCATTTATCTGAGCATGGGACTGACACAAATGGTACAGTGGCTTGCACTCAAGTACATTTTTCAAAATCTCTTAAATTAATGAATTTTTTGACCTTGGTGGAGGTATTTAGTAATAGTAACAATTAACAATTTCCTGGGTAGTTTTACTTCTACTTGTATAGCAGTACTTTTACTTCATTTGAGGTACTTTTTCCACCTCTGGCTTTAGGTCAATGTCGGACTCAAGCAGAGAATTTACTGTATCATCGCTACAGTTTCACATTTATTGGTTTGGTGTTTGATTCCTGAATAAATAAAGACTGAGGAGGAAGTAGACGTGCTGGTATGCAGGTATCAGTAGCTGATGCATGTTCGAGTTACTTCAGAAAAGTGGCAAACACAGTAACAAAGTTCGGACTGTGTTGCATTTGCACATTTGCACAGTTTGGCCAGAGGGTGATGCTTTGTGAATTGATTAACTCTGGTTGTGAAGTATCTGTAATGCTTTATTGAAAAACACAGAGGTCAAGGCAACACTGAGAGAAAGATTTTCAACTTTTCACTTTTGCTTTTTGAGGTCTTTTCAGTTTTTTTTTTCATCCAATTTTTAAAATGTTTTGAACCTTGTTGGTGTCAGGTTTGCATGGAGTACTACAACCACACCACATTACTTTTAAATACAGCAACTTGCATTTAGTTACTGTGAGTGCCTTTTGTTGCCAGGTATTAAAACTAAAAAAAGTATGTCATATCATGAGCCAGCTGCGTGACAAATTTGTCCTTTGACATCTTTTAAAGTCAAAGCAATACTTCACAAAATTAGACATAATTCAAACTTATTGCGCTTGTTATTGGAAACAGAGATGGGCAGAGACAGTATGCAATGAAAAGACAATAATTTCTAGAAAGTACTTTATAAAACACAATGGAAAGTGAACCACTATAAGATTTGAATGGTGTGCCCATACCAGAGTCAGCACTGTTGACAACATTGCATATCAGTGTCTACCCAATTATGTTCATTTTGTATGTGACAGAAGAGGTGAAAAATTACTCAAATACAGTATGTACTTAAGTAAAAGTATTGTTACTTCAAAATAATATTATTCAAGTAGAAGTAAAAGTAGCTGACAAAATATCAATTGATTAAAATTAGCACTGGGCGATATAGCTAAAAATAAATGTTGTTTTTTCCCTTTCTCAGACAATTTACAATTCTAATAGTTTTTTTCTCTTGCTGGCTGAAATAAAAATCTAATTAAATGTAGGTTAATTGTTTTTAAATGAGATTATTGCATAGTTACATATTTTTATTTTAGCTATATATTCTAAAGGTCTGCAAGGCAGCAGCAAAGTGCATTACTCCAACACTGACATTAGTGAAGACAGTAATGTCTTTTAGCTTTAGCTCTCTCTCTATTATATGATACACCATTATACACAATAGAGGCCGTTGAAAAGATACTAATCAGAGCGTGTGGCTAATTATAAATACATAAACAAAAACACAGAAGTTACAGCTACTGCTGCTGCACCTCACACTACTTTGTACGTTTTGGCCAAACTGCTGCCACATCCAAACGAGGACATAACCGAGAAATAAATTATTTAATTTCTCTGTGATTATCAGTGTTTTTAGCATCTGCTCAGTGAGTATTTAGGATGTTCTGGAGCTAGCAGCGCCATTAGCTATACCAGAGGAAACAGTGCGGCGCTTGGAGGCTGCTAACTTTGCTAAATTTGAGTTCAAAATTTTTCTATTTTTGACATTGTCCAAAATTAAAAATGCAGATTAATCAAATTAATTCAATTCATCGCCCAGCCCTAATTAGAAAAACGGTATGAAGTACTTAGAAAACACCTTTGAAATTGTTTTATTTTATTTTTTCCAATTATACAAGTACGAAAACTATTATTTGTATTTGTATTACAAATATGAGAACCACAACTACTTTTACTGCCTCTACTGCTGGTACTACTACTACTACTACAGCTAGTACTGCTGAGACTAATATTACTATTACTACAACTGCTACTACAGTATTAATGCTTACTTTAACTACCATTACCACTGCTAATGCTACTACGGTCACGATCTATTTTTACATGTAGATGTTCTCAAAATGTGCTTTCTCCAATTTTTCTTACAAAAAGTCTATTAATGTACATGTGAATGAGTAAATGTGTCAAGCTCCTTGAATGTTTGTGGAGCTAGAACTAGATGTCCTAGATGTACACAATTGTATTAAAGAGCCAAAGGAAGAAAAGCTTACATAATGCAGGATCTGTGTTTGTCTTTCAGCAAGTTTCTCCAAGATAAGATGAGATATTTTTACATTAGAGTGACGTAATCTGTGCTTTTAAGATGCCTGTAAACATTTAAGACTCATTCTCAGCATCTACCTTTCGCTTGAAACTCACAGCTCTGCCTTTAGGTCGTTCTCTGTTAACAGCGTAAAATTACACTCACCCTGGTATCGCACGGTCTTACGAGGGATCGGGTTCCAGTTCAGACTCCACGACTTCTCCCATCCCACCAGGAACACCAGGAGCAAGACCTTAGTCCCGCCCACTGCCCCCATGTCGCCTCCCGTTGGCTGGAAGTGAGGCTGTGAGTGATGGATGGAGCAAGGCGATCAGGTGATCTCTCTCTGGGACTTGGGGCTTCTGGCAGCCTGCTGAAAGTGAGAAAAAAACAGGGCAACACATCAGCTTTGGAGCAGCATTTCACTTCCCTTTATAGGCTTGCTTGTTTATCTGAAAGTATGTTGTCAGTGAGTATAAGACGAGAACAGTTTTTCAAAGCGGTCGTACAAGGCAGCGCTCACAATCCAAGCTGCATGAAAAGATAAGTTTTCCACTTTGAGAACATGTTCCATTAAATTCAACATCAAAATCCACAGAAATGAGTTATGCAAATTATCAGCTAGGATATGTAGCTGTAATCAGTGTACAGCTACCAGAGATGGGTTACTTTTTCCTTCTACTTAAGTAATATTCTTTTGAAGTACAATTTTGGGCTACTCTACCCACCTCTGACAGTTGCCAAAGGAAACAACCCAAATATTTTAACGACTTTTGAGTGCCACACAGGAAAGTCTCCCCTCCCAAAATTTCCAAACAATAATCCAGCTATCGCCACTCAAAACACTCACAAATGGCTTATCTCTAGCACCCTTGTCAAGCCAATTCAGCGGCAGCAGTATATTAAACCGGGAGCTGAGTTATCAAAGTTAATTGGCGCTGGCAACTCATCAAACGCCAATGTGCCGGAGAACGAATGTCGAGGCAAGGACAATCCGATAGCACTTGTTGTAAATGAATTGCTTTATACCTAATGAACATGTCAAGCGCACACCAAATGGAACGGCATCACGAGCCAATCACTGCGAGGACTGATTGAGTTGTTAGAGAACAGAGGTGAGTTTATAAACAGTTGAAAGTAGGGAGTTGTACAATAACCTATAATTTAAAATGGCTTCTGTTTTGTTTGAATTTGAATGGCATGGATTAAAAGTGGACCCATTTATTCACTCAGGTTGTGGAGACATAAAATGACAAGCCCCTATAATCAACTTTTGGTTAATGCTGACTTAAAATGGTAATTCAATGTATCAAAGATTGTTGTAAAAATAGAGAAATAAAATGCCCAAAGATAAAACTTGGTTCCACCATCAGACCATTGGTTTATTGGTTGCATTGACATTTTAAGGATGCTCTTTGCAATAAATGTTGCAATAATATTGTCCAGCATCAGCGTGGCTGGTGCAAACAGTTCAACTTTAATTTGATGCCAAGCAAAGGTAAAAGCATGTAGAAATCAGCATTTGATTCTATTTTTGTCTGTTAGAAACTCTCTATTAATCCACCCACAAAATGTGTGTTTTTTTTTTTTTTTACTGGGGCAGTATGGTGCTGGTTGGGATGGTTTGGGTCCTCACACTGGCCCACAACAGGATTTATACTTGTCTTTTTATTAAATACTGCCACTGCCTTGTGTCATTTATTAACACAACTTTTGCTATGGAGTGACTTAAAAGGATTTTTGTCCCGAGTTGTTCAATTGATTTAAAATGCGTAATATTTGAAAACAGAATAATATTAGGCCCAATAATGTAATGTAATTATTGTCCTAATCATGTCAGGATATTTTGTACCAATATTTATAATCCTGTAACAATGTATGTGTCTGTAGCACCTCATTATCTAAACTCAACATCTGAAGCTAGACTCAGAATGAACTCATAATGGGTCAAGGTATAATCTAACAAAAAATATTTAAAAAAGGTAGCAACTGAACGATTTCTTTCATTCACTGTTAATACCAATCCCAAGCCTGGATAAATGGAAAGGGTTACACACAATTGCTTTGCTTGCTGCTTTTGAAGATAACCAAAGCACAAAGCATGCTGCAAACCATTTTCATTGGCGGTCGTGTTGCTCATACGATTATCCCTGTCCTTTGTATGTGAAGACGTTGCTCAAAATGTCACATATTCTCAAAATGAATACCACTGTAACTAAATGGCAAGAGATCGATATCATATAAATTCACTGTTCACATCCTTCTAATGTACAGTGAATGGAAGTCCCTATAGTCATATCTTGAGCAATGAGGGATGTTTTTTATGATAAATTCACCATCTGTCCACAGTCCCCCCTGCTCTCTGTGTTGCGCTGAAATGGTGCCTTTGATGATACAATCCGGCGAGGAAACCATTGACTTTTAAACAGGCTCAAAATGTCAACGCATATTTACTCCAACCTGGCACAGAATATGCAGTACCATGCAAAAGTCTTATTAGGGTGTGAAAAATATTTTTAACTAAGAATGATTTATTGAATACAGAATTATATTTTTGTTATGACAATTTCAGGATTCGCAATTGTGTGTATTTTTGTACATTGATTCACTTTTCTTTGTGTGTAGCCTATTGTTAAAAACCTCACTAAGACCTTTGCACAATACTGTATATTAGCAGACTTTTTAGCGGATTTTACTGGGACTTTCTTGTGTGACGGCTGGTCCCATGTGAACATTTCTGTGATGGCAAAACAAACATTTGGTCTATTTGGCAGATTGGCAGGGGAGGTAATTGAGATTTGAAGATGTGTTTGTGTGTGTGTGGCTGTTATTGATCACACTTTTGCAAAGAAAATAAGAAAGCAATGGTAAAAAAAAAAAAAAGAAAAGAAAAAAATCCACTCCAACCCTCTCTGCCATTCCCTCTGGTGCCATGCTGAGGTCCTTGATCCGACCATGGCGACATGCTGGTAAATGAGCGAGCTTAAACACTGCGTTTGGGTGAAAGCTCCCCGAGTGCCGACTCTAGCAGCTTTATTGGATCAATGCTGGAGGCCTCTGCGGACCATGCTCGAGTGCACGCAGAAGAGATGGTGATGAAGGGAGGGGCTGAGAAATATGGAGTGAAAACGGACGCCTGGAGTTGCCGAAAGAGAGATTTTTTCACACACAACGGGCCAATTCCAACTCTGAGAAGTAGCAGAAGTGAAGGAGGCATCCTGAAGGCCGGATTAACTGAAGAGGCAGCCTTTAAACACAAGCAGGAGACAAGTAACTGGAGACAATGAAGAATCAAGGTTGTGCCAACAGAATTCAGCTTTTTCCTTTCCACTCTCAGGCACTTCAGCACAGCATGCAATTTTAAAACTGTCTTCAGAAGTTTAACTTCATCGAGCATCTTGTTGTCAAACTAAACGTCAAGGTTGTTGCTAGATTGTCAGATTTTGTTGCATTATCACTTATCAACAAGTCTTTTCAAAAAGTCAAACCTTTTACATCCCATGTACAATAACAAGCGTGTCATTGTCTAGATCAGGTGTTCAATCTTTGAGAGACAGTTTTCAAAGCGTGAAAAAAGTGTCTCCCAGGGCCAATAGTCTTTCTTCAATGATTTATACTGTATTACGTTTTTCAAGGTACCCAAAGAGTTTTACAACTGAGTACAATCACTCACCTCTGTAGCCACAGCTGCCCTGGGACAGAATGACAAAGACATGGCAGCCGCACTGTGCCTACGGCCTCTCCGACCTCCACCAAACTCACAGACACATTCATACACAGGTAAGGTGGGTTAAGGACATAACTTTCTGGTTAGTGGATGATCTGCTCTTTTTAACACAGATTGTAACCAAACAATTATCATTTCTTAACAAAGAAAAAAACAATAAAGGGCCATAAACAATATGTTTTATCATAGAAGGAAAGGGCCAATTTGAAATTATGCCAGGTGCAAAGGTTTATGTATGGCTTTAAGTTTTGACAACGAACAGAAACCATACTTGGAGCATACTATCAGATAAAGACATGAACTACAATACTTCTACTTTGTGATGCAACAACTGAATCTGACTCCTTTTGGTATGCACCACATTCTTCTGTTTTTTCCCACCTATTATTCATGTCTGGCTCAATCAGAAAAATCAGAAATCTTGGTTCAAAGAAGACAAGCATTAAAGCGCCCTATTATCACTCATTCTCATATGTTTATGCCACTCCCTTTGACTTCAACAGAGAAATCTTGCAGCGGATCAGTGCTATTTATGTAAATTAAGCCATTAATCACGGCTGTGTCTCACTCCCACATTTATCTGCTGCAGGTCGATGGCACTGTGCTGTCTGGTCTACAGTGGTGCTGTCAGGATCCACCATTCAAGTGAAGAGAATAGAGCTGCATCAATAATTAACTCACTTTGCAGCATGACAAGGATGTTTAATTCAGAAGTGGCACTGCCTCAACAATTTCACATCTACAAATGGTAATGTTTGAATTCATCTACATAGTCTACACTGGTGGAAAATAACTAGATACTTTTACTCATGAGGTATTTCTCTTAATTTGTACAATCTCTACATTGGAGTACACATGTAAAGCAATAGGATTGGTAGTATAGTAGCAGGTGTTACTGTAGTAGCAAGTAGTGTGGTAGTAGCAGTAGTTGTAATATTGCGGCCACAAGGGGACACAAACCCCAAGCCCCATATTAAGAGGTTTGTGTAGGAAAGGGCATCAGGCGCTAAACTTGTGTCAAATCAATATGCAAACAACTGCATATAATCATTTTTTGTGACCAGATAGGAAAAAAAGAAGTATCAATAGTGGTAACAGTAGTAGTAGTAGTAATAGTAGTTGTAGTAGCATTGAGTAATTTCAACTTCAAACTTAATTAATTTTATTTCACATAATAATTTTGTTGGTTAATTTTGCTTCTACTTAAGGAATAATATTTTGTAGTAACAATACTTTTACTTGAATACAGATATGGAGTACTTCTTCCACATTCGACTCTGAAGATACTAGGGGTGTAATGATATAATAACTAAATTAATTATCATTTCTTTACTCTACGATACAACTACATTAATACACATACCCTTGTATCAAATCGTATTGTTTTCTAGGTAGTGTATATCGATATACATGGAAAATCAATCAACGATATCGTAAATATCAAAATTAGAAATCTGCATGTTAAATAAAATCAGATATGCCTTTTTGAATATCATTTTTGTTTTTAAAGAAATAAAATGTTATATTTGTCATGATCCGTGATCCAGTCTGTGTCTTGTCCTGTGTTCATGTCTTTTTTCCCTTGTGTTTTATTTTGATGTCTAATCAGTCCTTGTATTTTTCTGTTTTACTCCCTGTTTCCTGTGTGATTGCCTGCACCGCCCTAATGTGTTTCACCTGTGTAATCCTAATTTATTTATTCCCTGAGTTTTCCCCAGTTCTTTGAAGGGCAATTGTCTCTCTGATGTTAGTGTCAGTCCATTTCTGTGTTTGAGCCTCATGTGTCTCCAGTGTTTAGTAAGTTTGGTTTTGTATTTTGTTTGCTCTGCCTTTTTGGTTTTTTGATTCCATTGTGATATTTTTGTTAGTCCTCTGTTTTTGTGGTGTTTTGTGTATCTAACTTTTTGACTTTGGGTTTTCTTTTTATTCTAGTTTTTTCATTTTACATGAAATTTTATCTGTGCATCACTCTCTGTAAGCTAGATGCCAGAGTATATTCTTATGATTTTTGGCAAAAAGTTTGTATCGATATGAAAGTGTTGAATCGTATCGAATTGTATTAGCCAATATCGTTCTTGAATAATTTTGAAGCAATTCTAATCGATACGTATCATATCGTTGCAAAAACACATTGTTACACCCCGAGTAGGCAGCAGTAACAGAAGTACTTAATTCTCTGCCACTAGCTTGTCCTCACTTGATACCATTCTGCTGCTGTATCTTTTATTTGCCACTTCTGCAAGATCTCCATGCACACCAGGGGAGTGAGCCACAGTCGGTGTATGATGTATTTTTCTGTTTCTTTCTATCAAACAGACTGCTCACTAATCCCTCGCTGTGTCATAAGACCCCCCCCCCCCCCCCCACCCCTCCCAGATGGCCGGACAGCCTCCTCTCACACACCTCTGCAGGGCCTATCATATTATCTGAAGTTTGCTGCTACTGCTCTTGTTGTTGTTGTTGTTAAGCCTGGTTTAGCTAATGAGCTCAGACACAGCAGCCGAATAATATCAGTCAGTACTACACAATAGAAACATCATTATAGCAAATAAGAAAATAGGCCACACTGAGTAGTTGGTATTGTCTATATCAAGTAGATTTAGCAGTAAGAAGAGTATAGGAAGCTTGCGTGGGGTTGTTTGCAGTGTGAGGAATAATAGTAATGTTTCCAAAACTCATCACTCCGTCGCAGTTTCCGTTTGTCCTATGTCCGGCCTTCAATCTTCCCCGCCTCTCGCTTCCTGACATCCTCTTCCTTCCTTCCTTCCTCCCATAATGCACCACTTCACTGGCATAAGCAGACACAGTGACCTCTAGCAAGTCCCAGCTGATTGAGAGTCCTTCCAGGCATTGTTTGACTTTTGACCTACAACCTTTAAACCCCTATTGTGTGTTACAGCAAGCCAGGGCGCACCTCCCCTCCCCTCACACACCGGGACACACTTAATAGCCATTAACCTGGCCCCTTCCCTCCTACCCCCCACCCCAAGACAAATTTATACAAACACAGACGGATGGACAGCCCCCGCCCTCCATCTCCTCTCGCTGTAAAACAAACACAGCTACTACCGTCAGCTCACTTCCTTCCTTAGAAAGTTCCTCCTTACCACTTTTTAGATGGAAGGAATACTCAAAAAAATATATCATTACTTAAACAGAAGTAACAAATTTGTTACTTGACAAATACTACAGAAGAAAATGCAATCAAAATAAAGTACTACTACTGATATTGCTACTAGAATTCCAACTATAACTACTACCATTACTATGAAACATGTATTCCCCGACATGTTTTGGCTGAAAAGTGCTTCAAATAATATTTTAAACACATATACACTCAATTGCTTTTTATGCACTTAATATAGACAGGGGCCCCCTGTAGTACCTTTGTGGCCCCCCTAAGCCCTGGACTCCACTTTGGGAAACACTGGTTTACACAATGTACTCAGAAAGGTAGGTTTTCATCCAAAATGTAGAAGTAAAAAGTAAAAGTATCTAGTTACTTTCCACCTCTGCTTTTTATGACGTCGGCAACATTTGAAAAACCCACACAATGCCAGCACACAAAGGCTGTCTCACCTAAATGGGATGAGGGATAAGATCAAATGATTTCATGCAGAATAAAGGGGAATGATGCATCGTTCACTTTGAAGTCATCACAGTAGGAAGATGAGGCAATGCAGTTCACAGATATGCAGTTTAATTCTCTGCAAAGTTATACACAGAGATATAATTGTAACAGTAAAGTTAAGTAGTAAAGGTAATCCAGCTATAAAGGGTCAGAAACCAGTGAATTGTCCTCTTTATGTTCATTCCAAGCCTAGATAAATGGAAACTGCTGTGTCAGGAAGGGCATCTGGTGTAAAAAAACGACCCCAGACTCCAGAAAGAAAAACCCAAAAGTTAAAGAAGAAAGCTGAATAGTTAAGGTGAAGGTTATTGTCCCCATGCATCGGTAAACCAGTATCTTGGTCAAAGGTAGTTGCTGGAAGATTACCTAAGGCTGAAGGTGTAAACCACAGAATAAAATGCTCAAAAATTGTTATTGGTTTCACTGGTGTAACTGGGACTCAAAGATGATAACTGATGTGTATAAATAGGAATAAAAACATGAATGTGTCTAAAAACTATATTTTATCCAACTTGATGGGCAACAGCATATTTCAAAAGATAAAAGTTTTAGTGAATGGAGAGATTAAGGCACCCCGGACGAGCCCCCACTGATGTTGGTTTAAATAAAACAACCATATAGATTTTTAACTGATGAATAATGTTACTGAGGCTGCAAAGTTAAAGCATGCCCCATAAAAAAGTGCAAATTCATTGGTAGCACAGTTCTGCTTCTGAACTTTACTTTGGAAAAGGCCCGTTTAAAGATCACTTGTTTAAAACATCAATTTCCCCTTTGAAAGATTCATTGCCAGATGATAATTTTCTGCCCTAGGTTCACCCTGTTTCACTTTTTTCTTGATTCAAATGTAATTGAAAAGGTTCAAAATGTTATCAAAATCACCAGAGAGACTTGGGAGTGTGTGCTGAGTATGATAATTACTATGTGTAGATTATTTAGTGATAGGAAAAGCTCCCTCCATTTCAGAGATATAGATCTGAATGCTGCATGTTTCTCCGTACAGTACACATGACAGATATGCTACGTGTGCAAAATACAGAAAGCCGAGCCTACACAATACTTCCGGTACAGTTGATCTGCCAAAGCTGAGATTTCAGGGTTCTGGGTTCAAGTCCAGAGCAAAACGGCCACATGAAATCAGGGCGAGGAAGCATCACGTTACACAGATCCCTGCAAAATTGATGACTTGTGGTATGCGCAGTGAAGGGAGCCAACACGGACTTCAGTATTTCTTCTCACTTATTCATGCACAGCTTATAGGGCCATGCATACATATACTTATATACTGTATTTTAGTATGGCAACAAGGAAGATGACTTCAATAATTCCATAAGTGAAAAAGTAAAAACGTGATTTACATTATTGTTTACTTTTTCTTTGAGTAGTTTTTCGGCAACATAATTTTGAATATATTTTTACTCAATTTATTTGTAGAAAATAATAATGCATGGGTCTTATATAACTTTTTTTTTTAAAGATTGCATTATTCACTCCTCAGTCACGGTGAGCTACTTCTGTAGCCACAGCTGCTCTGGGGCAGACTGATTGAAACGTGGCTGCCTCTCCATCCATCACCATCACACACTCTCACACATGTTCATACAGGCAAGGTTGGTGAAGTGTCTTGCCCAAGGACACAATGAAAGTATGAAATGTCGACAGTGGAGCTCGAACCGCCAACCTTTGGGTTAGTGAGTGAACATCTCTACCAACTGATCTACTGCAACACCAAAATAATATTAGTGATTTTTTTTTAATGGCAAAGTGGGTAGTATCAGTAGTAAAAGAAGTAGTGGAAGTATTAGCAGTAGTTAGTAGTAAACAATTATACAAGGCACTCAAAGTCATTTTACATTTGCCCATTCACACGCACAAACATTCCTTCATACAACAGTGTTTGCAAACAACAAAGGCAAGGTGGGTTAAGTGTCTTGCCCAAGGACACAACACCAGTATGCAACGGTGAGAGAGAGGTTTGAACCTCCAACCCTCTAGTTAGTGGACAAATGGCCATCTGAGCTACTGCCACCCCTGAGCTACAGTACTACAACTAGTAGTAGTTCTAGTGGTGGTTGTTCAGTAGTAGTAGTAGTGTAGTAAAAGTAGAAATAGTATTAGTAGGTTGACTGTACATACTTTGTACCAGTGGTGGAAGAAGTATTTACATTTTTTACTTAAGAAAAAGTACAGATAAAGAAGCAAAAATTTACTTGTAATTTACAAAAAATTTACCCATAAATTTACAAAGTAAAAGTAAAAATATCACCTTAAAATTTCTACTTAGGTAAAAGTATAAAAGTATTTACTTTTAAAAGTACTTGCGAGGAAAAAAATCAAAGTATTTTGCACAGACTCGACAACTCATTAAGGTGTTTAATGTGAGAAATTTAGCTTAAAAATTGTGTTAAATACTAATGAAATAAACAAACTGCTGACACAGAAAAGACTGAATCTGAATCTGAATATTAATATAAGACTGAATCTGAATATTAATATAAGACTGAATCTGAATATTTTTGAAATAGCACTGCTTTTTACTTGAGTACATATTTGAACTTCAACCTCTGAATACTGAAACGCAGAATGTGAAGCTAATGGAGCAGACTCACTTCTTCTTTTCTTCTTTGCTAAAAAAAAAAAAAAAAAAAAAAAAAAAAAAACCTCTCCAAAGCATATTTGGACACTGCCTTGAAAGACATCCGCTCAACATTCGTACAAAGACACAGGTGGACACTTAGTGCAGCTTGTGTGTGGACCGGACCATGTTGCTTTGACAAACTCCTGTCAGACTGCAGCCTGCATTTTCATATATAAATGGGAATAATAGCATGTGATGATCCTTTATGCTGAGTGTGTGAAACCAAAAACGCATGCATGTTTATGGGTGTGCACGTGTGAGAAGGGGGCGACACATTGGCAGATAGCGCAGCCTGTTTGTGTTTGGCTGGCACAGATGAAAGACCGATAATCAAAAAGGGGTTTAATCAGCCGTATGTGTGTGTATAATATAGGAGATGAATGCCGAGCTGTGGGTGAGTGATCGCTTCCTTTTGAAACATTCAAACCACCATCTTAAAAAAAAAACAACCTTTGAAATCCTTATAAAAAAGAACTAAACGCAGTCATCAGTATGTACCTTGCTGCTGCACATTAACTTCACCGTACCTGAGCGCATGAGCTGCCATATTTAAATATAATAATTATTGGCTAACCAGTGGCAACGCATAAAGCAAAGAATTGAGTTAATGACAGCGACTTTCTTTTTGCACAGTCGTTGGAATTTTGACCTAATTAGCTCTAAGTGAAGTGGCCACATTTGACATTAAAAAAAAGATTTTAATTTTAAGTAGCACAGAGTAGCTTATGCTCCCTTTCATGTGGTCCCTCTCTGGTTGATAAGACTCCCAAAGCCTTTTGTGACCTTAGAAACAGAAAAGGTAGTCCATCCATTCATCCATCTATTTTTTCCCCTTTATCCAGGGTTACTGTGGGCAGCAGTCTAAGCAAAGATGTCCAGACTTCCCTCTCCACAGACACTTCTACCAGCTCTACCGGGGGGGAATCCAAGGTGTTCTCAGGCCAGCCGAGAGACATAGTCCCTCCAGTGTGTCTGAGGTCTTCCCTGGGGCCTCCTCCCAGTGGGACATGCCCAGAACACCTCACCAGGGAAGCGTCCAGGAAGCATCCAGAACAGATGCCTGAGCCACCTCAGCTGACTCCTCTCAATGTGGAGGAACAGTGGCTCTACTCCAAGCTCCTCCCGAGTGACTGAGCTGAGAAAAGGTAGCGTACGTTTTAATTTGTAGTTTTTGTTTTCTGAAATAAAGTAATGACAAAAACAATGTCAACAATGTCTTGGTTAGCATTAGCATTAGCCATTTCTGTTTGTACGTGTATATGCTATTGAATTTGTTTGCAAAAGCTGTACAGAACTGTTTCATTTGTTAGCTGTTTCCTAGTGAGTCCTTACCAGGGTTGCCATGTCCACGGTTTTCCAGCAAAATTGGGTGGCTTTTCAACTGTTGCTGCAGGTGAAAAAAAAGTCTATGCAGGCTGGACAGAGCAGGCTCCATGTCCTCCACAAATTACGGTTGCACAGTATTTTCCGACCTGGCAACCCTGGTCCTTCCCTGCCATTCTAGCAGCTCATAGCGTGACCTAGCCTCCCCTGAGTTACTGAGTTACATAGTGACAGAGAACAATAATAAGAAGTGCTTAGGGGTCAGGGAGGGACAGTTAGAGTTGATCGACTACTAAAATTATTTTTAAAGCATTAATATAAGGTCCAAATACTACATGGTGCTGCTTTAAAGTGGAAAAAATATAACTCCCCTGAGAGCTGGCAGTGGAACATCTATAGCCCCCCCCCCCCCCCCCCCATTGCTGTGTCCCTAAGCCCAGAGCTCTTTCAAGTCCGCCCCCTGAGACTTGATGCAGGCCTTCACATCTCCATCTCCTCTCTCCCCTTTCGCTTTCATCCCGCTGTGGCCTGCCGCTCGAGCCCGCGTCTCTCTCTATCTCTATCTCTCCTCCCGCCTCGCCGCTTGTCCGTGCCACGCTCCGCTGGTCAGGCGTGGCGCGGACTTAGAAATCTTTGATCGCGCCTCTGATCTCCTCCATCATCGCCGGGAGCTCCAGCTGATTACAGATGAAATGGATCTGATTTGGGACTTTGTCTGCGGGCCAAACACCTGCTCTGACCCTATAAGAAGGAGCGATATAAAAAAAAAGGGAGGCGCAGGCGAGCATGGAGTCGCGGAGAGCAATGAACGGCTAATCGGACGACGGGACCATCTGTGAATCTGGTCTGTGGTGCGGACACGTGCCTTATAGAAGATCACATTACAGTGTATATGAGAGAGTAATATGGAGATAATTTATGCCATTAACCCCCATGTAAAGGCCTTAGCAGCAAAGTAACACACGGGAATTCAGCAAGTAAGTTCTGCAGCAAAAAATTATGTAAATGAAGATTAAGACTTCCCGGACGTGCCCCCATTTATGGTGGTTTAAATAAAACAACAATATATAAATTTTAAATGTTGAAAAAAGGTCACTGGAGAATACAAAGTTAAAAGAGTGCAAATTTATTGAACGTAGACATCAAACCTTACTCCAAAAGTTCTCTCTGTCATTAGTTTGGAGAGTTTTTTTTTAGAAGTGATCATAATTAGTCATTAGCCACTTTAAGCCCTCGAGGTCCATGCTTCACATTTGAATCAGGTTTGGAGGTAAAAGCTGCTAATCAGTAAAATGAGCCGACCAGGTCAGGAGCTACACAGCAAATTCGGAATTAGAAACTTTGCACTCTTGAAGCTTATTATATTCTGTCCAGTTCTTATAAAATGGCATGTTTTCTTCACTGCAAAATCCTACTTTGTTATGTAAAAGCACATAGAATAATATGCAGTACATCAGTGACATGATGCTAATTTTTTTTTTACCACATATATGATTCTATACCTAATGAGGAACGCAAGGGTCATGGGTCTAGTGTCTTAAAAAAATAAAAATAAAAAAAAATTCCCCTTTCCCTTCCCAGGCCCTTGTGCTGTCGGCCAAATCCATGTTGTTTTTGATGAATACAAGCGTGCAGGGAGATGTGTCCAAACCCACGTGCGATTCTGACCTGCCCGCCCCGCACGCCTGCCCAGAGACATGCTGGGATATCTCTCTGACCTGTCATCAATGCCTACGTACCAGTGTGTATGAGTGTGTGTGTGTCAGTCTGCGATGGCCGCCTAGTCAAAGGTCGATGAGCCTTGCTGCGGGCGATGCACTGAGCTTATGAACACACACTCACAGACAGTCCAGTGGTGTATTTGTGAGCAGCACATACACACGCCACACGCCCCGCTGATGCAAACAGCACTCTCACATATGTTCAGCCCGCTCCTCGCAACACCAGCACTCTAATCAAATCACTCCACTCCACTCTGCCCGCCAGCCAGAATCCCACAAACAAAACTGACGAGCTGGGTTTTTATTTTGGAGCAATGTAACTTTTGCTCTAGGGATCACTGTGTGGTTTCTAAGATTCCTTAAGCTGAAATTTGACAACCATATCAGAAAACATATAATCATAGTTTGTAGTACTGAAAATAACTAAAGGATTGACAAATTTTAGTTGGAATTAGCATTTTCCATGCCTATTTGCTATTGAACATAGTTTGCTTATGGTGTATTGCAGTGAGTCTCAAACTGTGCTGTGGTCCCTGGTTTAGTAATGCTTAAAGGGGATAATTTTATATGCGTTGTATTTATAAACAAATCTTGGTCACCTCTAGAACAGCTTTGCACGTTTACAATCTTTAAAAACATTATGTGACTAAAAGAGAATGTTTTTTACCAAGTAATCTACTGGTGCTATATAGAAACAAGTGTAGAGCCCAGCAGAGGGCAGAAGAGTGTTGTGGTCTTTTGAACAAATAATCACAGAAAAAGAGCACTTCACTTCCTTAAACTTTTTTGTATGATGCCATTTTACTACAAAATTAAAAATAGCTGTGAGTAATCTGTGGAAAAAGAGCTGTACACCATTTTTTGGATAAATGAATGAGAGCAGACAGGATGCAGAGGGCTTGTTGATTGGTCAGTGCTTCCTGGAGTGGGTGGGGTTCATGGGAGGGGCGAAGGTTTGTGCCACCAAGCGTTTTGAGGCCTCCGAAAAGTCATGCCAGAGAATAGAGGATGAATGAAGCTAAACACAACTTCAGGTATGATTTTGATGAAGGAACATTAAAACTAATACTAATACTAATCATAACTAATATAGCCCCCTTAAGATTGAATCCCTATTTTAATCTTGAGGGTTAGTCTTGATTTAGGCTCATTTTGTTTAGGTAAAGGGGATACTTAGAAAGCCAAATACGTTCTGTTTGAGAAATATTTGAGAACTACTGACGCAACGTGTATATCAAACCAACAAACGGCTCACATATGTTCAGGCCGCTCCTCACACCAGCCCTCTAATCAAATCACTCCACTGAACAAGCTTTTTTCTGCCCGCCAGCCAGAATCTTACAAACAAAAGAGATGACAAACTTTTCCCGTGCTGGTATTGCAGAGCTCATTAAAAAGTATTCACCGCCGTACGATTTAGTGTCGTAATCAGCTCTGAATAATAGAAATGGTCGTATTGACGCCTGCAGGCACCTGACGTTACCATCTCATCTCTGAACAACAACTGGCAGCTCTGTGAATGCAAAGCACACACAAACACGCCCACACACACACTTCTGAGTGATAGGCTATACCTCCCTGACACTTCTCTCAAACACTCTCTATGTATTCTGGCTCAGGCGGGGGGTGGGGTGGACCGCCTACAATGCTCCTTGGGGGGCTAATTGTCCGGTAGCTCTCCTTCCCTTGCCCTCCTACTCAGCCTGTCCTTTTGCATTGGGTTCTTTGATGCGTTCCTTCACAACAGTTCAGGAGTTCATGCTGAGCCCAGGGCCCCGAATCGCAGCGAGAGGCCACAGGGCCGGAAAGGTTACACCTAGCTGGACCACTATAGACGCAGCCCACATGTTTCAATATACTGAGGTGGGAAGGGGAAGACTGACAGAGGAGTAGTCAATAAAAGATGGTGCTCAGCTCCAGTGATTCTTGAACTTTCCACACCAAGTACCACCTCAGAAAATTTCCAAATGTGCAATCATGGCATAAATCTTGACTAAACAGGACTCAGTCTGTACAAAAACAGTATACAACCCATACAAGGACTAAACCAGGATTAAACAAAAACTAAATTATGGGTAAATCGGATATAATAATAATAATAATAATAATAGTAATAATAATAATAATAATAATAATAATAATAATAATAATAATAATAATAATAATAATAATAAAATATGACAAATCCAGTCCAGGATTAAACTGGGTCTAAACCAAGACAAATGCAGAACTAATTCAGGACTAAACCAGGACCAAATCAGAGTAAAACCAGGTCTAAACCAGGACAAAATCTGAACTGGTAAACCAGGTCTAGTCCATGACTAATCCAGAACCAGGACTAAACCACCTAAAACAGGTCACAAGCAGGTCTCAGCCAGGTCTACCAAGGTCTAAACCAGAACTAAACCAGGTCTAAACCAGGACTCAAACATATCTAAATCTAAATCAGGACTAAACCAGGTCAAAATTAGGACGCAACCAGGCCTAAACCAGGTTTTACCACCTCTAAGCCAGGTCTCAAACAGGTCTCAACCAAGTCTAAACCAGGACAGGACTAAACCAGAACAAAACCAGGACCAAACCAGGATAAAACAGGGTCTAAACCAGGACCAAACCAGGATACAACCAGGACTCAACTAGAACTAGAGAGCTGCCATAGCTAAAGCTATGACTACAGATATATTTGCAACAGACTCCTTAGCACCACCAGAATCGGCCCATGTACCACAGTTTGAGAACCACTGCTCTTACTCTAATCTGCATACATCTCCAACCACAGTGTTCTCCCCAGACGCCTCCTGTATTAGCATTTAGACGTGCCTGAATCCCAAATGTTGATCACATGTCGATGAGCTGCGAGATTTACGAGCTAAGGGAGAGCTACAGTTAAGGTAGCGCAACATTTTCCAGAGTGTCATATAAGTGGAATCAAACCATCAATCTGAAGCAAATATTGTTCCTGGACGGTACTTGGGGAAATAAAGAAGATACATGAGCTCCAATGAGTTCACAGTGATTTCGCTCTGCGGCGTGTTGCATTGTAAATAGTACACACACTCATATTGCTTTGCTCTCAGATGTCAAACAGGCTTCTAATTAGCAAATAGTTATTTACATTGCTCCAGGTGCGCAGGAGTATGAAGATAAGATATGCAACAGTTTCACTCTAGGTAAACTTGCACTGTGTCATAAAAGGAAACTAGCAACACTTGAAGTCCATTCATTATGTGTATTAATCTCTATCTCTCTCTTGGGGTCACCACAGCAAATCATCTGCCATTTTTATTTGAAATAGGTTTTTACACTGGATGCCCTTCCTCTTCATTCATCTAGGTTAGGGTCAAGCCCAGGGAGTACACTTGCTTCAGGACCCGCCATTGTCGACCAAAACTGGTAGAATTAAGGAACAACAGTAGAAGTAGTAGTATTAGTATGATACTATGGATCAGCACATGGTCTCTATTTAAAAGTCCTAGATACATGTTAGCTTGTCTATCTTGGGAGAGAATCTCTTCTTTACTATGCCCCCCCCCCCCCCCCCCCCCACACACACACACACATCTGCGTTTTTTAGGAGTTTTTCCTAGTTCAGTGTAGTTATAGTTTATATATGATTGTGTGTTTATGTTTGATTAACTGTCTGTAAAGTCCTTTGAGGTGACTGGTGTTTTTTGAAAATTTAACTGAAATTGAATTAGTAGTATTAGTAGTCATAGTAACAGCGCTTGTATAGTAGTAGTCGAAGTATTAGTAGAAGTGGTTGTAGTAGTGCTAGTGATAACTGTGGTTCATTTTGCTTAATAATCAGTAAGCAGTCTTTTTGGTCAATAATTTCTTAGTCTTGAGTTTTAAAATATAGTAGCTCAGTCGGTAGAGATGTTTGTCCACTAAACCAAAGGTTGGCAGTTCCATCCCCACTACCGCCATACTGTATACTGTGATTGGGCAAGACTCTTCACCCACCTTGCTTTTATGAATGTGGTAATAATGCGATTGTGTGTTTGGTGGTGATTGGAGGGGCTGTAGACACAGATTGGCAGCCACGCTTCCGTCAGTCTGCCCCAATGCACCAAATTGTTAAGCACATTTGAGTGTCTAGAAAAGCGCTATGTAAGACTTATGCAATATTATTATTATTATTATTATTATTATTATTATCATTATTATTATTATCAGTGGTAGTAGTAGTAGTAGTATATGCATTAAAGAAAAAACAGCTAGGGGGGTGGGGTCACAAACCAGTGTACTCTTTGTGCTGAGTTGCATGATTTGCTAATCTTCTAAAAAGAGAAAATTATAAAAAAAATATTTTAAGGTCTTCCCCGCCTCATGCACAAAGTAGCTACAATAGGCTCCAGTCAGTCCTTTACGGAAGCTGTATTTTACTTGAATACTCTAACTCACCACCTCTGTATTGATCAGACCATTGGTTATTAAGCTGTCACAACATGGACCTTCTCAAAGTCTCTCCAATCTTTTTCACCCGCACAATTTGTCCTCGGCTCACACATCACATCAACTTCAAGGGCAAACTGTTCACCTGCCGCCTACTATATTAGGCCGCTGTAACCATGGTAACCAGATAATCAATTCTGCATCACTTCACCTGTCAGGGCTCATAAGGCTGAGGGACACACTGCCAGCACTCCACTACCGATTCAATTATCGGGATATGCTAATGCTACATGCTATCATCATGACTACTTTTGTTTACTAGGCATTAGAAAGAATAGAAACAGTGACGGCCACTACAGAACTGGTGACAATAACTCTGCCCTTGAGCAAGGCACTTAACTCACTCGATTTGCTTTGGATTTGGAGAAGTATTCTTTTAACAAGAGGGTAATTCCCGATGTCCAAAATAAGTCGACCGTGGTGCTATACTGGGCAGCTACCAGGAATGAATGTGCATTACAGTAAAAATGCAAAGCAGGACTTTTTTTTAAACGACACTTATGCAAACTCAGCAAAAGCTCCACCGGATGAGTAAATGCCGAGACAGCTATGGGATCATTTAGTGAAAATCAACAGTCATCAGCTAAAAAATCCACCTGGCAGACAGATATTTGTTGAAGAGGGAAAGGTGAAGGGGAATAAGAAGCTTGGATGCTCTAACCCAGAGTCTATTAGAGTCTGATTGGAGCCATTATGAAGGAAAGACGATACGCCAAACCGAGCTAGCAGCACTGCCCGTGCTTCTTCACAGCGCTACATTAACCACTCACTGCTCTCTATTTTGCTGAACACGCTGACTGATCGATAGCAATGAGGCAACAGAGAGAGAGGGGGCTATAGGAAGAGTAGAGAATGGATGGACGATGGACCGGGATGGGGCAGGGGAGAGGTCCAGGTTTACGGGAAGATAAGAGGGATCGATCCAGAGAAAGAGAGGACGGAGGAACGCACAGAATAGAGCAAATTCACACTTGGGTCACTTTATCAAAGCTGACCGAGCCTAAATCATGCTTTATGTTCATTCTGTGTCCAAACTATTGTCAGAGAAATACGTCCTCCGGAGAAAGGACAATGAAGGCTGATTGAATCTGAAACTTTTGCTGAAAGTGTTGGGGAGACTTATGCAGGATCTAGCCACAGCTGTGCCTTTTGTCTCAAGAGCTCAATGGGAGAAGGAAGTGGTGTAATGGTCAGAAACATCCAGTAAAAAAAAAACAAAAAAACCCACAAAAAAAGACCTTATAGCATGCAGTCATTCAGATATTGATTAGGCATATGTTTTACACAAAATGCTCTTCCTGACACATGTCTCTCCATTTATGTGGGCTTGGGACTAGAACTTAAAGACTTCATGTTACTATGCATCCTCCTACCATTCAAAAACATGCATGTATAGGTGAAAAGCCCATAAACAAATTGATGAGTGAGAGAATGGTTGCCTGTCAGTATATCACAATCTAACCACAGGGGGTCACAAGCGAGTGTACTCTTTGTGTTGGTCCCAAGCCTGGACAAATGTAGAAAATGAATATGAATATTTATTAATGTTTCTGGAAATGTTACTTAATTCAAATCTGTGACTAAGGGAATCTACATAAATCTACTGTACTAAGTCGATAGGCAATGTTTTTTTTTTTTTCTCCAGTCGTATCCTGTGAATCAATCAATGTGAACGACTCAGAGATGGAGTAATTGTCCATATTATGTTGGATCCGTCAGGACCAATATAGAGGCGTGTTGTGTGAAGCTTTGTACTAGAAATCAAATGAAAACACAAGACTGACAGCTCATACATACAGCTCAGCAAAATGATTGTTTTTTTCTGGATTTCTTTCATAGGTGCAATATTTGTGACCTGCTGACAATATTTCTCATGACAGGCCTGGAAAGGTCATCAAACTAGAGAGAGGTTGATTGAAAGGGCCAATATATAATGCAAAATCAACTTTTCTGAGCTTTCTATCGCAGTACAATGTTGTTCCCTCATCAAAAATCATGCCTAGAGTTGTGTTTTGCTTCATACGCGCATGTTTGACGAATCCTGTGTTCTCTGGCGCGTCTGTTCTGAGCCCTCAAAACGCTTCCACCTCTCCTACAAACCCCTGCCCACTCCAGGAAGCACTGACCATTTTACAAACCCTCTACATCCAGTCTGCTCTCATTCATTTATCTAAAAAAAAAAATGGTGTACAGCTCTGATTCCTCACAGCTATTTTTCATTTTGTAGTAAAATGTCATCATACAAAAAAAATTGGGGAAATGCAGTGATATTTTTCTTTGATTGTGTCCAAAAGAATTTTACCCAGATAATGTTTATAAAGGTTGTAAAACATGCAATGCCGTTCTACAGGTGACCAAGATTGGTTTAGAAAGAGCTGTATAAACCTTTGAAAAAGCGCACACTCCATTCCGTTGCTTGTATTTCTCTCAGTATGAAGGTTGTATGATAATAATGGCTTGTATACAGTGCATGGTTATGTATAGAAAGGTATGCACGTGTATCTGGCAAAACCTGTCAAACTGTGTTCATAAGCTTCAAATCTTTATAGCGCATTTTTCTTTCTGACTCTCCCCACCTCCCTTCTTTTGCTCCCTAGTTATGTGGAGAAGCCACCCTGTCAGACAGAAGCGCTATTTATGATTGGCATCCAATATCCTCAGCTGAGATAAACACCACACTGTGAGGGCCTCAGATAAACAGAGACAGAGACAATAGGAGTTATTAGTGAGAAACACATAGTACAATAGTGTTACGGAAATATGGAGTGTAGGACCAAAGCGGAGTGGCCCGAGGCTGTTTTTTAGCACCACTGCACTGGGTATACATATGTGTGTGTGTGTGTGTCTGGGGGCTCATTGTCATTGCAGCGAGTCTCAAACTGCACCTAGTCTCCTGCCAGCATAATTATATAAATGGTTTGGAGAATGTTTTGCAAAGCTTTCATTAATCAAAAGCAGCAAAAAACGTTGACCTTATTCATAGAGTATTAGAATTTCAAGGTAAGTTGTTTCTTTTTATACAAAAAGTTAGTTTGATTTAGGTGGATGTCCTGGAAACAGCACCAAGGATCACTGATCAAGCTGCCTTTGGACAGAATTAGACAGACACAGAGCAAAGAAAACCAGAGTCGTGAATAGAGCTGGGTACTGTTCAGATTTTTTGATACCAGTACTTTAATGATAGATGAATGTGCACGTGAATGGTTGTCGATGTATGTCTCTTTGTCACCCCTACAACTAGGTAGCTGGTGTCCAGGGTGTAACCCCACCCAAGGCCCCATACATTATAAATTGGCTAATCACATAGGGGGCTGGGCAAAGATGTGCGGTCATCATGGCACTGTTATCACCCAAACTTTTTTAAAGAGTTACTGTGGCTCAGGTGGTCATCTCAAAAACTAAAACATTGGTAGCTTATTCCTGGCACTCATATTGTTTGACTGAGTGTCCTTGGGCAAGACGCTGCTCCCAGCACCTTTCCTCCAGCGCTGGTGACTCTGGAAACCTCACCTCTGATCTTTTACATCCAGCAGGATATTTGCCCTTGTAGGGTTAACAAAGAATGACAATTTAAGGTCTGGCAGGTAGCTCGGGGCACTAAGCTCCCCTCTGCCCTCTGAAGCTTACTGTGGCCACCTATAATGAATGAAAAATATAATCCTTTTGTTTAAATCAATAGACATTTTCTCATTTTTGTTGTATTTCTTTAACTTTGATTTCCATGAAGCTGTTTTCTCTTCATCCCCGCTTTTGTTTAATGCAATAACGCAAACCTATAGGCTCACCTTCATTTATATTCAACAGGCTCACTTGCACTCTATATATTTCTTTATTCTTGTTGTTTTTTTTGTTTTTCCAAGCTTGAGGCTAAACGCTGGTGCATTGCTAACACTCACAGTCACACTCGTATAACCTTCATCATATGCCTTAACAAAAAAAAACAAAAAAAACTCTGAAATCCAATACCATATCTCCAGCTTTCTTCTCCCTTTCTGTTTGTTTCTTTGTATTTCTGAGCTGTCTTATTTGCCTCCCTGTGGAATAATTTCTTGCCGAGCACCTGAAAATGCCTGCAATTTGCACGTCCTGTTTTGACAACCCTCCCTGCCAACTACACGGGTTTTTCTTTCTACATATTTTTCCCCATTTTCTTTTTATTCCACACCCATTTTACATGCCCGGCTCTCCCTTGGTCCCCTTAGAGCCTCCTCTCAGTTCATTCCTTCCCCTCCTCCATCAGTTTCTATCAGTGATTCTCATGCTGTTTTTTTGTAAACGTTTCAAAAGACGTTATTCCTTCTTCTCCACCCTTTGTTGTGTTTTTTTGCGTACTTACTTGTTTTTCTTCTCCTCCCTCTCGCCGCTCTGTGATTTCTTTTTAATCTCTCTTTCACAATTTTTTTTCCTCTTTTTTGTTGTTCTTATGTTTGTTGTGAATGTTGAGCAGAGACACTTGACTCAGATGAAGGTCACATTGGGCTAAAGGAGAAAGAAGAAAAGAAAGACATGAGTGACAGGGCTCATAAATTCACACACAAAAACACATGCATAAACCCACAAGAACTGAAGCACATACACTACAAGATAAATTATAAATTATGTTTTATTTTGAAAAATGAATGGGTTTTGTCTGTCTTTGGTAACTGGGCCCAAGGTGAAATTACCTTATTTATAAGAAGAACAACAGTTTTTAGAAAGCACAGTTCTAATGCCCTTGTAAAATGATTGAAAGAACAAAGAACATTTCTAGTTCTGGGTATAGCTATTCACATACACTTAGGTATACATACACAAAGGTACAATGAGCAACCAGCCAAAGCACTTTCAAGGGTACACTAGTTACTGTAATCAGAAGTTTACACTTCCATCCTTCTATACCTGTTTGGAAAATCTTTGTTTTAAACAACTATGATACATGTAAAGCTCTGCTAAGGTTCACAACATTGTGTAAGTAACCAATAATTACACTACTGAAAGTAAAAAAGTATTGAATGTAAACTTTAAAGTCATTTTAAGGTAAGGGACTACGAAGGCTATGTGCTATTGGGTAAAAACCTTTAGGTACATTAAAGTTGAAACTATTTTTAAAAGATTTGTATTATTTTTTTGCAAATACTACAACTATTACTACAATAACTACCACCACTATGAAACCCAAAACTGGCTTGAACCAAGGACCCTCTGATTGCAAGGCCATACCGCCTTGTGGATGCCCAATCCCGTCAGACCTCGGAAGCTAAGCAGGGTAGGGCCTGGTCAGTACCTGGATGGGAGACCACAGGGGAACACCAGGAAGCCGGTGTGAATGTGAGTGAGTGAGTGGGGACTACGGATGTAAATTAACTCTGAGCTATAATCTGGTGTATTTACGGCACTAGCCATTTATTAATACACGCTGTCCCATATATAAAAAAAAAAAAGATGAGCATGCTACGCACCATGGCCCCATGGTCAAAAAACATTTGAGTCAAAGTATTATTTGGTGGAGAGGTCCTATAACGAGAAGGTTGGTGGTTTTAATCCCACTCTGCCCAGTTTCTTCTGTCATTGTATCCTTGAGCAAGACACTTCACCCACCCTGCCTGTATGAATGCATTGCGAATGGTTGATTGTGTGTTTGGCGAATGGCCGCGCAGAATTGCAGCCACGTCTCTGTCAGTGGCTACAGGAGTAGCTCACCAGCACAGAGTACATCAGTGGGGTGAATGAGGACTCAAAGGAACTTGATAAAACATTTCAAATGTCAACATGATTAGTATAATTATTACTATTGTAGAAATGCTATTTAAACAAACAAACAAACAAAAAATATTCATAATTTTATTAAATTAAATCCATTTTTGGCTTATAAGAGGCTGATCATTAAAACTATAGTCAACTTCTCTCACCCATAATTTAGGAAAATCACTACAGTAGCATCCACAACTTGTACACACTTGTCAACAACTGCAACTCTTTTGATTTATCCAGGCTTGGACCTGGCACAAAGAGAACATTGGCTTGTGACCTTCCGTAGCTGTATTATGAACAATTTCAAATATAACACTTCAAAATGCCTCAGTAGTGACACACCTGCGCCCCAAAGGCACAGGGCTCACACCACAGCTCATATAACAAAGTGTCAGAGAGTCTGACTCTATGGGGCCGGACTGGTGTCAACATCAATGGATCACTAATCACAATGAGAGCGCCCCGGGCCGAGCTGATTCTGTCACCAACGCACGGTCAGCTAGAGTTACATCCACACCAAGGAAAAAAAAAAAAAGTTCATACACAAGCGTCGATAAACTAGCCACTGGAAAAGTCAGCTTTATCGTGTGCAATGTGGCAACGCATCATATCGACCGGAAACGCTGTGATGTGCACCAGACCTTATTGATTCGGGTGAGAAAAAAGTGCAGCAAACGTGGACAAAAAAAAATGAAATAAACTTTTTTACTGCAGTTATGTCAGCTAAAACAATATGATCACAACATGGACACGCTGTTCTTCTGCAAAATTAGTGTTGAACCATTGAAGTCTGGGCTCCACAGGATTTCTGGAGGGGTGCTGTAGGTGTTACCTTTAATGTCAGCTCTAGTTACTGATCTGTCCTTGCCTCAAAACAAATGGCTCAATGCCTTTTTTTTCACTTGCAATAATGGTATAAGCTTTGAAGCTATACTTATCAACCTCAAATGTCCCTTACATGCCCTGATAGATCCCGCCCACTGAGAGCTGCCATGGTAACGACACAATCCATGTGATTAGCGTCACCTAGCCTTAGATGCACTGACTTATAGGCGTCGTGTGGGTCAGTCAGTGTTTAGGCTTCCATACTTAGGTCTAACTTAGGTGTTACTGTATTATCTCCATACAGAAAAGTATATTGAAAATTTGTAGTCAAATAAAAGTACTGCTACTTGAAAATAATAATACTCAAGTAGAAGTAACCAGTAAATACTGTATCAGCCCCACCGACCTAAAGGGGGTTAGGGGCAAAAGGGTTTGTTGTTCCGGATCTCAAGGTCAGAGGAGCCCAGAAATGGTCCCTCTTCTTATATATTTTCTATTATGAGGGGGCCCATGTGAAGCCTTCTTGCCCCGGGCCCCAGCAAACCTGTCAAAGGGCCTGATTGTATATTCCTTGAGATAAAAATGTATCAAACTTTAAGGTGAGCGGGTACAAAGGCTATGTGCTGTAGGGTTTTTTTTTTTTTGCAAATACTATTGCCACTACTAAACCCAAACCACAAACCCAGGACCCTCTGATTACTAGCCACTAGGGCTCCCATGGTCAAAAAACATGAGTATTAAAAAGTATATTTTCCCCTCACTGTTGGTTGGACAGTGGGGTTGTCTCTAAGGTTGGTAGTTCGAATCCCACTCTGTCCCGTTCATACTATTGTTGTGTCCTTAGGCAAGACACTTCACCCACCTTACCTATATGAGTATTTTGTATGATTATGTGTTTAGTGGTAGTTGTAAATGTCATGTGTGCATCTAAGTATGTCTGAGGAGTGAACAGATAATGAACTAAAGTAAAGCACTGAGAAACCTGATAGATGTATAAGGCACAATATAAATCAAATCCATTTTATTAATATCAACTAATAGTAAAGTTCAGAAAGTACATATCCCTGAAAAATATACTTCAAGAAAATAACTTGTTTAAAAATTGTTTCTTCTACTAATGGCCACATAGCACAATCCAAAGCCATCTTTCAAAAGCATTTCAACCTAACAACACATTGAGCTCTCAGTTCTTTATTTACTGAAGAAATATTTTTAAAAGGCCATTTAATCCTTTGGTTCACAAGGGCAGCGGCGCTAAGAAACCTGCTATCGACTTGCATTTCTAAAGGGAATTGTGCACTCAAAGAGCTACAAAAGCCTCTTCGCAGTGTTGTGAAGCTGTTATGTAAAAAAAAAACCTCAATTTGATGGCAGCCTCTGAAAATCCAGTTAGTTTAATTAAATATGCTGGAAAGTAAATTTGGACCTAATCTGAAGCCTCACGGCTAAGGCCAGCTCGTGTAAATCTATGAGTGTTTGCGTCTGTGTGTTAACTGTGGCCCTGGTGAAACGCTTAACCCTTCAGTGAGCGTCTCCACCTGGGACTGAACCAGCGCGGCTTTATAACAGCAGTCAAATCACTTTAAATGCTCTTTGGAAAAATTGAAATATAGAGCAGCTACTGAGCGCACAAACACAGGCGAACAGAGGAGGAGGCATGTGACAACGCGGCAGTTATGTTGGATATCTGCGCTGGATTTTTCCTAAATAAGTAAGTCATCCAGACCTCAGATTTCCATTGGATCCATCCAGGAGAGTGGAGCAGCCAAAAACCCTGCAAGGCTGCACAAAAAACACAAACATAAAAGGAGGACGAGGGGCGGGGAGAAAGGAGAGAGGGAAAATACTTGAAAAAAAGAGCACCTGCAAATACTGAGTGGTAATGTGGACTCCAGCCAGTGCCAAGTGAATCAGCAGTGACTAACAGTTTAAATCAGAACCTCCCAGATAATGGTCTGTCTTGTAAATATATGTTTTTTTGTGTGGGCAGATGGAGATATCTATAGAAGTGAGTGTCCTTAGAGAAAGTTAAAAGAAAACTTAGCAAGCCAATAAGCCGTGACGTCAAAAAAATCCAACTTCCATTTTAGCTGTATGAGCAAGCAGGGTTTAGGATGTCAGAAGTTAGTGCGGTATTTATAAGTTAGCTGAAATTTATTTTAAAGTTGTATTTTTAAAACAAGTTTATAACTGTAGATCATTTCAAACTCTAATGCTAAATTTCTATTTACTTTCTACATAATAGAGACAGCTTCTGGGGGCACCCATGCAGTACCTTTCGAGGCCCCTCAGGGAGCCCAGGAACCTACTTTGGGAACCATTGATCATTGCAAAGATGGTAGTGGCATTAGTTATAGTAGCAGTGGTAATAGCAGTGGTGGAAGAAGTATTCTTTTTTTTTTTTTACTTATGTAATAGTACAGACAAAGGAGTAAAAATTTACTTCAGTAAAAGTAAAAGTATCAGCCTAAAATTTGGTAAAGTAAAATTATGAAAGTATTTACTTTCAAATGTACTTGCAGATTCAAGAACTAATGAATCTCTTGTCAGGGATTTTGGTGAAAACTAATGGTTAACAGTGCAATAGAGGAGACTGAATCTGTAGGTGAGGTTTTTCTGAAGATTACTTTTACCTTCTTTAATGCATCTTTTATACTTCTGTACTGTGTCCACAACGAGGACACGGCAAAAACTAATGACTTTAAACCAAAGTCAAAATACTTTTTACTTCGAAACCAATTCAAAAAAGTTACTTGCTCTAAAATGTAGTAAAGTAAAAGTACCCCTTGTAAAATTTACTCAAGTAAAGTACAGAAACATGAAAATTGTACTCAAGTGTGTACTTTTACTTCATTACATTCCACCACTGGATAATAGTAGTAATAGTAATAGTGGTATCAGTAGTGATATGTGGTAGGAGTTAAAGCAGCAGTAGCAGTAGTAGTAGTGGGAGTATTAGTTGCAGTTGCAGTAATTGAATTTCCTTCAGGATCTAGTATCTAATCTAATCTAATCTAATCTAACTTATAGTAGTGGGAGCTGCATGTGTTTTCTACTTTCTTTACTATTAGTACTTATTACTTTTTAGTCAAGTAACAATTTTTCTGAATACTTTTACTTGAGTAGAATTATTTGCAGTAATGGTACTTTTACTTAAGTAAGTCTTCCACCTCTGTCCATTATCTCCACTGCACAATATTACTTGTGTACACAGCTGCGTCCTGCCTGCCCGTCCTGAACCGAGCCTCATTGTGGCAGCTTAGACCTTTTAATTGCTCAGCCCCAAATTTAATATTGTCTGAGCTGACAGCCTCTTGATGAGCTGAATCAAAGACAAGACGGCCATGTTCCCATCACTTCCTCTTCCTTTTGATGGCGCGACCACACTATGAGATGCTAATCACATGCAAAGGGCCGATCTTTGAGTGGCTGCCAGAGAGTGTACGAGTAAGGGTCTGCCTCCTTGGAGCAAATGTGTGTGTGCGTGCGCGTGAGTTGCACCCATAATGGCAGCTCTAATCAGTGGCAGAATTGGAAGAGGCATGTGGCAATAAAGCCCAACAAAATGCCTGCCAGTCCCTATTAGTGACAAGCACTCTCCAAAAACCCTCACACACACACGCACATGCACACACACTTATTCTTCTAGCTGGACATCTGGTCAAGGTCAGAGTCCTGTTAAAAGCAATAAGTGACCGAAGTACGCCCCCTACTCCTCCCCTCCTAGTGGACCAGCTCACCCGGCCGGCATCATTCGCTTTAAATGATAAAAAGATTCAGCCTGTCTTTAGCATCTTTGTCCGCCAAAACAATTTAGCGCTGACATTTTTAACCTTTTGCAAAGTGCGGCTCATTACTCACAGGTCACATTTTACAAGTTAAATTTAAAACTGAGGATTTGCTAAAGGAATTATCAGCATCAGTGGTGGAAGAATTCAATTTAGTCAATTTCTTTACCTAAGTAACAATACAGATAAAGGAGCAAAAATTTAGAGTGTAAAAAAAAAAAAAAAAAAATCATTAAAATTTCCGGTAAATTTGTGGCAGCTGTGGTTACCAGAATTATACTGTAAAAAAAGCTGTTGAGAATATAAAACATTGCAATGAATTACCTTCATTTTTCATTCCAGTACAATTAAACAATGTTTTATGCAGATCAGGGACAGTGTGTCATAGACAAGGCAGAAAAAGTGTTTAGTTTAATGTGAAAGTCACCAGATTTTTTGTGTGTACTAAAGTAAAAGTAAAAGTGTTACCTTAAAATTTCTGCTTAAGTAAAATTATAAACGTACTTACCTTTTAAATGTCCTTAAAAAGTAAAAAAGTAAAAGTATTTCGCACAGACTTGACAACTCATGAATGTGTTATATGTGAGAGATTTTGCTGAAAAATTTGTGCTGATTATTAATAAAATGAACAATGCAGTAGAAGAGATTAAACCTGTTCTGATCACTGACGTCTTCTGTCTTTATTATTCTGATGTTTCAAATGAGTACTACCATACTGCATCTTTTATATTTAAGTACTGTGTGTCTACAATAAGGGTATGACAAAAACAAACAATATTAAAGGAAAACTCAGAATACTTTGTACTTCAAACCAACTAAAAATGAAGTAATAGTAAATAAATAATAGTAAAAATATCCCTTGTAAAATTTACTCAGGTAAAGTACAGACACACAAAACTGTACCTAAATAAAGTAACTGAGTACTTTGTTACATTCCACCATTAATGAGTATAAATGCATAATACAGAGGTGGAAGGTAAATATGCAAATACTTTTACTTAAGTAATTTACTTAAATACTTTAAAATACTTTTACTTGAATACATTTAGACTTTGTAAATGAGTAAAAGTATGTTGAGGCAAAGTTGGTTGTAGTAATAATAATAGCAATAATATAATGTAGCATTGTAGTAGTACAAATAGTAATAGTATTAGTGGTAGCAGTAGTAATAAAAGTAGTAGTAGTAGTAGTAGTCGTAGTAGTAGTAGTAGTAGTAGCAGAGACAATAGAAGTGGTAGTAGTAACAGTTGTAGTATAAGTATTGGTAGTATCAGTAGTAGTGGTAGTATTAGTAGCAGTTGTAGTAGTAGTAGTAGTAGTAACAGAGGTAACAGTTGTAGTAGTGATAGTTTTAGAAGCCGTTGTAGTATTAGTAGTGGTAATGATGGTAGTAGCAGTAGTTGTTGTAGTAGTAGTAATAGCAATAACAGTTGGAGTAGTACTAGCAGTAGTTTTTGTAGAAGTTTTAGTATTAGCAGTGGTAGTATCAGTAGCAGTTCTGCAGTAGCAGTACTTTTTCACTTACAAAGTACAGCATTACTCATAGGTAATGATTTACAAGCTGAAATTAGCGCTGACCACTATAAATGCATGATTCAGAGTTAACTTGTACTGACATTCCTCTAAGGAGTTGTCAGTTCAGATCGATTATTCACCGCACCATCCACTGACTGATACACAGCTGACGTAGTACCATTCATCTTCTCCTGGCTTCGGGCCCCTGTGTGTGAAAAATAGGGGCCGCACTGTGTTACTGCTTCTGCCCTAAGTACTGCAGAGATATGAGGTTTTAAAAAGAGCGATATTGATGGCCCTTGTCGGTCTATGTCATGTTTTTCTCCATATATTTCTATAAACAATACAAAAGACACTGACTATTGGCTAAAAAGTGTATTAAATTCATATTTTAAAAAAGTATATAACTGTGATTCATTTCAAATTCAGTTTCTTTTTATGAACTTAATGTAGACAGCGTGGGGGGCCCCTTGCAGTACCTTTCCAGACCTGCAGGCCACCCCAGACACCACTTTGGGAACCATTGATTTACTATATAATTTATGTACAAAAAAAATAAAAAAATAAAATAAAATAAATAATAATAATAATAATAATAATAATAATAATAATAATAATAATAATAATAATAATAATAAAATAAATACATAAATAAATAAATTAAATTATATGATCTGAACTTTTCTTCAAAACCTAAAAATAATATAATAATAATAATAATAATAAAAATAATAATAATAATAATAATAATAATAATAATAATAATAATAATAATAATAATAATAATATTCAAATAATATTCTTTAGCAATTTTACCTTTTAAATAGTTCATTATATATATATATATAAAAATGCAAATATTTTCTTATTATCTTGGAAATAAATTTTGAAATAATTCCAAGTATCCCTTGCAAAGTGCTGTCGTACCCCTAGGGGTCCCCTTAACCCTGGTTGAAAAGTTAGTTAGGAGTCTGTCTGTCTGGAAGCTAACACCAATCGGTAAAAAGCTTAACCTCCTCCGTCCTGGGAGAGGCTCTCAATGTGGTTTCCATAAAGTCTCTTCTTGTTTTTCGCCCACAGCTCTTTTTTTTAGGAGTTTTTCCTTACCTGATTTCTCATGGTGAGTTTATGTTTGATGAACTGTTTGTGAAGTGACTTTGAGGTGACTGTTATTGTGATACTGGGTTATAGAAATAAAACGGAGTTGAATTGATACTTCAGTTAGTTACTTTTACTTCTACATGAGTAATATTACTTTAGAGTAGCAGTACCTTTACTTGAGTGCAGATATAAGTACCTTTCCACCTCTGGTTAAACTGCTGGAAAATACTGAATAGTAGAACTTTAGACCAATCTGATATGGCACTGGTGGAGGTTCTCAATCATCCAGGAAAGTAAAAAGGCTTAGCAACAAAGCGACATGGACAAAGTCTTTTTTTTTTTTAAGTTCATCTAACACCCTTGGGTTAGTAAAAATGTCTTTACTTTATTCTGAACCCTTTCTTGTTAAACCTTTTTACTATCAGAGATGACGATGAAAAAAAATTTAAAAAAGCTTATATTTTAAAAGTTGAGTTTTGATAGTAGTCATTGTATTTTTTGATAGCTTTGGTCTCTTAAGTGGGATGGGTGTGGAGTAGAGGATAATGGGAGAGTTGTGGTAAGACTAAAAATAGGTCGAAAATGAATATGCCACAGAGTTAAAAGCTTGTAATCCTGAGAAAAAAAAGTAGTAGTAGTAGTATTAGTAACAGAGGTAACAGTTGTAGTAGAGGTAGTAGCAGTAGTGATAGTTTTAGAAGCAGTTGTAGTATTTGTAGTAGCGATGGTAGTATCCGTAGCAGTTGTAGTAACAGTTGTAGTAGTAGTAGCAGTAGTTTTAGTATTAATAGTGGTAGTATCAGTAGCAGCTGTAGTAGAAGTAGTATTATTAATTGTTGGAGTAGAGGTAGTAGTAGTAGTGGTAGTATCAGTAGCAGTTGTAGTAGTAGCAGTATTAGTAACATCAGTGATAGTAGTAGTAGTAGTAGTGGAAGTTTTAGTAGCAGTTGTCATATTAGAAGTAGTTGTGCTAGTAGCAGTATTAGTGACATTAGTAACAGTTGTAGTAGTAGTAGTTTTAGAAGCAGTTTTAGTATTAGTAGTTGTAGTATCAGTAGCAGTTGTAGTAGCAGTAGTAGTAGTAGCAGCAGTAGTTTTAGTAGCAGTAGCAGCAGCAGCAGCAGTAGTAGCAGCAGCAGTAGTAGTAGTAGTAGCAAGAGCATAGTAGCAAGTCCTTTCTTCTTTAGTAAACAAATGATTCAAATACTTTTACAATAAGAAAACAAGCTTATATTTTAAAAGTTGAGAAAATAAAGGATATACTTTTTTTTTTCTTATTTAACTTGTTCACTTCATGGTCTCTCTGTGTCCGCTGTGTGACTTAGGCCCATAGTTGCTGGGATAGACTCCAGCCACCCACAACCCAGAAGAGAAATAATCATAAGAAGATGAATGTTTGCATATTTTGTTTCATTTCATCTGTAAAACCACAATTTCTCTTGTCAACTCCTGCTTTTATTAAGAAGCCACTTTCTGAATCTGTAGGATGAATTATTTAGACTGACAGAGGTGGCGTCATACATAATACATTTAAAGCAGTGGAGCATGTCAATTCTGATCTTGTTCGGTGTTCGATGTCTGAATCTGAGTTTTACACGCTGAACTTTTGCCTATTTGCTTTCTCCTTATACATCACTGGCACCAGAAAGAGAGAGAGAACCACCAGCCCTGTAACCGCGGCCCACTGCACAGATGCTATCCCACCCCTTTGGCACTGCACTCGGCAGGAACGCACACCAACCCCGGAGCTCCTGGCAAAACAACCACAGCCTTCTGAAGTCCCATTGTCTCGGTGCAATGAAAGAAATATCGGAGAATTGTGTTGACAGATAAAGCGATTGTGATTTTAGATTTCTCTCTGCGGCGAAGTGTGGGACCGTTCCACTATCATCCGCTCATTTCCTGTGTGAAGCTCAGAGGCTGTGGCTTGGATGCTTTTTGGCGAGAGATATTGGTTTGGGCTGCTGTGAATATTAGATCACAATGGTAATGAAATATAGTAGCAGCAGCACCTGGTGTGAAGGCTGTCCCTGGAAAGACTTAAGTATAAAAAGATAAATGTTCACTTTTGACAATAAATTCACAAGTGCTTTAGGTTGTACACTGAAAAAATTGGGTGTGTTTAAAGCTTTACAGTAAATTGCCTTCATTTTTCCAGTTTGGTAAGCAATATTTTTTTAATGTTAATCAGAGACAGTGTAAATCACATTGACGTGGCAGAAAATGAGATTCAGTTTTAATTTAATGAAAAAAAAGTTTTATACTGGGACCAGATTTTTATGGTAAAATTCTGGCAACTGCTGCCAGTAATTTACCGTAAATTTAACAGAGTTCCTCTAACTGTGTCCAGCAGGTGTAAAAGTCTGGCTATGATGATGGAGAGAGAATAGAACTCTAAGAACATTCCCTCCAACACAGATATTTCTGCCAAAGCTGGCTTTGTTTTTGTGTGTGTTAGCAACTTAGCTCAAAATCTTAAGGTTAGATTTTGATTAAATTTTCAGCAAAGGTCAGTAAGGAAGAAATTAGATTTTGGGTGCATCCAGATTATTGTAAAAATCCAGGATTTAACTTTACCATTTTACAGTGAGGTTCTGTAATAATTTTTCTAGTCATGGTCTAAGTCAGTGTTTCCCAACCAGGGGTACGGGGAACCCTAGGGGTACACCAGCATTTTACAGATGGTACTTGGAATTATTTCATAATTTCTTTCCAACGTGATAAATTTTTTTGGGGGTTCTCAAATAGGACTATTAAAACTTATGAAAGACATGCTCAAGTGTCTCACTGCTTAAAAAGTATTTATTGAATTGTATTCTGTATTTTTTCACCTCCCCCAAGGAGGTTATGTTTTCGGGGGCACAGTCTGTTTGACTGTTTGTCTGTTTGTTTGTTTGTTTGCAACATAACTCAAAATGTTATGGACGGATTTTGATAACATTTTAAAGAAATGTCAGAAATGGAATAAGGAACATTTGATTACATTTTGGGGGTGATCCAGATCACCATCTGGATCCAGACATTTTTTAAAGAATGCTTTACTATTGCGAGATGGGGCCAATTTTGCCATTCTAACTCAAACAAATAATGGCCAGAATTATCAGCAAATAATGACAAGATGACATCATGGAAGATGTTATAATCTGACATAGTTAGACCTGGATCATGTTGATATTCTGGTTCTGGTGAACAGAAGGTTCTAAATATAGGAGGTACATATGAAATTGGATATTGCACAGCAACAAATGTAGCTACACATTTGCAAATAACACCAAATGAAAGGTGAGCTTTTTCTCTTTCAGTAGTATGTTCACAGATTTCATGTGACCTATGGCTTGGCGGAGGTCTGCGCTCTCCAAATGTTTCTAGTTACATATCTTTTGTAACAAAATTATTGATTTATTCATTTTTTTTGTAGTTGATTTGATGAACTTGATTTAAAAATTATGAAAGATTACTATTTACTTTTATTAGTTGTTTTTTTCTGAACAAACACTATACAGTAAAATAAGTAAATATATTATTATTATAGTTATATAATGTATTTTCTTTTTTCAATGTTGAATTTGTACTTAAAATAAATATGTATAAAATGTTTGTATTAATAAACACAGAAGTTTTTTTTTTTTTTTTTAATGAGTAATTTTGGACGAGTATTTGGGGCACTCATGGTATGACCAAAAGCCTGAGGCGGTACAGGTGGTGAAAAAAGTTGGGAACCACAGGACTAAGACATAAAAATAAATATCTGGGTACACTCTTGTTTTAGCAGATGGACATTTTGGCCACACCAATGCCTGATAATATGTAACAGGTTTTTTTTTTTTTTTTTTTTTTTTACATCAGATGCCCATCCTGACACAAGCCTCTCCATTTATCTGGGCCTGGGACAAGTATAAAAAGTGGCTGGTGACCCTGTGTGGCTGGATTCTTCATAGTTTCTAAATATTGTGCATTTTAGAGTAGTATATTTAAATTGCACGCTTCAAGGGGAATACTTACATTTCAATAAAAGAAAATGAATTTCTGAGAGTGGGTTGCACCGTTGATGCTGGATGTTGTGTTTACACAGTGGAAACAGGATGTGATGGTAAAGCACTGGCTTCAGCCTTGGCCTTTTGCACAACAGCTTCACGGCCGAGAGGAGGATTTATCCCAATATTTGTCTCATAATAAAGAGTAAAGCCAAACAGATCCATCCTGCTGAGGCGCCCTGTGATAAGGCTCACTGCAGTTTACCTGACCGCTCTCAGCGCCCATCTGCTTTGTACAACACAATTCTGACAACAACAACGTGAGTCCAGCAAAGGAAATTCCTGGGAATGCTGTGAAATACACAAAATCACCCAGGGCTACAGTAGTACACATGTTATCCCAGTGTTAATGATGTAAGGTCTAGTATTACAGTCACTGTAAGGGTAAGGTGACACCATTTAGGGAAAGTGGGAGTTTGGGTGGGGAAAAGCATAGAGAGTGGCACTGAAAATTATGGCTAAACATGTTGGATCTATACAATCAGAGCTGTTTCTAGACACTATAGAGGCCCTACGTGAGAGGGACAACTGAGGCCCTATATAGGCTGAATTTTTTTCGAAGTCCCAATATATCTAAGTATTATTATAAGATCTCTTTTTAACTCATATCCTGAATTGTGGCCATGCATATAACACACAGGCAGGGGGTCTGAGTGTCCTCTCGCTGCCAAATTTGAATGAAACATATGTGATTTCCTGTATTCTGGTGCTACAATTTATGGTTTTACTTCCTTCCAGATAGAGCCCTTTTAGGAGAATTGCAAGGCAGGGTAGCTTCAGTAATTTGTTTTTCTGTCACTGAAAGAGCTTGCTCACTATTGTACAGGTAAATGAGCATCCTTGGGGCCCCATTTCAGCTCTGGGCCCTAGGCAATTGCCTACCTTGCCAACCCTACTTGTGACGGCTCTGTATACAATGCGATACATTTCATAACAGAGCAAAAATACTACTGCAACTACTACAACTAATAACACTAATAAAGTTCAGACCTAAATGAAAATAGTTACTCTACGAACAGGGTCAGCCCTATGTTCCCCTGTACCTATGTTCCCCTATGTTCCCCAGGAAACATTAAGGTTAAAATTAGGGGTTAAGGTCATGATTAGGGGTAAGGTTAGGGCTAGGACCAACCAGAATGTGCAGGTACCTATGTTCCCCTGTCCAAAGAAACTTGGGAACATAGGTAAGAGGGAACATGGATACTAGGGAACATGGGTATAGAGACCTACAAACCACCTCTAATTCAGTATTTACAACAAGTCTGGTAGACCAACAGCCAATGGGAGTGTCTTTTGCTCTAATGCTGAAGTAAAGTCAAATGTAAGAACACGTGATTGGTCAAATACAAAAATACAATTCTTTTACTTTGTCTCTATATTGACAATATTTTTAAAACCCTATTTGGTAGTACTTAGCCCCTCTACGGGAGCCCAAGAACAGTGCCTTCCACCAGTGAACACTCCGAAGCAGGATAATTGTCCGAGCCGTTCTCCACACTCTTTATAATCTATCAGACGCATTCAAGGTCACAGCATAAGTGTGATTTTTCTTCTTTTCTTCCCGTGGACTGTCCCAAGCCTGGGCTATCCTGTTTCATTAGCTTTCCTCTCACTGCCGCTGCCTTCTGTAAGACAAAAAGTAGCCAGCTGAGGGCCGGGCTGCAGCTGAAATAGCAAATAGCCGGGGATCCCTGCGTGAGTGGAGAAGTATTGACAGAGAAGAATGACTTTTTACAGATCTCAAAATTACAACCTTTATGGCACATTCATTGATTCATCTTTTTATTGTACCATCAACCTCCCTGTGACCCACATTTTGGCCCTGACCCACTAGTTGAGAAGCGCTGATTTAGACTGTGTTCATTCAGGTGACAGCAACAGCGTGAGTTCCTTGCATTATCTCATTATGTGCCTCCCAAGTGGTCACCCCCCTCCCCTACCTTTTAATGGCCTGTGGGAGGGAGGGGGGGGCAGACAGAGGCCCGTAGTAACTGCCAGGCCTCTCGGGACCCATTGCTGAGCTGTGCATCCCACTCAGGACTGCCGCCCCAGCCCTTAGGGACAGACATAGGCAGGAGCGAGACACCTAAACAAATGAGATCACCTCCCACAACTACAGGACGTTACCTCAACCTGCCCCCATTCTTTTCCACTGTGACCTTTCTCCGTTCGCCTAATCCTAATTCAATTTTACTGGGTCAGCAAGCCCAAATTACTAACTTGCTTTTTCTTTTTTTCTTTTTTTTCTTTTTTCAAGTTCAATGCCTGCAGCAACTAGAAAACCTAAGCTCCAACTGAAGCACAGCTAGCACCATCACACCTCAAAATATACGGCCCAAATATTTTTATTTTGAGAAAACAGTTACTGCCAATGAAGCTTGGAATAACAAATGTGTTTCTAACAGTTTTCTACTTTGCAGAAAAAGTGACAACATAACTCTAAATGATATGTAGCCAAGTTCTGAATTTCCACTAAACATGATCAATGATGGTAAAAAATATGTTTTTTGAGGAATGTGTGCTTGCTGAGTACATTTTTTGTTTACTTTATTTTGATTGATTGATTTTTCGCTCAAGTACATTTTTATATCTAAATCACAATATGTTTAGCTTCAGTGATAGTAGTAGTAGTAGTAGTAGTAGCAGCAGTAGTAGTAGTTGTAATAAAGGTAGCAGGAGAAGTATTTGCACTAAGTAGCAGTAGTAGTAGTTTTAGTAGATTTCCAGGAGGAGGAGAGAAGTATGCTTGCAACTTGAGTAAACTTTACTCTTTTATTTGTGTAATATTTGTCAAGTGAAAGTTTTGTCGAAGTACAAGTAGTTGAACTTGTAGTTGAACAGTAGTAAATGGCAGCAGTAGAAGTAGTTGGACTTGTAGTAGCAGTAGCAGTTAAAGTAGTTGTACTAGTAGCATAGCAGTAAATGTTTTCTCTTTAATTAAACTTAACACTTTTACTCAAGAAATATTTAAATTATTCAATAATATTCATATTATTTAAGTCATAATTTTGTTGAGTACATATACTTAATCTTAAGTAATATTATTTTGCAGTCACAGTACTTTTTTTAAGTAAGGTTTGGAGGACTTCTTCCACCAAAAAACTATTCCAACCACTGTTTTTACTGGTTCATTTTAAAGTAAATAAAGGCTTTTTTTTATTTCAAATTTGTTCTCATCACACATAAGACCAAAATAAGTTGGAGCAGCCTTGGTGGCAGATGACAACTGATGATGACAGACATACAGTGACGACAGGCAGTAATGGCCCTTCATTTAGACGGATATAAACTCATCTGTCTATTCTGGTATGGGGGCATCTGTTGTGCTTAAAAACAGCAGGTGACTGAGGTCTGCACACATGCCCCGCCTGGTTAAGCCCCCCATAATAAGCCCATAATCAAATCCACGGACACAGAGACACAAAGGAGTTGCATCAGGAAGGATTAGACTTATTAGGCCCACACAAACACACGCAATCACCGTCTTAGAACAACAAGACAACCATAAAGTATTGTAACCATGACTTGGTGAAAATACATGTATTTCATTTGATCATGTTAAAGCTAGATTAACGCAAAATACCTTTCTTTTATGTTCACTCACGTTCCCCAATCTCCACAGCAACATAGTGGCCTGCCTGCTTTTACATATAAATGCATTGCCGATATATTTCTATGTTTCACTATTTCTGTTTTTTGTTTTGTGTGCTGTTTCTCTGTGTATGAAAACAGCCAGTGGTAAGATATTTTCCAGTGATTCAATGTTGACAAGACAAGGAGACCTACAGCCAATCAGAGGATCTCTTATCCTAATGCGGAATTGACACAGATGCAGGGGCAGTGCAGCCAGAACTTGGGCCCAGAACATAAGAGTCCTTAATTATAGTCAATTTTAGTGGATTTTTTTCATTCTGGGCTATGAATTACACTTCAAGCACGACTCATTTAAGAACAAGCGTATGATTTAAAAATATTAAAATTGTATGCTATGCATAATAACTTCATAATATTTACTTAATGCTTAGCAAGTTTAGTTATAAGCAAAAATGCACATAAATATTTTTGTGGCAGCAACTATTTTTTCAAACTATTAGTCAACTTTAAAACATTTCTCTGCATTTTTACAACTTAAAGTATAATATGTGACTTACTGAATGTATTTCATTTAGTACCCATTCTGAAAACCTGCACTGGGCCCCCTAATTACCTCCTTACGCCACTGTGCAGATGTATGCACGTTGGTTATTGGCCACAACTTTAACGTCATTCCCTAAACATTTTCCATCAGTCTTTTAGGCGTTTTCTTGTGCATGTTGATCTGGCATTGTTTTTTTGTTTTTTTTTATTATTATTATTATTTTAAGTCATGTGGCACTTCCTGACACAACCCTATTCATGTATCTGGGCTTGTGACCGGCACAAAGAGAACACCAGCTTGTGGCCCCTTGTGTTTGGAATTCACCCCTTGTGGCTTGATTACCAATCGCTAAACATCCTCATCTTGATAAACAGCCTTAGTATGTCCTTAGATAAATCCTATTACAATAAACTTTTAGATGTTTATAACAGCTTATTTCCAATGCAACTGAAAAAATATATATATGATTTGCTATAATAAACTATGCTTTTTGTTCTCTAGTCATAAATATGAAAAAAACAAAACAAAATAACACTTTAGGTAATTGTGCCAGCCATGCCAAAAAGTCACAGAGGGTGAACAGGAAGCACCCAAAGGCCACCCCACCCTGGAGTCTGGCTGAGGTCATCTTTATTAATAATCCCTGACAACAAACACACTTACATCAAGGCTCCGGCTCTCTCCCCACACTCCCCTCCATCCATCTATCCACACTGCACACTCCCCATTTTTACTTAGCTGCTTGAGAAATGGCTGCTGCCAGACTGACACAGCAGGGGGGGGATTGTCTGCAAGTGCACACACATACGGCGAGCGCACGAGGACGGCCTTAGAGACGGCGCGTCAGTGATATGTCAGAGGGTAACAGTGCGGAGCAGGTGTGCATGCGTGGAAGGAAGTAAAAGGAAAAAAAAAAAAAAAAGGAAAAAAAGGCCAGACAGACAAACACAGAGGAAGTTTGTCATGCACTAGTAACAAAGTGCACACTAAAAAAAACACAACGTGGCTCATTTGTTTCATGCTGACAAAGTGAGAAGAGGGATGATTCTCCACCAGACTTGCCTTATAGGAGGACAGGTGCATGCTGGTGCAAAACTTAAAAAGACCCAAATATTTATGTCAACGCTTACAAACATACAAATTGAACGAGAATTGTGTGCACGCTGAATTATCTAGAGTGCATTATCCAGCGTGTATGTTTGATGTTTTTGTGTGTGTGTGTGGGAGTACATAGCGTTGGTTATGATGGATCATGACTGAGGGGATGCTGGGATGAACCTGACCCAGGACCAGCATGACGAAGAACCCTTTGAAGCAGTAACTCCACTCTAGGCCACAACACAACAGGAAGACTCAAAATAGGACTGCATTAATGTGGCTCCATGCTGCTCCTTTGTCCTGAGCTCCCAATAACACATTAACTATACATCTTGGGATCATTAGATGGGTTTTAAAGCTATGATGGATAATGCAAGTAAAATGGAAAAGCAACATATAGTAGTATGCATTATTTGATGTTGATAGTAGAAGGTAGTATACTGTATGTTGAGAAACCTTTAACATCTATATATAAAGACAATGGATCACAACAACAACAGACTTTACTGTTGTCTATAAGAAGAAAGATGTTTTTATTTATAGTAGTTCCTATGTGGAAAGAGTGCATGTCCTTCCTGTCTTACTGTGGGTTCTCAGTGGGTAGAGGAGAATTTGAGAATCTAAAATATTCATAGTGAATGAAATAGCAGTCTGTCTGTGTAATGGGCTCGATACATGGGAGGCGACGTTGCTTTTCGTCTATGTGTTTCCTATGGAAGCTGAGCGATGAGGCGATGGTTGCAAGTCTCCCTCCTGTGAAGCAACATGCAACACTCGTGCTCATGAAATGTCGTGCTTGTGTGTGTCCTCATGCACACGCTGGCTTGCGATGCAATCCAAGAAAGTTGAAAAATGTTCAACTTTTCAACGCCATTTCCCAACGAGAACCAAGTAGCGTGAGTTTAATCAATGGAACAATGAGCTGATTGATGCTTCACAGTCACTCAAGATCGACATGGAGAAAAGTAATACCCTCATGTCAGGCTTTAAGACATTTCCCGATATCATTACAGAGATGTAACAAAAAAAAATAATAATATAGAAGCTTATTCACTATTTTTTCTTGACTGCAATATGGGGTGCAGGCACATCTTTTTCTTGTTATAGAAGTGAGTCAAATAAAAGTTTACTTCCTTCAATTTGAACAAAAGAGCCTAGTTTATATTTGCCTAACTGTCTTTCCCCAATTGTTTAAAACCTGAAATTCCCTTCAATTTTACTGCCAATAAATTCTGTGGGAGAGCCGCGATCTGCTTAGGAACTTAGCGCAGCTCTAACTCTGTCGCCGGCTGCTACCGCTCATAGCCTCCCATGTGTTGGGTCATAACACTGTAGCTGAGTTTTGTTGGGCGCTGACTCCTTTGTCTCCTCCCTTATGTTGAGCCCATTAGCCCTGAGACTTACTGTCCACTGTCCCACCTAAAACCTATAGTTGCCCGGTACTCCAGCTTATTCCCACTTTCCAAAGACTTGCATGTAGAAGGACAATTGTTGAATCTAAAATGTCCATAGTAAATGAATGTGAGAGTGAATGGTTGTCAGTATGTCTCTGTGTCGACCCTGCAACTAACCGGCCACTGTCCAAAATGTATCCTGCCTAAAGCCCATAGTTGTTGGGAAAGGCTCTAGCCACCCGTGAGCGCTAACATGAATAAGCAGAAGAATTTTTATGATAAAGCTTTCATCTTATAATGAATGCACAAATGGCTATATCTATGAAAAAAGCCCTGAAGGAATTCAACATGCTGTGGCCATAAAGCAAGCTTTATACAGCAGCTATAGGATGTGTAAGGGCTAATGCAAATCACTTCATTAGACCTTGGAAACTCATCTGGGCATGACCGGTTTGCTCGCGCGCTGCTCTTATGTGTTGTTTTTTTTACATAATTACGCATGGACTTCAACCTTCATCTAAAAATATACACCATGCGTGGTCAATTGATATGGGACATACACCACAGAGCACGCTATAGCATCTATTTATTTGCAGCTAAGTTGTCATGTTCTAAGTCTTGGTGGGTTAGATTTCAAGAAGTCAGATTTCAAAAGGGAACACTCACTCACAATACTTTGGCTCTTGTTAAGTGATGTTCTCTACAACCCCATTGCATCTGTCGACAACATGCTATAGTCCTCTGGCTATTCCACGAAACAAACAATGGTCGCTCCAGGCCAAATGTAAGACACTCCATTTCCTGTGATGTTTCTTGTTCCAAAGACTTGAAGGCTTTACATCATGCTCCATGTTTACTGCACCAAAGCCAGGGCAAAACAAATAAAAGCTTTATGAAGCGCATGTAAGTTTAATAACAGGCGTGTTTTGTCATTCGCACAGGACATCTTCTTACGCTTATCCTTGTTTGGAGTTGTTGTGGGCGGTTGGAGTGTATCCCAGCGAACTAGGGGCCTTAGGCAGTGTGCATCCTGGACAGCTGCCATTTGGATTTACCATCTCTCCTAAAACATGCATGTCTTTGAATGGCGGAAGGAAGCTGGAGTACACACAGAGAAACAACGATACAGACTTTACTCAGAGAGATCAATAATGGCCAGCCCCATGGATCTATGACCTATGACCTCCATGCAGGAAGACAGGAGCCCTATAACCACTCTGCCACCCATGCAAGGGCATAGCTGGTCATACTAAGAAATGCTATTGCCACGCTGTATGTTAAATGTTAAATATCCAGTATGTAATGCTCATTGTGTGACAAGTAAAATGAAGTTAAACCATGTCTTAATAAGCGCTGGGGAACTGAGCATGTGACTTTTCAACCTCAGCGGATCGTCTTGCTCACTAAATGCAGAACAGCTGGCGAAGTTCTCATTCTCCCTGGCTCAGCTACATTTGCTTAATAAAGGATTTCATTTTCCACCTCACTAAATGTTTTTTTTACTGTATTTGTGCTTTTTTTTGGATGCTCCCGAGTGGAGACATGGCAAAGACACTAGTGGTACGAGCCTAGGTCTGGTTTTGAGCCTTGTACCTCTTACTCCGCTGATGCAAAGTGGGACATCCCGAAAAGGGTACATGCTCAAGGGTACACGCTCTTAAAATGTCAATATAAACACGGGCTAGGCGTGGTGCATTTTCATGTAGCGAGAAAAAAAAAAAAAAAAGACACCATTTACATTCACCCTGCCACTCTCTGCATCTCTCTAAATGGTAAACAACTGGCGGGAGACACCGTGAACCAACAAGGATTATATCACCTCTTCATGAGATCACCGTGGGCCCCGCGCCAAAGGCTAGATGTGCTCTAAACTGTCAGGAGATGAAATTAAACTCTCCACTTCAACTCGTCTCCTCTCACTTACATCTCACCCACCTCCAATGTGAGACGAACTGGAATCAATGGTGCTATAATGGACAGGCACAGACCGTGTTAAAGCGTAATGCTACCTGTTAAAACGCCTCTTCAATTGCGTTCGATGGAGGTGAATCACTTGCGATGTGATTTATGAGCAGCAAAGGAGATAGACTTTTGGGATGAGTGATTTGAAGCCTAATTGAATTGTGTGGAATTGGTTGCATGGTCATTTTTTAGAGTTACTCACTGCCACAGCTCAGGCCTTACATATTCAACCCACTGACCGAGGTTGAAAAATACTGGAAAAGTGGGCAGCAACCAGGCAGAGAGTTAAGAATTGAGGGTTGTGCTGACCGGGGGCGGGGCCTGGGCCTGTGATTGACAGCTGTCAGGGCATTGTAGTGGACTTTCTCCATACTGTATCAAAAGAGGACTGGGACAAGAGCACAAGAAAAGGTGTGGTAACTTAGAAACAATACTACATCACAGGTCTGTTTTTATTTTATTATTTGTGTTTTTAACAGAGACATTTTAGACAATTTTATCACATTGTTTTTATGTCACAACAAAGTGGCTATTGAGCTAATTTGCCTAAATGATAAGCAATTATAGTGCTTTTTCCAGACATAAAAAAGATTATTATTTAACAATACTACATCATAGGCCTATTTGGAGTTACTAAAACATGATATGATTTTGATGATGATCTTTTTTGATTTTGTGCACTAAAGAATATTAACATACATACATTGGCATGTACATACAGCTTTGTGGCAATTTATAAGCACATTTGTATTAATACATATACATACATCAATAACAATAGTAATGCATATTTATAATAATACATATTTACAAATAGTCGTCTACATTTACATAGCTTTAGATGAAAAAGGAGTGGGATGAAATAACACTTATTTTCTCCCACTCCTTTATATTATTATTATTGTTAAAATTACTGCTATAATTACTTCTTTCTGAGCATTCATGATCAAATACATTCAGATACAGTATATCAAATATATACAATACCCTTATGGCCTTTTTTTTGTAATACTGATAACGTTTTAAGTATGGTTTTAAAATTGTTTCTCCAAAATATAATAAGTAAGGCATGGTAGTACAAGGGAACAGTAAAGTACATGGAGTGAATTGATATCCAGAAATTGTTTAGTTTTGTTTATAGTTGAAATGTTCTATGATATTTGGTTTTGTATGTGTCTGATATGTGGCCTCCTGAGCGTGTCATCTATTATTACTCATTTCATTTGCATCACAAAATGTAGAAATTGAGCGATTGGTATTAAAATGTCACTGAAGTCCCGTTTATTTGTACTGCTTATCAGCTAAAAGTAGTTTTAGGGCTGGGTTATTCTTTAAAAAAAGAAGAAGACATTGTTTGCTCTGGTCAGCTGCCCGTCATGTGACACAGACTTGCCCATAAGAAGCATGCAAACATGATTTTTTCAGGTTGGTTAGCAGATGCTCCAGGCCAGTTTTATAAGCCAAACGCCCAGAAGCTGTTGAGAAAAATCATTACTTCACCTACATTAAATCACAGATGGAGACTCAATAAACTCAGCTTGATACAATTCCAAATGAGACGTAAAGGTTTGCTTTTTACCCTCACCCCTCCTTATTTATTCATACAAAACTGTCACTGCAATCAGCTTTTTCAGCTTATCTATTAACAGTCCACACATTGCTGGACATTTTTTAAAATAATATCAACATAAACAAACCTGTTGGCCCATTTAAATGTAGTGTTGACTGGAGGCTCCATGAGCATGTGTCAGTCCCTCAATTCAAAAGCTCAGCAGTCAATTTGGGCTGGAAAAAATGGGCTGTACTTTGGGTAAATGGAAGCCACATCTGCAGCGAATGAAAAAAACACAGTGGAGGGGCTGAGCATGTTGAGAAACCCAGACGACACGCAAATACAAATTGCTCTGTATAAAAGGATGCATTGAATCGAGACCGCTGACAGTAAATAGAAGTGGACCTAATTAGCTGTGACCCCCATTGACTGTTACTCCAAAATAATTTTTCCAGCAGTTTTATTTCCGTTCTCATTGTCTTAACTGGAGGGCCATTGGTAAATTACTTCTACTTTTCCACAATCATTTAAGACAAAGACTGAGTCAAATCACTGTCACATTGCTCTGTGTGAGGATGCTTTTTACGGTTTTTAACTCCCAGTTGAGCTACTTAGCTTAAATGATAAGCAATTTAAGTGCTTTTAGACTCAATTGTGATTGCTCTTATGTTTCTGTAAACGATAAAGCAGTACAGGGTTGAAATGAGACAAATGGAAAAACTTGTAGAAAAAAGAAGAGCAAATAAATAAATCCAAACAATCCTAAAACAACGGGCAGTATCAAAAGAATAGGGAATTTGAAAATTATAATCTGGTCACAACAGGTCACATGCTTTTGTAATCTTTGTGCTGGTCCCAAGTGAGGAGAAAAAGGGATAATTGCATCATGAAGGGCATCTGGCTAAAACAAAACCATTGTAGATAAACTGTGACAAGTGGTTGGTAAGATTATTTCTGGTGAATGAATGAGAGGGCTTCCATACTCACTTCATTTCCTATGAGACTGAATAAGTCAGGATGACCAGGCTAGTAGCAACAGCTAACTTTTTGATGATTATGCTATATGATATCCAAATAGTGGTCCTAATACAAATTTTGGGAACTTTAGACTCTATAAGTTTAACATGGTATTGGCACTTTAGATTCAGTGACATTACTTTGGGTGAAATTTCAGTCATAACTATTGCCAGAAGACATGTTTTCAACTGTTTTCATATGAGTTATAGCCCAAAAAAAAAAGTGCCTCAATCACCTATTATTAAATATTGTGGCACAACGCAACCAGCGACAGAAGTGGCAGATTATGAAAACATTTAATTAATGCACAAAAGCTTAGCTGCACAAAGCAACAGCGCTGCCCCTTTAAATCAAGGTTAGAGAAAGAAGAAGTGGGCCATTTTTGTTGCAGTGATGGAAAAACAAAAGCGGCAGGGTGTCTGCTGGGGTGACGAGTGGGGAGGGGTGAAATGACAGCAGCCAAAAGAAATCAAATAAAAACTGACAATAAATGAAGTGCAGAGGAGGCCTGTGGTCACGGAGCACAAGTCGGAGGAGAGATGCTGACGACTAGAACTGCAAACTCAGCCTCTGTGCAGTTTATCCAATGCCGTATTTTCCTATTCCTGTTATTGTTCCATTTCCCAACTTCTTTCTCACTATCCTGGACTACAGTTTGTTTTTGATCTCCGCAATTTTTCCAACTATCTTACAATCAGTGTTTCCATTGTGCCATTCCCAAGCAAGGATAAATCCTGCATAAAACCAATGCCATATCAAAATGCCAACAGGCTAACCTTCCTAGCAGCAAGGGCGCTAACTGCAATGTTTTTCTTTTACTTCCACATTTATTTCGAAGCGTTATCTCCCATTTTGACTTTTTTTTTTTACCTTTTGTCCAGTCTCTTTTATCTTCTCCTAAAATTTCCCTCTTGCAATTTAAAGGTTACATTTAATAATACTGGCTAAAGGTTTTTTTTTTTTTTTTTTTTTTTCAAAGTGTCATAAAGGTTAATAATACCGGAAAGTGCAAGATCTACAATAGTTTGCAAAGACCGTTTCTCTTTTAACTTTAAGCACTGTCTTCATGTTTAAAAATGAAAAGCTAACATTCCCAGTAGCACGGGCGCTAACTGCTGCTAGCGCCGCAGGGCTTCACACACACTCGCAGAGACGTCTTCATTGTGTTGTAACAGCGTCTGGGATTCTCAAGGGCTGTAGGTGTTGAAAGCTGTGTCAAGCTGGGTGCTATAATCCAGGTAAGAAGAGAGAGATATAAATAAATCTTTTAGTGACTGTTTTAATACTGACTCTGCCCCATATGATCTTGAATGGGTTATGAGAAACAGAAAGGAAGGTTTTGGAACTAAAATTGAGGGTTTTTTTGTGAGGAGGAAGCAGGGGTATGTTGGTGGGTCCCAGTCAACTTTTAAATGTTTAATTTTTTTTTCTAGACAGTTTACATTGGAGCTGAAGCAGTAGACACTACAAGTAAATTGGCAAGGGATTTAGGAATTACAAGGAATTTTATGCCAAAGTAAAATACCTGTACAACCTCGCTTTGCTTAACAACAAGGTGACATTTTCCTAGGGGTCTACAGTATCTTTTGACATTGCAGGAAATGGTATCCATGGTTACAGCACATGGGCATTAAACATCCAAGGGTTGATTGACAGTGTCCTTGACAGGTGTAAATGTTTCTGGTGTAATTTTTTAGGTCTTTTTTTTAGCTTATAGTGCAGTCAAGAAGTGACAGGAAACTAATGGGGAGAGTCATTTGGTAAAGTGTTGGAGTCCAGACTCGAACCCATGACATAGAGGCCGTGCATATGTGCTGCAGTTCTTCCAACTGAGCTATACCAAGGCACAACTAGTTTGATTTTTTGGTGACCAATGTTTTACAGAACCAAAGTGATTTTTCAGAATCATTTTTGAATGCTCCTTGATGTCAATGTACTTTAAAATCTGTAATTAAACCAATACGCAGGCCTCATATTGAACACTGACATTATATTCAACTTCAACATGACCGAGTTCTACTTTTAGATATAGCATAAACCTAGAATACTGAAGAAGGTGTACTCTTTCTGGCAATCCCAAGCCTAGATAAATGGAAAGGCTTGAGTGTATGCCAAATCAATATGCAAAACCCAGAAGTGTAGAGTTTTAAAAGGGCTTGAGTATAGATTTTGGTAAAAACAGGGCTCTCATTATTGTCAATTATGGTTAATGAAGGGGGTATACGGGCTTTGTCCACAAAAACATGAAGACACAGATAAGTGTGAGTCTGAGTAGGACGTGTGATGCAGGCGATACAACTAGAACATGTGAGAAGCGTTTGTGAATGTGTCAAACGGCTACAGATCATGTGTTTGTTGATTTTACAAAACCTCACCCTCCCCACACTTAACGATAATTGTCTCTCCCAATCCAACAATGCCTTTTCTAAATCACTCTCTCCCACACATTTTAATCTCAGAGCAGAGATCCTAGTCTGGTAAATGTAGTTAATAATGTCTAGCAGGAGCCCCGTCATTCACAGTTCCAACACACACACACAAATGAAGATACTGTATATAATTAATTAGACAAAGGCAGACACAACGCGTATAGCCTCGTCAACAACTTCTCATAAACACACTGAAATACAAGCGATAACGGCGAAGTTAACACACTCTCCCAGACACAAAGCAATGGCAAGGCAGACACAAAGACACTATTTCTGACAGACGGCATGAGCCCGGCAACACGCAGCCGAGCCACCACCGATGTGACGCACAAAGCAGCCCCGCCAAAGAGCGACACAGCCCTCACGCACCACCAGCGCACCAGTGGAAACACGTCGTGATGCCAGCACACATCTACTGAGAAGGGCTTTATGTGCTGCATAATACAAGAGGCGTTTAACAACACAGGGGCTAGGCAGTACAAAAGGGAAGGGCCCATGCATCTGCAAAAAAACAAAAACATAAAAAAATCATACATGCATAGAGTACAATAGAGCATTCAGGAGCTTACAGAGAGATGCTTGTGCTTCTGAGGTGTCCAACGTGACAATAACAAGGATTTACATGTGTGATATGAAGTGGGATAGGCAGGTGTACGAGAGAAGGTGTCATGGTGGAGGATATGAAAAAAAAAATATTGTGGAAACGTTTTGGCAGCCTCAGTTGAAAGAGTCTTGTGTAAACCATTTAGTCTAAATATTGTGAAAGTGTATTTAATTAAAGTTAATTTGGGTTTTTGTGAATGTCCCAAGCCTGGATAAATGAAAAGGACTGTGTCAGGGAGGAGCATGTGATTGCAACACTTCTTTTGTCAACCAAATATTATAATAAATGGCAGCAGAGTGGTTAGCCTCAAAGTAAGGAGGTTGTAGGTTTGATTCTCGGACCGGACAAAAAGGATAGAGTGAAGTCTGAATGAATGTGAGTCAGTGGTTGTGTTTCTTTGTGTCAGCCCTGTGACTTAATAGCATTGTCGAAGGTGTATCCTGCTCAATGCCGATAGTTGCAGAGATATAAGTGAGAAAATGAATGACAAAAGAACTACAATGGTACTTATACATCCATAAAGTGAAGACAATCCAAGCACATAAAACTCTGAGTAGTTTGGCTTATACCTTTTTATGCTGCAGATGATTTCAGCACTTGGGTGAGTTGGCAATGACAATGCGGAAATGTTTTTATCACTGTTCGTAAATCTATTTGTGCACGCAGGTTTTAGACAGGGCTTCAAGATTAATACCCAACTCCTCTGTGACCTAATGAAGATGCACCATGAATATGACTTATCATCATCACAATGAAGCCTCACAAAGGTATTGAACAACAGTCAGCAGTGCACAATGCCCCTCCCTTGTGCAACCCCTCTTAAGATCTAGACACACACTACCGAGCACACATACAGAGGCTAACTTCATTTCAAAATCAATTAATTAAAAAGCATGGCCGTGTCCCTCAGGGAGTGAAAGACAAATTTGAGGAATTTAATCCTGGTACACAAATCAGAGCTGTTGGGCCAGAGAGAGATATAAGAGCACGGGATGGACAAGGGAGGTGGACGACCGCCAATGAATTTTAAAGAGGCGACTTGATTTAAGACATAGGGCTTGCACACAACTTCGTTTTTCTACTTCCTCCTATCCATCTATGCAAGTGTCTATACAGCTGTCTATGGGCTGTCCTGCTGATCTACTGTACCTATACAACAGAGTTAGAAAATACTGTTAGCATGGCCAGTTCTATGCCCATTGACTTTGCAATGTAAAACATGACATCCCTTTGCATTAAGTCATCTTAGTAGATTTCCTGTTATTTGCAACCATTAGTCTGATGTCTATCTCTTGAAATCCTAATTGAATTTTCATTAAATTTAGCTGCAGTACTGCAAGTGTCCACTGGTGGAATAAGGGATGCTAGGGTCATGGTCCGTGTATGGCCCATTTAAACTCAACCTTCTGTTCTTTCATTGGTCCATTTTCCCAGAGCTTGTGGATAAGGACGAACGGAGCAGTACATGCATTGACCACCGGGGGGACGCTAGTGAACACAGCTCAACAAGTCACAGCAGAAGAAATGGCTGACCTTATTAAGGAGTGACTAGAGAAAGTAAATCATTGTATATTCAACGACCACGACCATCTCCGTCAGCACTGTTGTGGTTGTTGCTCTTTTTCTTCCGTCTTGGTAAAATATTGACTGTCACTGATCGCCCCCTACTGGCTATTCCACATAACACACACAATGACATAGAAAACAGTTGGAAATATAAATGATATGACAATAACAACGCTTGGAAGAATGAAATGGGAGTATACAGTAAATGAGCCTGTACTCTGTGCTGTTCCCAAGCTTCAAGCCTGGATACATGGAGAGAGCTGCATCAGGAAGGGCATCCAGCATATTAAAAAAAAAATATAACTATGCCAAATCAAAATGCAAATCACTGCACACTAGGAGGCATATGTTTTGCTGTGGCAACTTGGAAGGGAAAGGTTGAAATGAAAGAAGGATGCTACAAACTGATGATAGTGAAAACACTAATGAATGAATTACAACATTCAACAGCTGTTCAGAGTGGATAAAGCTGAAACAATGGCTGTTACTAAATATTAATTTTAAAGAGGCAGCTTGATTTAAGACATCAGCTTACACGCAATTTAGTTTTTCTGCTTCCTTCTATCCATCTATCCAAGAGTCTATACATCTGTCTATGGTCTGTCCTGCTGATCTATCCACACAACCGGAGAAAAAGCCCTCTCAGCAGCAGTGTAGACAGAAAGCCCTTTGTGTATTAGTGCTGGTGGGGTACATCAGCACCCCTCTGTCCCTCCCCACTGACTATTTCCATTAGGTTTCTGGGCTCTTTTTTGAGATTTCATTGATTTTTTTTTTTTTTTTTTTTTTGACGCGGCGAGGCACAAGAGGTTCATATGAGTGCTCACTGAGGCTGTTCTAACCTCAGGCGAAAAAATCATAATAAAGAGTTAGTTTGCCTTTCTCTCCTCCCGGGTGTTCCTTAAAAAGATTTCCCCTAATAGGAATGAAAAAAATAACACCGGGAGATAAACTGTTCCATATGCCGTGAGTGTGCATGTGTGATAGTGAGAGGAGGCTTTGTGCGAGTCTAGAGTTGTTTGTGCAACGTGTGAATCTGTCAGAAGTCTTTCACCTAAGTGATAAAACAGTATCTTTTTAATGGAAATAAATGCAAGTCAAATAAACAGGATTTGCCTAATTGTACAGTGATTAAAGGTACAAATGGGGAAAGACAAATTAGGATGTGAAAACTGGTATAATAATCCTCTTTCGTTGCATCTTCTCCCTTAAGGGATCATCTGCTTCCTAGCATGCAGTGTTTCTCATACTGATTTGGCATAGGTTTGCTCTTCCTAATGCAACCCTTTCCATTTATCCAGACTTGGGACTAACACAAAGAGTCTACTGGCTTGTGACCCTTTGTGGCTGGATTAGATAAGTATGATTATAAAGCCCCTAAATGAAATATACATGTAGATATTTTCAATGGAAAGTCACATATATTTATACAATACTATGTTTCATTGACAATTAGAACATATTGTTAGTCCTAACCCTTGATTTTGCAATGTCAAATGGGTCTGTCACCTCAAGTCATCTTAGTAGATTTCCTGTTAAATGCAATAATCGGATACAAGCAGCAGTTTTCTTCAGGGTGGCTGGGCACTAGGGTGATAGGATGAGGAGTACGATCACCTGGGAGGAGCTTGGAGTAGAGCCGCTGCTCCTCCACATCAAGAGAAGCCAGTTGAGGAGAACATGGGGGACACTCTGAAGGGTCGATGTCTTGCAGCAGGCCTGGGATTGTCTAGGGTGAGGGAAGTCTGGGCATCTTTGCTTAGACTGGAACCCGTGACCCAGCCCCGGATAAGCAGTAGAAGATAGATAGGTGGGTGTACTGTCTCCTGAAACTGTTCTCTTTGTGCTGGTTCTAAGTGTGGATGAATGGAGAAAGTTGCATCAGGAAGGTCATCTGGCATAAAAAAAACATGTCAAATGAATGCGCAAATCACCAAGAGGCAGGTGATTTGCTCTGGCGACCCTGGAAGCGGTATGCCTCAAGGAAAGTAGGAGGATGCTACAAATCAATGACAATGACACCACAAATGAACGCATTAGCACAAACATGAACCGTCCCAAAAGCTGTTTGTAGTGGATCCAAAGATAAAGCTCTAAAAATGGCCTGTTAACAAATACTATAACAATGTATTATACCGTATGTGTGTTGCCAAGGGTTACAGGCCAGTGTTTTGTCCTGGCACATAGAAAAAAACGAAATGCCAGTAGCAGGGTGTATTCTTCTGCTGCTCAGCACTGCAACATTCAAAGACAAACACAAAGAGAGAAATGTCAGTCTAAAAGGACAAACATGCGGAAAATACCAGCTTGATAAAAGCACACAAGCCTTCATTTTTAAACAAGGTTGTTATAAAAGTTAAATCTTGAGAAATTAAATGCAAAATGGAACGCAAATCTGAACAATCTTTATTGATTTACTTGGAGTTTTATGCTATTCTTGGTGAATTAACTTGAGCATATACTGTTTGTTCTTGTCAAAGTCTCCAATTTCACTTGCTGAGCTTACATCTATAGCTCCGATGTTCTTCTTTACCTTATATGACCTCAAACTATTCATCTGTACTATGTGTGAATGCACAAAGTGAGAGTTCCATTACAAAACTACACAGTCTGCAGACAAAAGATGCGGCATATACAAGTCGGAGGGATGAGAGAGATTGAAAAAGGTGTGAAAGTGAGTTGGAAAAAGATGGTGTAATTGTTGACTGCTGGTCTGCTCTTATCTTGGTTTCTCAGGGCTCTTGTCTGGGCGCCCTGGCGTCTTACTCTCGCTCTACTATCTCTGGCCCCTGCTGAGAAGATGGACCAAACCTGGCATCCCATATACCATCCTGTGCTTTTTTCTCTTCTTCCCAACCTGGCACCCCCTCTCGATCTTCTCCCCTCTTTTATCTATTCTCTGTCATATCGCTTTGGCCTTATCCCACTGAGCATCTCACATCCTCCCCGCCTTTATGTCCGGCACGGCTGATCAAACAACCCAGCTGAGTGCAGAGAGCAGTGGGGCGGAGGAGACTAGTGGGGGATGGGTAGACAGGCTGGGGTCAGAGGTCAGCCTGCAATGCGACAGGGGGCAGATAAAGGGCTAAACCATCCTTTCCGAGCCACCTAGGACACCACCAACCAGCATTGACAATGAGTAGCTAACAGTCATGTCATGATGCATTAAAGTGAGATTTGGGAATTTTGGGGAGTGGGGTTATATGGGGTACATGTAGATAATGTAATAGATCATTAGATGGCATCCGGCACAGCCAAATTTGGAGCTGGCATATCTGGGTCAGCAAAAAACACACTTGAAAATCGAATATTAAAATATGATATGCACAGAAGCATCCTACTGTACATTTCAGTTGCTATAGCAAATGAAGTTGGTACAGTGTTTCCCAACCAAGGGTAAAGGAGTCCTTAGGGGTACATGAGCACTTTGAAGAGGGTACTTATAATGCATTTCAATTTATTTCCAAAATGATAAGAAGTTATTTGCCATCTTTTCATACTGAACTACTGAGACTTCAGAAAGACAAGCTCAAGTGTCTCACAGACTGATTAAAAGGATGTGTTAAAGAATATTAGTTGGACATCACATTACATTACAATATATTATATTAAATTACATTACATTTTGGTTCAATAGGTTCAAAGATGATTTATTTAAAAGATTTTTTTCATTTTATTATGTTAAGAATATTATCTTTTCAAGTTTATTTTGAACATAAAATAGTAAAATCATTTATTTTTATTTTATATTTTTATTTTAAACGCAGAGTGATGATTATGTATTCATTTTTGATCTTGAATTTGAGTTTAAAAGATAAAAAAGAAGAAGGATTTCTATATACTTTTTTTCCAGCTTGTCCATTTTACTCATGGTTGCTACAGCGAACCAGTGGCATCATCATTTAGAAGAGTTTTTACATCGGCTGCCCTTCCTGCCACATATAGTGACTAGCGTAGGCAATGTGGGTGACATGTCTTGCCCAGGGACACAAAGACAGTACGCACATCAGCTGAGATTCGAACTGTCTACCCTCCGGTTTTTGGACGAATGTTTAACCTACTGTCCCACAATTTGTGTTTACAATAAAATTTTAAATGTTTTTGTACTACTAGGACTACTTTTTGAAGAATCATGTTGAGTAAAGGGGTACTCATGGAATGGCAAAAAGTCCAAGGGGTACACGAGACAAAAAAAGATTGGGAACCACTGCGCTATATTATTCGAACCTGTTTATCTACACAAATCTACCCATGAGCCAATGTACTTTTTGTTCCAGCCCCAAACCTTGATATATGAAAAGGGTTGCATGAGGAAGGGCATCTGGTGTAAAAATGCCAACTCAATATGCAAATCACTGGACAGTAAGATTGTTGATCAATTGTTTCTTCTATTGAATCCGAACTCACTCAAGGTTGGCTCAATCTATTTTTTCTATAGCATAAATCCATGAAGCCTAAAGGTTAATCCTATCAACCTGTACTGTTTCCATAACAAAACAACGCATGCACAGCAGATGAACAGTATATAAAGGTCAAAGAACAATCAGTGTTCTCAATATGTAATCCTATGTAAGTCTAGTCTTCTGTCTATCTCATTTACATGCAATATTATACATCAAGTTGTTCTGATCCCCGGGAGCTCATTTCATCTTCGGTGGGTAATATGCAAAGCAGACAAGTGGGAGGGGAGGTGGCAGCAACAACAACAGCAGGTTTAAGATACGTGGGCTCCAAACAGCACAGTCTGTGTTTGCCTTTCATTTGAGGCAGAAAGGGCCCTGTTTAACAAATCTTTTTATGTGACACGGCAGAACAGTGACAGGTTTGGGTGCAGCTGCGAGCGCCAAAGCAGTTCCTCTCTCGCCGTAGATGAAAAGTGTTGACTCACGCTGGAGCCTTCGCATTGCAATCCCACCAGGCAAAATTGTCCCAGTCAGACAGTGGGCCAAGGCACGGCACTTCCCCTCTTCATCAGACTCCAAATTATTTTGTATATATCATGCTGTTTTTTTTTTTTTTTAACTGAGATTTCTTCAATTAATGGAAATACCCTGCATCTGTGGAGTCATTTAAAAGTGCCGTTCACACTCTGTCTGCTCTCCTTATCACTGTTGCCAAAAGGGTCCCATGGCACTTGAATGAAGCTTATTTTTAAGAGCCCAAGTTGTGTGTCATTGATTTTTATGCTAAAGTATATCATTGAAATCCAAATACAAAGTAATTGCCTTGGATTTTGTTAGAAAGAGCGTTATGGAGGTGCATTTCCAATTAGAGGTGCCACCTTGGGTAAACGTCTGTATTTTACTTTAACAGGAGCTAACAGCTAGCCTTGATTTCCTTACCGGCTGTGTTAATGCAAGACAAACAGCAGGAAATAGGCTGAGTTACAAACATTGAGCTGCTCACAGACTCACTCAGGGGCTGTCAGGGCGAGCTGTGCTGGGGCCCCCGCTGCCGATAAGCCTGGCCCCTCAGCGGGACTGTCCTGGTGAGAGGCCATTAGTCCAGCTCAGCTCCTTCCTGGATCAGCTGCAGCTTACCAGCCAGTGGGCCGCGGGGCAACTTTTTTTATTGTCCTCTCCAAGTTTATGTGAGTAAGAGGTGATGGAGGGGAGGGGCTGTGTGTGCAGTACAGTATATGTGTGTTCAAGCTGCGCACTCCCGGCACTTCCTGCCCGCTAACGGCCGGTCCCACGGTAGGGAGGTCGAGCTCCAGTGGACCAGAACAATGCCAAAAAAGGCTGTCATAAAAACAAACTAGCATGCTCTGGTTAGCAGCGGACGAGACGGTCCAGGGCCTGCACGGTAGCCCCACGGAGAGTCTCCTCTGCGCAGTCAAGGAGTTTACGCCGGTGCACTGTTATCTTCCTCTTAGAAAACACACATTTGCATAACTATGAAAGCAAAAATGAGTGTAGACTTAGAAGCAATAGCTGAATATGCATAGCTTTACACTTTTTGCTGCCAGCAACAGCAAACAATAGGAGCCTCTACAGACTGGGCCCAAACAGCTTTGACGTGTCACCAACTCCAGAATAACAAAAAGAGAAGCATTTAGAGGTGCTCTGTACACAACACACAGAGCAGACAAGTGAGCCAGAAAACATCTGCTGAGTCTGACAAACACAACTACAAACAGGCGGCCTGCTGCAGTGGGGGCCTCCAGAAACATACTAAATACCTACAGTGTGCCCCCTAAAACACACTTGGCTCCATGTCAAGGCTTTTGGCCAAGCATACAATCTATCCCCAATACAGCTCCAACCAGCGCTCAGCACTCAAAGACCCAGGAAACGGGCGAAAGAGGAAAAATGAGTCCAGCTGCTTGTTGGGGCGGAAATTACAGGATAAGTATCAAATAGCCTACAATGAACATTTCTCTGCGTCTTTCTGCCTCAGAGTCAGGAAGATGATTGAAGGAAGAAGATTACAAGGCTACAAAACTGGAGAGCAAAGATTTAAATACCAGAACATACAACTTTTTATGACCTGCGACCTTTCCATTTACATTCTTATCTTACTGTATTGAATTTCTTTCTACATGTAAGAAGAGAAAGAACATACAGTAACAAAAAACAATAATATCCACTTTTTCTTTTTTTCAAAACCAACATTCACTGCAAAAAAAAAAGTACATTATTTCCACAATATGTCAGCAAAGATCAACTAGTATGACTGATTAGACAGCATAAAACTTACTGAGTACTTACTTTAATCAATAATACACTGGCAATTATGCCAAGGGGCAGCCCCATAACTTTAGGAGTTACTGAATATTCTTGACATAATAGAGTTTATAAGTCATTGTTTGTCTTAAATCCACCCACAACTTGTATTAGCAAAATACACATTTAACCTTTTAAACTCCATACATAGTTCTCTACTCTATGGATTGGGCAGCACAGGGGGAAGTTTGACAGAGTAGGCAGCAGATGGCCAGTAGTGGTCATCTGGTAACAAACAAGCAGGTCAAGCTCAGTTCTGACACTCATAAAAATTGCAGGAGGCATAGCACAAACCCCCCTCAAAAGATGACCCCAGTAACTTTGAGTGAATGGCTGGACGGAATGGTTGTGCAGAAGAAAGCAGAAACCTTTATATAACTATGAGCGCTATGGATTAGGCTCCATCTGTTTACTCATTTGTTTTAGCCGACAGTAATTACGTTTGGGCGCTTCTCGCTGCTGTGTTCTGACACTTTTTAAAATCGCATTGATCAGCAAAGTCAGTGAAGGAAATTGCAGGTCAGCCTGCAAACATTTGATAAACCAAACTTCCACAGTACCATAAGTGTGAAGAGAGCTGGTGTGGCCAACAGTATTGGCTCCATGATAACTGCTCCAGGACCAGCCGCATGCACCGTATTGGATTTTCCAACAGTTGGTGGAAAAAGTTGTCAGGAAAGTGGTTCTCTTTCCTCTAGGCATTTTTTATTTTTTTTTAGCTGTCCCAGAGGACTACTGCATCTTTTATGAAAGGTGACAAATATTTATTACAGCGCTACTCTGTATAGTGATGCATGTTGGCATGTTTAAAATAAAGCCAATAAGTCCGAATTAAGCTGAATTGATCTGAAGTGATGGATGTGCTGGCTCCAGGCATTGTGGGTGCTGCCTTTACTATCATATCCTCCCACAGAATTAAACTACTTCCCTCTATCCCCACATAGTTTTCATTCACAATGGGCTGAGTATCCACTTGTCTGTTCAATTAAAGCTGAGCTATATAAGTGCTAAGTGCTTACACTTTGCCAATGCAAAAATGACCTCATTATGCTACTTGAATTGAGCCGAAACGAGGGAGCGAGGCAGACGGGGGGAGAGTGAAAAAGATGAGTAAGCTTGGAGTGATAGAGGAAGCAGCGAGAATGAGCTCAAAGGGAGGGCTGCGCTGCACTAGAGCTAAAGCTTCTTGGTCTCGGAACAACTGCAATCACAGCCGCTGCCAAAAGCCACTGGATCTATATCCCACTGGCTGACGGGAACTTGTCAACAGGCCTGAGAGCTACTGAGAGGGAGCGCTTCTCTGCACAGTAAAGCAATTGCACTTGGATATTGGTAATGACAGTTTGTACATCAAGGCAATCTGCATGTTTATGACAAAATACAGTGTGTGCAGGGATTCCTCACTTCATCCTCCTGTAGATAAGCATCTAACAGTGGGCTAAAGATATTATGGTTTCAATGATGATGATAGCCTCTGCTGTTGAACAAAGTTTTGCCATTTTTAAGGCTGAATGATATGACATTTCAAATAATTCCTAATACAATTTTGACTACAATTCATACATATTTTCATTTCCTCCTGCCCTTATGGTTTACTAACAAAGTATATGCTGTGCTCCCTTATTAAGTTGTGTTTCCACTAGTAAAATAAAAAGCATATTAACTGACTGCACAGCCCTTATAATCAACCTAACCAGCCCCACTTACCAGCCTAATTCATTTTTTCCTGTTGACAAGACAAATAAGTACTATGAGTGAGCTTTTCAAAGCGTATTTTTGTGGAAAAGCTAGTGTAGAAATATTTGACAGCAGGTACAGCGTTTGAGTGACGCACGTTGAGCGATGTCTAAAACCTGACACCAGTTGCTCACTCTGAGTCACGCTCATCTCTGCGATTTGTTTCATATTTTTTTCTTCCAACAGAAATTTGGAAACTTTATCTTCTTCTCTAAGTCTGTGGCCACTATAGATAACAAGAAAGAAAGCTGAGCAGACTTCAAGTCACATATATCTCCATTTATGACACACGTTCCAAAACAGAAACGTTAAAATCTCAACCATGACCACCTTTGACCTATGAAGCAGCGAGGGAAGACACAAAGACGACACCTCAAACGGGGAAGTCAAACTAAATGCTACACATTGGCAGTGATTCTCAAACTTTTTGGATCACCCCAGAGCATTATTATAGTGACAAAACATAGACTAAACCAGGACCGAGCTGCAATACACGCAATATGCTCACAATACATCTGTGTGCACCAATGTGGCAGGAGTTTTGACCCTTTGGCCCCCAAAACCTTACATCACGGTGTTGCCACAGGCCCAGATGCGTGCCTCTGTTTGTGTTTACTTGCCGGGTCTGTGTCACATGCGTCACATCAATGCAACATACCCACACATGTCCCACAGCTGGATGCATGCGCGTCGAAACTCCCGTGATAACAGGATGATTCGTTGCTTATGTAACCACGCGCATTTCCATATACAGGAACACACGCGGGAACGGATTGAATGAGAGAAAATGAACCTGAATGTATTTTTGATGGTGGGAGAGGCATTTCTCACAGTCTCCTCTCTCCGTGGCTGCAACAGTTGACGTGCCAGCTTCCCACCGGATTTGCGCGAACGGCATTTTTCAACAACAACAGCCTTTTCATCCCAGCAAGCAACAATTTAATTCCTACTCTATCATCCTTTCTTGTTCTTTTTTAAATATCTCATTCAGAGGCAGATTGGCTTTTTGTTTTTTTTCCCCACCATTTCAAACCGCTCTATGTGCCGCCGCCGTGCTTCCTGCTGAATGCGTGGAGAGAATCGCCCCGGCAGAGAGTATGTATGTATGTATGTGTGTGTGGACTAGAGATCCAGAGTTCAGGGGAGGCCAGATGAGCGCACGCAGATGGGACAGTTTGTGTATTTTGGGATGGGGATGTGTGCGTGTGTGTGCTGGAGGGGGACGGCAGGAGGCAGAACTCGGCTGAACTGACCCGTGTTTGGAGAAGACGGAGGAAGGGAAGAGAGGCTTGTTTACAGGAACATCATGGCAAATGGTCTAAAGTCGGGGCGCCGGGTCAGTGATATGAAACAGCTGTTGGATGCGCTCTCTCTCCAAACCGGTTAACAGAAACTTATTAGATTTTAAATGCTGTCAAATGTGCACAGCTGTGGACTGGAAATGACAGGGAGACAGTGTCAGTCTGGTTACAATTAGCCTCTCACGTGCAAACTTTAATGCTAAAATTGATTTCTGCTCTCGGCGTAATTTGGCATGGCTTAGACCTGGCTTAGCTCTGGTTTAGTCCAGTTTAAGGCCTTGTTTAGTCCAGGTAAACTTATGCCAAATCAATATGCAAATTATGGCCCACTAGGAGGCAGATGATTGGCTGTGGTGACCCTGGAAAAGAAAAGCCAAAAGGAAAGAAGAAGTTTAAATATGTAGTGCGAGAGTCTATGTGAACCGAAGTGATAATCAGGATTCCTAAGCCTATCCCAATGTACTGAAAATCTAAATGCAAAAGAGTTGCTTCCATCAAATTTAAAATGGGCCTATTAATTTTCCAGAAATTGTCAAATATTTCAGCCAATATGCTGGATAAAATATGATTTTGAGATTTGCAAATCATCCTTTTTGGACTTAGAGTGGTATTAGCATAATGTCATGCTGTAGTCCATGCAAGCCTAGGTCAGAAAACGTTGACATCAAAGAACTAAAGACAGAAAAAAGATTGATACTGTTACTTATATAATGGAAAGTGTATGGAAAATTAAGTTACAAGCCATATCTGGTCACAAGTTATCTCTTCATAAACAAAACCTTTATTTATGTCAGAGAACTAGCCTTATTTTCCTCTTGTGGGCTGATCATACTGACAGATAACTTTCTTTGTAATAAATCATTAATATTACAACCACTAATCCCCGCTTGCTTGTATTAAAGCTTCAGTACACAGACTATGACTTGTGTCTCTTGCCCGTATTGTGCAACCATCAACTTTTGCAGAAGTCCATGCAGCAGCCTCCCCGTGACAGTGGCTGCTCTGTCTACAGGACGTGTGTAGGTTTAACTGTGTGTGTGTGTGTGGAGTGTGTGAGGGGAAGACGGGCCGGAGCTTGTCAGGATGTGGACTCTATTGTCTGTCCCACAATGGAGAGATTGGGTCGGGAGGCGTCCTGTGGCAACTCTGAATGAAGCCATTAACATCTGGGACATGGGCTCTCCAGTGCGTTAGTGTCCCTGCTAAAACTACTGTATATGTCTTCATAAAAACAATTCAATTTCGCCCTCTTTGCTATCTTTTTTATATAATGTGATTTTAAAAGGTGCTCCAACTTGATTCAGCAAATTAAAAGGCGAGTAAAGTGAATTTGAGCTGAATAATCCTCCTCTACAAACGTCTTCTAAAATGTCATTGTACAGCACAGCGCTGAGGTATAGCCCTAATATCTACTGGTACACTGTAAAACTGTAAAAAATAAGTTTATTAAACTCAAAAGAACTGTTGAAACCAATTGCCCCCAAAAAATTAAGTTTAAAATGCATGTTTGTATAATAATTTTTAATTTTTTTTTTTTTTATTGTGTTTATATAACTTTATTAATGCATTATTTTTGCTTTACAGCTCTATTTTTAAAGGGTATTATGGTCATTGTTAATATTAATTTCTGCTAATTACATTTGCTTCTGCCCTTTTGGCTTTTCTCTAAAGGAGTCGCTACTGCAAATCATATGGGGTGTACTGATTTGACATAGGTTTTGCATCAGATGCTCATTCTCTACATTTATTCAGGCTTGGAACTGGCACAAAGAGTACTAGCAGTAAAAAGATCAACCAACGAGTACAACTATAACAGTTCAAAACCAACAGACGCTGTAGGTTACTTTTTTTTTCATATTCCTATTACGGGTCGGGGAGTAACTGGAGCCTATCCGAACAACTATGGGCTTAGGCAGGGTAAAGCATGGACAGTGGACAGTTAGTTGCATGTCTGACACATACAGACATGTACTGACAGGCAACCATTTTCTCTCACATTCATTCACTTTAGAGGCAATTTAATGTCTCCAATTTCCAGTCATCTTGAATAATTCTTTTAGCAGAGCTAAGTCAGTAAAACCTCTTTTAGTAAGATGCCCCTTCTGGGTTTTACAGTGTATATTACTTTCATTAATCACCCCGATGACACTAACACACCGCGACGTGCACCTAACCGCTTACCGGCTTTATGAAAAAGAAAGTTTACCGCTCATATATGAGACAAATATCCCCAAGGAGAACACATCCTCAGGCACAATAACGGCAGTGTCAAGCTCCCTCCCACACAGCAATAACTCCGCTCCACTAACTTCTCTCCCACAAACACCTCTGTCTCTAGGTTTAAGGGCTTTTTTTTTTTTTTTTTTTTTTTTCCACAGCCCCCTGCACTGTCTGATTGTTAACTGGCACTGGCACCATCCAGCTTGTAAAATAAAAGGAAAAAAAAAAAAAAAAAAACACACAACTGGAATTGCCTTAAGCTTATATGCTACCTTTTAGACAAGCCTCACTCAGTGTCCAGCGAGCCCACTTCCCCTCCCCAGCCAGTAATTACAATAATCACTCAACTGAAGCTAATACTTACTTCATTATGGTAAAAAAAAAAAAAAAAAAAAATCAGGAGGGAAAAGGAGGCACTTTAAAACAGCAGACTTTGTATCGTGACAGATGGTTTTACAAGGCAAGGAAGGAAATTTGACTCAAGTAGGTCGGTTTTTTGGACAGCGGACTATCACAAAAAGATACAGTCGCCTAAATGTATTGTCAAAACATTATTAACCCAACGTTAATCCACTGAGTTAGGCATATTTCCAACACTTGGCATATAGCACTCAAAAATAAATGTAGCTTTTTTTTTTACTTCACTGCAAGGAAAACAATCATATCCAGAGAGAAGCAACTGTTCCTATCACAAAGATTAAAACATGCTTCAGATAGGGATTAAACAGAGTACAAGGCCAGTGCAGAGTGGAACATGTGCATTAAGAATAATTGCTGAACTGTTACAGACTGACAATAGAGGACGCCTGACTCAGTGCTACTTTCTGCAACTTCATTGTTGTCATTTTGAACGCAGTGAATGAACGCCAGCTCAATGCAAAAGCTGACCAAATATAAAAAAGTATAGTAAGAAAATAGAAACACTAATATAACTAGTGTTGCCAAAGTTATCCACGTGACATGTAAATATAAACAGTTTTTTTTTCCTACTTTTTGACAGGCAGGATAAATCACGTGACAAACAATATTAAACCGCGGTGAAATAATGGATCGGAGCACGCACTGACGTCTATTGCAAAACGACTCCATAAATCCCCAGCTCTGTGTTGTAATACAGAGAGTTTTTTTCTGTACAGGCATTGATTACAGGAAACAGCAACGCAGTGATTTGAAAACGCACTACAGTGAGTCCCTTCCAGCCCGCAGTGCGCTTGTGTTTACACTGCGCGAAAGTTGCATCACATACAGCTTTTGAATCCCACAGCCACGGCACCCAAATACAACGTGAGCGCACAAGCGACTCAAAAATACCCCCCAAAGAGATCCGCACAGTATCGTAAAAGAGGAAGGGGGCTTCATCCGTGGCAACAGTTGGAGACAGATCCATGTACCAGGACGCAGCATACAGTCTGGTTCCCTATATAAAGCTTACTCTGGTTTACTTTAAAACCCAGCCACAAAGCAGTACGACAAATAATAGCCACAAACTTACCTTGTTATTACGCAGATGGTGGTGATGATTGGAGGCAACGCGTCCTGCGCTTTCCCCCCTCACGTCTCTTTCTCTCTCTGTGTGTCTCTCTCTTGCGTTAGATCCACTATCCGTCTTCCTCTCGCTCCGCTATCTGGGCTTTGTTTGAGAATTTAGACTCACAAATTATTCCACATCGTCACCAACACGTCTCACAAACTAAGTCCAAGCTTTCTTCTCCTCTTCGCGTCTTCTCTTTTTTCGTATTTGTAGACTACGAGGCGAAGCGAGCCATATGATCATGTCATTCACTTACTACACACAGGGACTGGCTCTCCGCGCAACTCCCTCCCAAGGCTTTGTAACACGAAACCAGCACGAGGAGGAGAAGGAGGAGGAGGAAGAAGAAGGAGAAAAAAAAAGAAAAGAAAAGCGTGAATTTAATCCGCTATCTGGGACGGACTACATGCGTCTGTCCGCTTCAGTGTGTCTCTCCGCGCGGAAGTTTCAGCAGTGAGTGTGTGTATAGAGTCAGGGCTTTACATCGCAGTGGTCGTGGCGCTGCGTCTCTGTGCCAATCTTCACTGGAAATGATGTGTGTGCGTGGCGCAGCAGAAGCAGCGGCAGCAGAAGCAGCGTGTGCGCGCCCCCAGCCCACTTCTGCAGTACGCATCGCAGCAGGGACCCGCGAGGGTTTCAAAAAACGCTCACAAACAGGTCTCCGCCCATTAGCCTCTGCTGAACAAGGGCCCCGGCTGAGTCGAGGGGCCCCTATATAGCAGCTATTACACCGCTTGATTAAGACGCGTTCATTGTGTGGAGAAGTTTGGGGCAACGTGCTTCCCAACCTGGGGTCTGACCCGAGACACCAGAGCTCTTTTATGGGAGTCCACGGGCAAATGAGCATTTAGTGCTGGAGTGGGGTGGCCCCAGCTTAAAGGAGGCATTGTTCTTCCACCGGGATCTGCTTTTACCTTCGCTTCCTGTTCTGGAGGAGAGATCCTGAGCAGGCACCAGCGCCCACATCCAAACAACACTTATTATACTGATCAATAATATATTTATTGTTTGTTGTATTAGTGTGTTTGTATTTTTTTTTTTTTCAAATTTGATTGTTTTATTATGATTTTAATTAGATTTTAATTTAATTTTATTGGAAAGCACTTTGGTCATCATAAGTGTTGTAAAGGGCTATATAAATAAATGTTGATTGATTGATGTTGAATAAGTATAGATAGCAGTGGTCTATTGAAATGACTTAATGCTTTACTTTTAGTGCTTCTAATATCCAAAACTTTCATGTGTGGTTATTCCAATCAATATACTACTACTGCTAAATGATGATGCAAAAGTAAACTGCAGACAGGGGCGTTCCACTTGGGTGTTTTGACCGTGTCAATTGGTTTTTGGGCCATAAACAACAATTTGAACAGCTTACTGTCATTCAAAGCATTGATTGAGCCATTTTATGGAAGGAACTCATCTGAAGATAATTCAGAGGTTATTGTGGGTTTTAGCAACAGAAAACGCCCTCTGTAGTACCTACCTCCATGGGCAGTTAAAGTGCTACATTAAGGACCCATTCACACTTAAAAGCACTTACACATTTATATACCAGTATGCAGACACTGGAGGCAAGGCGGGTTAAGTGTCTTGCCCAAGGACACAACGACAGTATGCGACAGTGGGGGCGGGGGTTTGAACGAATGGCTCTACCACCTGAGCTACTGCTGCCCTTGTTGGGTGAGGCATGGGCGCAGAGATGGAAGGGCATTAAATGTAAACTTTGCTTGAGTACAACGTAAAAGACTGGTAATATTACTAGTACTATTGTACTATCCTGGCTCCAACCCAGGACCTTCTGATTGCAAGGGCTGTGTACAGGGCGTAACATCAGGCAGTGCAGCCAGTGCAACTTCACTGGGATCCAGAGGGTTTAGGGGCCCATTAGAGTGGGTCATTGTTCATCTATGGTCAGGTCTAATTCATAATATAAATATAAAATATGCATACTAATTAGGAGATGCACATAACTCTGTTACAGAATTTAACATTAGTTCAATTTTAAATCTTGTTAAATTCATAAACTCCTAGCAAAAATAACAAAAAACATGTATTTTTTTAGGATAAATACACAAATTGTAACAAATTTTCATAAAATATTTTCACAAAATTGTCCCTAAATAGTAATGCATAAGCCCCTGTTTTTTTGTATTAAACTCAGCATTAACATTTTATAAATTAAAAAGCTCAATGCACGAACCTGAAGTACGGAAGGGGTTTCATAACTTTAGGGCCCATTCTGAAATCTTGGATTGGGCCCCCACATCACTACCACTACCACTACCAAGTTACGCCACTGACTGTGTACTCCACACTATGCACTAAATTACTTGCACAACTTCAGAAAAGGAATGAAGAATGAAACATTTACTCTAGTACTAACAACATTTACAGAGATCAAACCTCCCAAATATGACAGTGACATTTCCCCAGATCATGTTACACTGTCAGAGGCACCTCTTGGTCTCTCAGCCCAATACTCACACTTAGTTCTCCTCCTCTTGACCTTCACTGTAGAGCCTCACTTTAAAATGAAGTGTGTCTTTTGATGTTTCTCTATAGCAGGGCGCAGACGAGAGCAATGCTTCTCCCCAGATCAATACAGCATTTATACAGCAATATCATTATTAGGCGCACTCCTCGCCGTGGTATCGAGCACAGCTCACAAAGGAAAAGGCAGCGTGAATGAAAATAAACTCAATTCAGGTGAGGCTCTTCTGAGAAATCTCTTTTACCAAATGTTTTGTTTCTAGTGATTGTTTTGATTCTGGAAAACAAAGGAAAGAAACTGGGTTGGGGAATAGTGGTGAGTGCATGAAGCTTTAATAATTGTGGATCAAAACAACTGACATGAAATACACACAGGATTATGATCCAAAGATTAACGGCACAGATTAGACAGTCAATATTAGAATTATAATCTAGATGGATTAGCCCAAAAACAATGGCAGCAGGGGTGACCAAAATAATTTGTATTGTCTTGTAGAATGTAATATATCTGCTGATACCATGGGGCCTTTTAACCCTTGCACCAATCAATATGCTGAGTACGACAGAGACTGTTTCCCACTGGAGGAACCCAGGCATCTTTAATTTCTCTTTCTGCTGCAATAGACTCTCTGCTTTCTTCTTTCAACTGCTTATTGGAACCCAAGCCAATGTGAACTTATCTGCAGCATCCGAAATTTCTACAAAGCTTGTTGTTGAAGCATGAATTTCAATTAAATATTATTTGTAAAGCATGTTTGAAAACAACCCTAGTTGACCAAAGTGCTTCAGGCAGTGTAGAAGAAATACAATCCAAGTTAAAATATTATAGTTATTGCAAAACAAATGTTGTCAATAAATACAGTCTAGGAAAAAAAATATGAAAAAATAGAGACAATAAAATACCAAATAAAATGTGCAATAGTAGTATGGATTAAAAAAAAAGAAAGAAAAAAGATAATTAATAATCTTAGTTAGCACTATGACGAGAGATATTTAATAGTACATTATCTATAAGCACAATAATGTCCTGGATTAAAAAATAGAAAAAAGATCCATAATGACGGTTTTTGGAGGCTTAAATAAAATACTATGCTTTTTATTTTTAAAAATCCTGCAAATTTATATTTTTTTTTTTTTTTTTTTTTTTTTGTGTAGCCAAAATATCTTAACCCTTAAAACAGTTCATTAAGACAAGAGATAATCTCTACTACGAGATATGATACGCTATCTATAAGCTATAATGTTTTTAGTTTTTTTAACTGGTAAACACTAGTCTTCCAAATTAATGCTGATAATGTTGACATGTCTTGTGTGCACTCAACATTTTCTTTTTCCTATAATGTTAAAGATCAGAAAAAATTCATTCTGTCAAAGTGTAGTTAGAGACAGTCTTATCGAGGATGTTATTGTAATGCTATAGGATGCTCCATTTCTCTGAACTGCTTATTGGAGCTCAAGCCGATGCTAAATTATGTGCCATCATCCAAATTTGCATCTTGTCTGATGCCTCTGACGTGTCCCAAATCCTCACAGATTAACCAAATAAACAAGGTTGACTTCTTAAGATCATATTCTGACACATACATCAGGTTGGAGACGCCTGGCATGAGCCTGTTCGCTTTGAGAGATAATGAGTTTGGATTTAGGACACTCATTTTAAACTTGGACTCATTACACACAGTGATAGAAAGAGCTCAGAAGTAGCACAGCCCCGGGCCACATCCTGGGACTCTCAGGGAATGTGTGTTAGAAGGTTGTGTTTAGTATGTAGTGCTCCAAGAATTTAAAGGAAAGTCAAATAGATAATGACATTCTAGGGGCCCTCTCTGCTGGGGCACCCACTGTAAAGAAGCAGCTGTGGATGCCAGGATTTTACTGTAAAAAAACAAAACATTGACAGTATGAACATTTTAAAGTAAAGTACATTTGTTTCTACAGCATGATGACATGGCTCACACTGTAAAATGTAAAATTTACAGTAAAATACTGGCAGCTGTGGTTGCCAGAATTGAACTGTAAAAATTTTGTGTGGACATAAAACAGTTAATTACAACACTGTAAAACAAGATTTTTTAGGGTAATATTCTAACAACCATAGCTGCCAGTATTTTACTGTAATTTTTACTGTGCATGGTTTCTGAATAATAAAAACATTCTGTTGTTTTAATGGCACTGTACTGTATAAAAAATAAGGTAAGCTTTATTTTGTCATCATAGTTTTTACAGTAAAAATTGACCAGTAATTACCAGACTTTTTTTTTTTTTTTTTTTTTTTTTTTACAATGCAAAGTCTCTAGAGGCACTTCTAGTTAGCTTTAAATTTTAACAGTTGACAAACATAGGTTAAGATTACATATTTATTTTTTATCTCCACCATTATATTTAGTGTATTAGTATATTATGAATTCAAATATGGCCACAAGAGGTCACAAGCCAGTGTACGCTTTCTGCCAGTCCCAAGCTTGGATAAATGATGAAGACTGTGTCAGGAAAAGCATCTGGCCATTTTTTGTCAACCTACACCATAAAAATTGACCAGTAATTACCAGACTTTTTTTTTTTTTTTTTTTTTTTTTTTACAATGCAAAGTCTCTAGAGGCACTTCTAGTTAGCTTTAAATTTTAACAGTTGACAAACATAGGTTAAGATTACATATTTATTTTTTATCTCCACCATTATATTTAGTGTATTAGTATATTATGAATTCAAATATGGCCACAAGAGGTCACAAGCCAGTGTACGCTTTCTGCCAGTCCCAAGCTTGGATAAATGATGAAAACTGTGTCAGGAAAAGCATCTGGCCATTTTTTGTCAACCTACACCAAATCATTATCAAAACCACTGCACAGTAGGAGGCAGATGGAAATATATCATGGATTGCAACAAAAAGTTTAAAAAGCAGTCATCTGGATGTGTTTTTTTAAGTTGTTTAAAGACGTTTCACCTTTTGTCCATGAAGCTTTCTCAATTCTGAAATGAAACTGGTAAGAGAGCTGGTTTATATGCTCCTAGGAAGGAGGAGATTTTAAAACTGAAACTAAATTATGAGAATCTTCACAGACATGTATCATGGGTTGTGTATATGTTAATTAAACATGTTGAATAATGCCTTTTGATGCCGTTGCACAAATAGTCACTGGCCAAATCAAGAACACTGAAGGAACGTGTGTTAGAAGGCTTTAAAGAGTTTAGTATGATGAAAGTAGTCCTTCAAGAACTTAAAAAGGAACTGATATTGACCTTCCTGGAGAAGCTAAGAATAACACTTCAAAATGTAAATGGTTTAGATGAAAATTAATTTAAAGAGATTATTCACACCAAGGTTGGATAAAATGGCCTTCAGATGTGAAAAGGCAGTCATGTGTGAAACTGCACGCCTGACCTCTGCTAGAGTTTATTGATGTGTGTGCCGGCCTATTCAGCAGCCGCTCCAGATAAATAAGAGTTTCAGCAAAGCGGACAACTTTATGTGTCTCTCAAAGTGTACTCAATTTCCCCTAAGACAAGGTAGATTTGGAGCCCCCAGCTCTGCAAAAGCCATTCATATTTGAGTCAGAAATCAAGCCACAGTGCTGACAATCCTATACATCGCTGGTTTAAATGTTTAGGTTGTCCATAAAGCAGCTTCTGTACAGGCGGCACATTCATTTATTTTCCCTGTTTTAATCAGATTGAGGCATGGCATGAATGTGGGGTTTCTGAGGAGTGACACCTCAAGTATAGTCCTGGTTTAGCCCTGATATAGTCCTGGCTTACTCTCCTTATTTCTGATTTCCATTCATTTATTTTTCTATTAAAGTTGCCATGTGTTTCAAGTGCTTATCAGATGGAGGGTCTGCGTGAATCTGGAGTTTCGTGTGGCGCCGCTGTTAAGTTTAATTCACACCTCCAGTCTAATGAGAGCTCTTTCTTTCCTCTTTTATGATTTTTTTTTTTGTTCGAACACCTGCGGAGGGCGTGAAGGAGCACTTAATTTGCCGGTGTTGGTGTTTATCAGACGATGTACAGGCGTCAATAGGCTGAAAGGGGGAAACTTTGTGCGCGCAGCTATAAGCGTAAGGCCTTGAGAGTGTGAAAGCATAAATTACAGCCTAATGGCACAGGCAGATAGCGGCTGATAGCGAGTCAGCAGCTTGCAGCGCGCACCCACCATTTTTCAGAGCGTCTGATAAACAATAACAAGGATGCACCGGTAATTACGACACTGCAGCGCCATGTTTTTTTGGGGGGGGGTTCTTTATGCAGGAATTAATATGAAAGGATAAGAAGATGCCTATTTGCATTTTCTTTGGAGAGGGTTCAATAGATCATTTGTAGATAAGAAAGTTTTTAAATAAGTTACTTGAGTGTCTTCAGTAGCTGCAAAAGTAAGTTAACTTAAGGCAGTATGGATTTGTAGCCTGCATAGAACATGCACATGAAGCTGTAGTGTAAATTCAACCAGGAAGACTGATTTCTTTTCCCCTTATACCCTATCATCTGTCTGTCACTGTCAGCCAATCACAGCGTGCCACCTGCCTCTCATCCAATCACCTCTCAAGCCATTCTCACATATATACACACGCCTTCCCCCCTCAGTCATCCTGCTGTTTCAGATAGGTGCTGCAACCCTCCTGCACCCCCAGCTCCACCGCAGCAGCAGAACCATCATCCTCCTCAGCCTCTCCTCAAATTAACAAATTAATTAATAAAATGGATTATCTCCTTTTCTTATTGGGGCACCACAGTGAATCTTCTGTCTCTGTTAGCGCTCCATTTATTAGGAGAGGGCGATACTGTTTTGTTTTTTTACCGATATAATACCAAGTAAATAACAGGCCCTTATCGCTGACACTGATACCGATACATTTAAACTTTAATAAGAAGCCTATGCTTTCATGTAAGGACTAGCAGTGTGTCATCGTATGTTAAATCTGAAGACATTTTTTGACCATGAAATAAGTTTGTTATTGTTGCTTTACAGTGTTAGGTGCATGTGAAATCCCACATCTGATTTTAAAGGTACTGTAAGCAGCCTGCGCTCATACTGGTTTGAAAACTGTACTGCAGTCTAAATCAAAACAATGGTCTGTGGGTTGCCAGTCTTTCCACTTTTCTGATTGGACAATCGGCAATGCAGGGTTTTAGACCCAAAGCAAAAAATGTAAACATAAACAACTTGGGCATTACAATTAATATTTTTTTATTGTGACTAAATTATCTGTACCACAGTTATCAGTATACCTACTATTTGTTTGCCTCATATCTTGGGACATATGTGGGTATTTTTTATGAAATATCAAAATATATATATATATACTGCTTATAGTACCTTTAAACAGTTATGGAAATAAAATAAAAAAATGTTTTTATTAACATAAAAAGAGAAAAATCCAGGTTTTTCAGGGAGGGGAGGAGGAGGAGCAGAATCAGTCTCATGCTACTATCAATCTGATACCAATATTAACGTTAGTATTGATACTATTAATATTTGGATCGATCGGCCCATTCCTATACGCACTTGAGCTTGTCACAAACAGTACACTGTTTTTTGGGGTATTATTTTACAAAAATATACCACAGTGCCATGTGATCTAAGCCCTTTTCATTATTTTCCTGTCCAGCAGCTGTTATCATGATAGCCAACAACAGCTCACAGCTAGTTTTTTTTTTTTTTTTTTTTGGCAAGTACTATTTCTCCACTAATTATATCCCACCTCTACCTTAGCTCCCAATTTTTTGCATTTCTACTCCATTGTTCTGCATATGCTTTATCACATTATTCATTAAAATATTATTTTAAGTCATGATTTGGAAAAAAGCAATACCTGTGCCCCCTCACAGGTAACACCTAGAAGGGCATCTGACCTAAAACTTACTCCACATTAAACATGCAAATTACTGCATGCTAGGAGGCAGAAGTTAAAGTGTCAGTTATAAAGCAAGGATTCTTTGTTCAACACTGATACATTATACATTATTAGTACATTTTAATAAAATATCAATACAGTAAATGCATTAGTATTCAAGATAGAAAACTAAGCAGCTATAACCTCATGGTAGTTATCATATAAAGTCCAGTCTAGGAAGTTATTTAGTTCTGAAAACTTAACATTGCTGGAGGCCTTTTTGTTTTGGAGATTTTGGAAACAGCTCTGGGGAATGGGGATATAATCAAATAGACTGCAGCCCCTGTCCCATGCCGAAAAACACTGCTATCAGAAACGTACAGTGAGCCGACAGACAAGTACGTGATGCAGGATGTGCTCTAATCCACTGTGTTCCCACTCAGGACGTCTGGCTCCAACTCTCCATACAGTCGACGTAGGAGGGATTAACTCTAGTGCTGCACAATTCAGGTCAATCTACCCCCACCCATCCACCCACCCACCTGCCAACAATGGGACAGGAGATTTTGCTGGTATTGATGAAAAACCTAGAAAGGCAAAAATGTATCTTATAAATACTCAAATTGAAATGATCCACAACAACACTGAGCCAGGTCAAGTCTTTGTTTATCATAGTTTCGTCCTATTTTTAACATTTAACATACTTATCCCATATTGATTATGTTTCTAATATGGTCTACTTTGAGAATGGTCCCAGGACGACTGGTACCGAGGTTGTATGAGTGACAAGCAGCAACAGGAACGTTATTTAGCACTTGTCGGCAAATGCAGAAAGTGGTTGGGCTGGCGAGAAAAATGGACCGAAGTCTCATTACGAGGGAGAGCACAGGTCGTGTCCCATGACGCTTTTGCTCCTTTTGCATCACACTCTGCTCAGTTTTTGGGGCTTTTCCATCACACTTTGGGTTCGCTTTGGTGGAGATTTGTCATATTCCAAATTGCAGGAGCACTTTTCAAAAGCAATTACTTCATTCACCTCGTGTTACCTCTTCATTACCAGAGTGTTTTTAATAGCGCAGGTGTATTCACAGCTTTTTCAGTGAGGCAGGTGGGAGATAGACATGTGAGGATGAAAAGAACCCTGTTCACTTGATGCCATTTAAAAAGTTTTATACATTCATTTCATCTTTCTGTATTGATAAGACACCACTCGGATTATAGTTCAGAGGTGGAAGAAGTACTCAAAAAAGCTGAAGTACAAGCGCTGTTACTGCAAATGAATCTTACTCAAGTAAAAGTAGTCAACAGAACTATTACTTGTGTAAATGTAAAGATGTACTGGTTGTAATGTTTACATTGAAAAGACTTGGTGCTACTACAAGTACTACTAGTACTAGGACTATTGTTACCACATTACTGCTACAAGTACTACTGATGCTACCACTACTGCCTCTACTATTACTACTACAACTGCTTTTACCACCACTACTACTACTACTGCTACTACTACTACTTCTATCATTACCACTGTTGTCATTACTGCTACAAGTATTACTGGTGCTACTACTTATGCTACTACTACTACTGCTTCTGCTGCTACTACTACATCTACCAGTCCTAGTACTGCTTCTGTTATTACCACTATTACACGGTTGCCATTACTTCTACTTTTACAAATGGTGACTCTGCTTTAGCTGCCATTCCTCACCAGTTTAGATTTTTGTGAATTTTAAAAATTTTTACAACTTTGAATCTCTGTTGGACTTGTAAGTAATTTTGTACTAGGAAGCACAGGTAACTGCACATTTGTGAAAGTACCCTTAGAATTCTAGTTCTATCCGCATTCTGAGTAGTTTTCAGATATTTAGGTTTAAGGTTTTGATCATAAACACAGCAAAACAGACACAGGGAACATATTGCTTTAAAATACATGGGATTTAAAGGCATCCTAAAAATATTTTAAATATACTATTTTAAAATCTTTGAAACTTTTGAAATGGGACCTTTGGTAACTGGTCATTCGCAGATAGATCCTTCTAATTCTGAATACCCAAAATTCACTTGGAATTATAAGGTTCTATCTTATGAAACCTATAAAAATGTATATGTTATATGTCAGCAGTCAACATATTTTTTATCATTTAACTGTTTTTAAGAATACATCACACATTTAAATGTAAAATGCAATACACTTTGACAATATTTAGAATTTGTTTGCATGTAAGCAATAGGCCTATATTTTTATGTTTAATGCATTATACTTTCTTATATCTTGTTTATACTTTTCCAATGTATAAATGTTATATAAATAATAGCCACTTTTACTGCTATTACTATTGGTACCACAAATACTACCACTACAACTACTACTTCTACTGCAACTTCACACTGAGATACATAAAGTTTACTCCAGTAAAAGCACTTCTTGTTGCTCCAAAATGTCCTCAGATAAAAGCAAAATGTACTTAAGAAGTGCACACTGTTCAAAAATACAGGCTATTAGTTGTAGTAGTAGTAATATGTAGTTACTTCCCTGCTCTGATATAAGAGCCATAATAACTGATGCTATTTTTTTCTGTTGACTGGCATCACTCTAATTAAAGTCAGTAGAAGTGACCTTGTAATTGAAAAATAAGTCTATCAAATATGTAATGAAGGACTTGAGCACACATATAATAGCTCTTTAATATTAAACAGCAGAGAAGCCGGAGTTGTCATAATCAATCTAAGGGTCTTTTTGCAACGTTAGCTTTTTGACAGAAAGCACTTTTCCGACGCTGCTGATCTGTCACATTTCATCTCATTGCAATTTCATGGGTAAACATTCGTGGAAACCAAGTGAAGAAATCTCCTTTCTCCATCTCCACTGAACGTCTCAGTACCTCTACAATCGCCTGCTGCTTAATATCTATTGAGATGAGTGTATTAATGTGTTCCATGAGGTTTTTTTTTTTTTTCCTGCAGTAGTCGTAGGAAATTGCAGTTTACCACAATACCAATTCATTCAGCTTGTGTATTCATTAAAATTAGATAAGTGACAAGTGAGTGCGTTTTCAAGGAGGGAAAAACAGATAATCACTTGTGAATTGTTTTTCATTACCACTTTATTATAATCATTATTTCATTATAATCTGGCTTGCAGTTTGAATGCTAGCATGTTATGGGAATAATATGACCGACTTTCATCCGAATGGCTTTGTTTTGTCGTGAGCAACTAAAGAAAGAAGTTAATTTTCTTAAAGCCTTTTGATAGATCAGCTGGATGACGGAGATAAACCATGGTTAAGCCTCAAGTTTCTTTCACTTAATTTTCGTCGTGTCCTAGAGCCTATAAATCAGCGCTGCTAATTTGGAAATGTGGATGGATTGGCTCCCTGCTCTTCCCTCTCCCCTGATGGGATAACAGCATGCTAATTTACCCTCCTACAGTACGTGAAGATGGATGTTTATTAAATTCCCTTGTAAAACAGTACAACACCAATTCAAAAAAAGTTAGGACTCTGTATGTAAAAAAATGTTTTTGTTTTTTTATATATATATTTATATATATATATAAATAAAACCAAAACACAGGATGCAAGGAATATATGATGTTTTTATTCATATTTTGAAATCCAATCTTGGTTGCCTCTAACAGCGTTGAATGTTTTACAACCTTTATAAACTTTATCTGGCTGAAAACAGAATCTTTAGGTTCTCTACTAGTGCCATAAAGAAAAGATGAAGAGACCAGTAGACTGCAGGAGAGAGCAGACTATTGCCAAAGCTTTTTATTTCCTCAAACTTTTTGTATGATGCCATTTTACTACATAATAATAAAAAAAAGAATAGCTGTGAGGAACAGAGCTGTACACATTTATTTGGGATAAATGAATGAGAGCAGATTGGAAGTAGATGGCTTGTTGATTGGTCAGTGCTTCTTGGAGTGGGCGGAGGTTTGTGGTAGAGGCGGAGGTTCGTGCAACTGATGCGTTTTGAGGTCTCAGAACGGCCATGCCAGATAATAGAGGATTACTGAGGTAAGTGTGAATGAAGCAACACACAACTCCAGGTATGTTTTTGATGAGAACAACATTATAACATGGTAGAAAGCTCAAAAAGCTGATTTTGCATATTAAGTACTTTTTTTGCTTTTTGTGTACATTCTCTAAAGCTTACTTTCACTTTTTACTTGGTGGATTTTTGAGAAAAATACTTCTACTCAAGTCACTTTTTAAATTAGTAAAGTGTAGATTTTTTTTTACCTTGATGGCAAAAGGGGTAGTTTAGGCAGTAGTTGAAGTTGTAGAAGTCATAGCACCAAAAATTGTTAGTATTAGTAGTAGCTAGCGGTAGTAGTGATAGCAGAAGTTAGTAGTGAAAATAATGGTAGTAGTACAAATAGTTTTTGCAGTAATAGCAGTCATAGTGTGGTAGTAGTTCTGCTGGTGGTAGGATGCAATGTATGTATCTTACATTCCCTACATTTGTACTTATACTCAACAGTAACAAGTTTGCTGGGTGCTTACTTCTACTTTTTGTTAAGTTAGTTTGGAGAAACAGTATATTTCAGCTCAAAATCTGAGTACTTCTTCCATACTTCTGTCACTCAGCCAACAGCTGGCAGCTTTGGCTTGGCAACACTTTAGTTAAGATGTCCAAGTATAAAAAGAGTATTTTACATTGGCATGGCTGTATGGCTTTATTATTAGTATTGGATGCTTATGATTTTCAGGTCCTCAAGGGACATTATTCTGCTCTCACTGCATGGTTCAGGAATCCTTTCTGAAATCATTGTTTTCAACACCTACTGTACATATATTTTCTATTGTGTATAAAATATTGGAGCATTTTTTTTCAATCCTTGTTAGAGAATGTGCTGCTTGTCAGCTCAGAGGGAAAGAACTGCAGATGGAGGCGGAGTTTTCAGGCCCCCGGGAGGTGCAGGGGTATCTCTGCTATCCTCTCCATCTTTTGGCTGCACTCTTGGCCCCTTGCTGGCTTACAATAATAAACAGCAGCTAGTCCACTCACTCCCCCTGACTCCATCATTCTTCTTTCCGCAAAGTGTGCTTGATAAATCTCCATGATCATTTATGCAAATGAAAGGACTCTGGCAAACTCAGCTTATTTCCACCTACACAGCAAATTTTGTAAGAAGACATCAAATTAGGTTTTAGTTCACAGATTTTAAGAAACCAACTGTTTGGCCAATATCTGGATAAAACAAAATACCTCATAGACTTATCAATGATAACATTATGACCACATAACATTATCTGTTTATCATGGCACCTATTAATTAGGTCCTTGATAAATTAATGCGTTAAAAGCAGTTACCTTACACAGCAAGATGGAATGGATCGATGGATTGTCGTGAAATTTGTGAGTTCACAAACTCACGAAATCGATCTTGTCATGCTCTCACTGATCCATTTGGGTCCGGACCAATGGTGTGGCAGTACTGCCTCAAGTGGGTGGGTTTTAGGTTTGCTGACAGCAACAAACACTTTTTGTCTTCAACATGGTAACATGGAAAAATATAACATTTGCTGCTCTACATTTACAAAAAAATACCAAAAATCTTTTAACAGAGCCTTTATTGTGTTGTTTTACCGTCGTACCAGTTTGTTGTTTTGCTACATAGCTGGCGCTTTATCCATTGACCCCTACCAATAATATTATTGATATTCTACTGAAAGTCCCTCCCCTTTACAAAAGTTTTCAACGAGGGTAATTCCAGATTGCTATATAATGTTAGCAACTCTGTGCTAATGTTACATATCAGTCTGGCTTTTGCCAGCTTAGGAACAATCGATTTAGTGTTAAGATTTGAGCATGTTTGACAGGGGCCGAATAGTGATGGCTAGACGAATGGGTCAGAGCATCTACAAAACTACAGCTCTTGTGAAGTCTTCCTGGTCTGCAGTGGTCAGTATCTATCAAAAGTAGTCCAAGGAAGGGGCAGAGGTGAACCAGGGACAGGTGATGTATGGGGAGTGTAGGCTGGCCCGCGTAGTGTGATCCAACTGATGAACTACTGAAACTCAAATTGCTGAAGAAGGTATTTCTAGTTCTGCTAGAATGGTGTCAGAATACACAGAGTATCACAAATTGTTGCATATGGGGCTGAATATTAGGCAGGTGGTCATAATGTTATGCCTGATCCATGAATTTTGAGTATGGCTTGTTAGTGAATAGTTCAGCAATGAAGGCATATTATTCATGTCCACTTCTGTCTTGGGAAAGGCTGCCTCAAAAGTAGTATACAGGGAGTGTGTCTGTGCATCTTACTATCTAATGATGAATTCATTGCAATGTTCAGCTAGACTTCCAAAACCTGAGCATAATGCATAGGGAATGTGTAATAAACTTATTATATCTGCAAAAGTAGAACTGTATCTTTCTGACAAGAGCTAAAGCTGGACAGCTTCTGTCTCACTTGTAACCCACTGGTTGGTGGTGAACATTCTCACTCATCTGGGATGTCCTAGTCAAAACAAGGTTTAAAAGAGGTTATCTGGTCTGTAGTAGTAGTAGTAGTAGTAGTAGTAGTAGTAGTAGTAGTAGTAGCATAAAGTACTAGCAGCAGTAGCTCTGGCAGCTGCATTAGTAGAACAGCAAAGTAACTGCATGATGATTTGGCAAGTTTTTACACCGGACGTCCTTCCCAACGAGGAACATACTGTGACTGGAGTAGACAATGTGAGTGATGTGTCTTGCCCCAGGACACATCTGAATGCAGTGGGTCAGACCAGAAATCAAAATGCCAACCTTCCAGTAAGTGGGCAACCTGCTTAACCTCCTGCACCACTGTCGTATACCCACTGCATTACTGCGTTATTTTAAAATAACGTTACTTAATATTTTACTACTTACACTTGTAAAACTCCTTCTACTACACCTGCTACCTCCTCCTACCCTGGATCCAGGACCTTCTCATTATAAGGCAACAGTGATTAAAAAAAATCCACCAAAACTTTTAATGAAGCATTTCTTGGGTAAAAGTAAAAAAAATTGCCAATGTACTCAGAAAGTAGAACATAAAAACAAACTTAGGAGAATGAAGTGAACAGTAGAATCTAGTTACTGTCCACCACTGCCCAAGAGATAGTTTAGTAAACATTTGAATCAAGCTAGACCCGTCCACTTCAAATGCGTCTCGGACCTATAACAAGATGAACCTGTGAAACTAGCCCACTCAGATGTGTGGCTGTTACTGCAGCACAGGCAGCAGTGTGACAGGGAGATTTGTCCAGAATTGGATTAAAGCAGATGGCTGAGTGGAACCTTGGGCCTGCAGTGATTAGATTTTGGGCGTTGAACACTGATTGAAGGATGATTGTATTAGATGACACTGGAGCGCAGCAGTGCACACAGAAAAACACACACTGGTCTGGAGCCATGTGGCAGGATGCTCCTAACCACATGCATTTTATCACAATACAGTCAGTGTGAATGTGGGATTAATCTCAAAGTGCTTTTAAATAGACCTTACAACCCTGTGCACACTTGAAAATGTGTAATTCCATCTGAAATATTACTTTTCCACGATGCCACGGTTTTTGGTTCAATTCAATTAATCCTGACTATACTGTATACAACTTTGGAAAAAAAAGAGAGACTACTACAATGTATTCCTAAATTAGCCTCTTTGTGAGTCTGACAACCATTCAAGGCCAGAGTTGGTTAAATTGCTTCACAGACCTCACTCTGCTTTATATATCAAGCAAAGCTGAGACACTGGTTTAAAGTTATAACAGTGATTTCTGAATGTTCTTTAGTCAAAACATTACCATTTGGTTTAAAAGTGAATTTGAATTATTTCAGTTCTGCAAACAGTGCATCGTTTCTCTTATTTTCATGAATTGTCATTTTATTTACCAAATTTAGTTTTCAAAATTATATTACTAAATAATTAAAACAACATTTAGGCTTAAAAGATGAACATTGCAACTATTTATCAGTCTGCCCGTGACCCCACCAGTTGACAATCACTATTTTAGACAGCAAAACAGAAAATGTAACATATAACTACATTTAGCTGAATCATATGACAAACCATTAAAGCAACACTACATTTGTAACTTCTTAGCTCTAAATATGCAGTCTGAAAATCATTACACTGATTGCCTCAAATTCATCTGGATGGTTTCTTGAAATAAAACAGGGAAACTAACCCCTTATTTATAGACAAAAGAGCGTCTGGTTCAATTGATTCCTCACTGAGTAAATCAGAGTGACATGTTGTGTAAACACAGAAACAGTCACATCAAAACACATTTACATCAGAACTTAAATACGATCTTTATTTAGAAGTAATGGTCCAATAAGAATTTTGAGCAGCCTTTGTCCACTTTATTACTTATACATCTTCACCATGAAGCAACTCTTAATTGTCAGACTATGAGGCACTCAATGCAATATGCTCTGACATATATGGAGAATTTAAAAGTCATTTATGTGTGCATATACTAAAGGAAAACATTTTACTTTCACTCAAGAAAACTAGTAGAAGTGGTAGCAGTACAAGTAGTAGGTGGCCCAATAAAAATAAAGTCATCCGGGTGTAGTTTGCAGTAGTATTAGTAGTATTAGTAGTACTAATAGCAATAGTAGCCATAGTAGTATCAGCAGTATTAGTAGCAATAATAGTAGGTTAGTAGCAGTAGCAGCAGTAGTACTAGCGGTAATAGTAGTATTAGTAGTAGTAGTAGTACTAGTAGCAACAGTAGCCAGCAGTAGCAGTAGTACTAGTAGCAATAATAGTAGTACCAGTAGCAGCAGTAGTACTAGAAGCAATAAAAGTAGTAGCACTAGCAGCAGTAGTACGAGTTGCAAATACCAGTATTAGTAGTACTAGTAGTAACAGTACCCATAGTAGTAGCAGCAGTATTAGTAGCAATAAAAGCAGTAGCAGCAGGAGTCACAGAGAAGGCTTTGCTGTGCAGTTGCAAAAAATACTATTTTTTTTATTTAAAATAATTTTATTGCGTACTTTTACTTCTATTATTATTATTATTATTATTATTATTATTATTATTATTATTATTTTGAAGTAACAGTACATTTACTTGAGTACTCATTTTGAATTCCTCCTCCACCTCTTATCCCATGCCACAGTGGACATTTTCTGCCTGCCTGACCCCTGCTACCCTCTGAATCATCTGGACAATGACAGACAGACACTGAGCTCCTGTTTGGTAGTGGGACGTCCTATAAAGCCCCCCCCTACACCATATCTCACATTCTCCTCCAGCCCGTGCCTTTCCGAACGCATCTTTGCAATCCCTAAAGGGCAAGTCACTCAGTCGTGAAAAACACTGGAAATACTTACACTTGCTCTAAATGCCCATAAGCTTGGCAATCTTTCATGCTTTATAATGTTGTTCCCAGCGACGCAGCAACAGTGTGGGGCCGCTGATAGAAAAACAAAAGACAAATGACTGACCGTGGCCTTTTCTAATCTATCAATTTCTTTGTCCTTTGAGCAGAGTGGCGTGTGTGAGCCTCCTGTGCCTCAGCTGTGATTGTGCCATCCAAGAAATTCTCCAGACGGAGGTTGAGACTTGCTCCTTTTATTTTCACTGACCTTTAGCCACATTCAAAATGACTGAGACATTCCCCTGGCGAGGCCAATCTGAAAAATCTATTTGCAGCTGTTTACACTGCAGCAATTTTCATGTAAAATTCGACACACAATGTTATTTTGTGTCGAATAATTCCTGACAGCGTTTGGAAACCACCAACTGCACATTTCAGCCGGCCAAGTTTTTACAGTTTAATCTTGCTATGGCCAAAATCTATTAATGATACAAGCATTTTACAAAGTACCTCACATGTTGTGGTGAAGAGTAACTTATACTAGATACTACTGTACTCCAATCATTTGCTTTCTACATGTACTTAAGTAATCTTTTGAGAAAAAAGGAGGGGAGGGGAAGAGCTGAAAGGAAAGAAGAAACAGTAGAAGAAGTAGTAGTAGTATCAACAGCAGTAGAAGACCACCACTCTGTTCAAAAAACTTTTCTTTCTTTCTTAGACTGCTTTTTAGACCTCTCTCTCAAACCAATCTTTGGTTAAGATTCCAATGAAACTGTCCAACAAGGAGTAATTTGTCTTTGAATCTTTTGTTGTACCAGCAGTAATAGTAAATAATAGTAATATTTAATAATAGACATTGCTGTACAATCACAAAACTTTCCAAAGTACTGGTTCCACTGTGTTATCTTTTTAAACCACTACCTGTACTGCTGCCATCTAAACTGTGAAAGCACTAATTCTTACGAAAACATTTCTCAGCCGGCTTTGCACACAAATATTATGTTTGGAGGCTTCAACAAAACAACTTCTATGGTTAAGAGTTTAGTTGATACTGCAAAAACGTTAATAAAACATTCAGTCTTTGTCTAGGAGCACTTTTTGCAATGGTTTTTAATCAATGTAATCTGCACCCAGACTAATTTCAAAGAAAAATGAACAAATTTTCCACTTTCTTTGAATCTACTCCACTGTGTCTCAAACTTTTCACACCAAGTACCACTGCAGAAAATATCTGGACTAACTTAGATCTAAACTAAATAAATAAGCACATAACAGGGACAAAACCTGGACTAAAGCAGGACAAAAACAGGACTAAACCAACACAACTCAAGGACAAAATCAGGTCAATACCAGGAATAAACCAGGATGAATCCAGGATTAAACCAGGACTAAACCAGATCTAAACCAGGACATAACCAGGATTAAACCAGGTCTAAACCAGCAGTATACAAGGACTCCACCAGGACGAATCCAGGACTAAACCTGAACTAAAGCAGGTCTAAACCTGGACAAAACCAGGACCAAAACAAACAAGCACAACTCAAGGACTACATCAGGTCCAAACCAGGACTAAACTAGAACTAAACCAGGTCTAAACAATGTCTAAACCAGGACTAAACCAGGTCTAAACCAGGACATAACGAAGAATAAACCAGGTCTAAACCAGGAGTAAATCGGGACAAAACCAGGACAGAACCAGGAATAAACCAGGTCTAAACAATGTCTAAACCAGGACATAACCAGGAATAAACCAGGTCTAAACCAGCAGAAGACAAGGACTCCACCAGGACAACCAGAAACAAAACAAATAAGCACAACCTGAAGACTAATCAAGTCTAAACCAGGACTAAACCAGGTCTAAACCAAGACATAACCAGGAACAAAACAGGTCTAAACTAGGACTAAATCAGGACTAAACCAAGGCATAACATGGTCTAAACCAGGACAAAACTAGGACTAAATCAATACAAAACCAAATCGAAACCAGGACATAACCAGGTCTAAACCAGGACTACACCAGGTCAAAACAATGTCTCTAAAATAACCTAAATCAGGACTTGAACTGCAAAACACTCCTGAGTACCTCCAGAAGAAGCCTGAGTACCACCATTGGTTCGTGTACCTCAGTTTGAGAACCACTGTTTTTGTCTGAAACAAAGTGGGATATTTACAGGAGTTTTGACATTCAAATGAGGCTCTCTATAGGATGGTTATGGGATGTTTAGTATTTCCTGGTAGTGGAAGGGCTGCGTCCTGCTGTGTGACTGATTGGACTGGTACCATTAGAGCGGACAGCTCGTGGGCACTGGGGCAGAGACTTAAGACCCATTGTTAGAGGAGCAGTGTAAATGCCAGCATGCTGTTAATAAACCCCCCACACGCTGACTCACTCATACAGTACACGGCTTCCTCGTGCACAGACACACAGACACACACACATACACCTCTGGACTGGATCTGGAGAAGGCACTGCTGGCATTTCCAACAGCCTCTCTGTCGATTGTACTGGAGCAGGATGTGTTGAGTCATGACTAAGAGGAGATGTATGAAGGTTCACACAAGACAGTGGTACAGTGTAGGAGTATCATAGTAGTACTAGCAGTAGTACGTGTAGCATTAAAGGCCCATTTCCACAGTGGTAGAGCTCTGGGCCGGAAAGATTTAGTTTACATTGCCATATTTGGGTCGCATAACACTTAGATACAGTGTTGGAAGTGCTCAATTTAAAAAAAAAGTATGACCTTAAAATTTCTATTTAAGTGAAAGTATAAAAGTACTCACTTTTAAATGTACTTGTAAGTAAAAAAGTTAAAGTTTTTCGCACAGTCTCGGCAACTAAAATATGTGTTAAAGGTGAGGGATTTTGCTGAAAAATTGTGCTCATTACTAATGAAATTAACAATGCAGTAGAAGAGACTGACTCTGTCACTGAGGTCTTCTGTCTTTATTATTCTGATGTTTCTAATGAGTACTACCATACTGCATCTTTTATATTTAAGTACTGTGTGTCTACAATGACGGTACGACAAAAATGAATAATTTTAAAAGAAAACTCAAAATACATTGTACTTCAAAACAACTTAAAAATGTAGTGGAATAAAAAGTACAGATACGTGCTCTAAAATGTAGTGAAGTAAAAGTATGCCTTGTAAAATTTACTCAGTTAAAGTACAGATACACGAAAACTGTAGTTAGATAACCCAAACACTGCAAACAAAACTATATGACAATGTTTTCTTGAGTGACTCAGGATTCGTTCTGTCAAATTCCAAGAAAAAAGAACACTCTGCGTTTATTTATACTGAAAACAATGAAAAATGAACAACTGGAAACCATATACAGTGCGGCAGTGATTTTACAGATTTTTTTTTTTCTCATTTTGTCTCTCATAGTTGAGGTATACCTATGATGAAAATTACTGGCCTCTCTCATCTTTTTAAGTGGGAGAACTTGCACAATTGGTGGCTGACTAAATACTTTTTTGCCCCACTGTATAAGACTATATCTGCCTCTCCTACCACTACTCATGGGGATTCACTCTCCTTTGTAATGTATCTCATTATGAAATATTTTTTCAAATACCAACACATCTTCTGTAGCACGTGTATGACATTAACGAGCAGATACTGCTCTCTAAGCCAGTGTTTCCCAACCAGGGGTACAGGTACCTATAGTGGTATGTGAGCACATTGCAGGGGGTACTTATTTCATAATTTATTTCAAAGATGATGACAAAAAAGTGATCTTTTCATATTTAACTATTGAAACAAACAAACAAACAAACAAACAAACAAACAAACAAAAAAGACAAGCTCAAGTATCTCACTGACTATTTGTATATTGTGTCAAATATTTTAGGTTCAGTAGGTTTAATTCAAAGGGGAGTAAATTAAAATTGTATTTTATTTTAGAAATTTATTTTTATCAAAATATATAAGAAATTATCATAGAATGTCATAGGAGGTTTTTGTTATTTTCTATTCAATATCAGATGCATTATTTTTTTTTTTCTATCTAAAAAAAATCTATAAAAATGCAGGAGAATTTGTATTTACAAAGAAGTAAGTAAAATATTCTTCTTTCTAATTGAGACAGCACTTATGAGCTAACAATCAAAACTGTTTTCAACCTGCCCATGACTCACTTTTGGGTCCCAGCTCACCAGTTGGGAACCACTGACCTAACCTATACAACAAGAATAATTTAGACAGACTGCCATTCTCATTGGCTATAGCTTCCCTGGCGTTTAATAAAGGTGGGTACAGAGATTATCATTATGAAAATCCAGAAAAGATGGTTGCTGTCAAAAAGCCATTAATTATTATGTACAAGTTGAACTATAGATTTGTTAACTGACTTTTATTTAAAACCCATAGTCTCTGAACTAATATTTTCACATCTATGTCAAAACCAAGACTGACTCATGTACTTACTGTTAAGTCTGCCCTTCTTTTCAGTGAAGAGAGCTGAATTGTTACTGTACAACCACTTAACCCTGAGTCTCCCTCCCACGGCCGTCCCAGTAAAAGCCAGGATTATTTTTATAACACAAACGTATGGCTGCTGACTTTACAAGCTCCCCACCAGATCCACAGCGAGACGACGAAGGGGGAGGAGGAAGGGGATTAGTCGAGAAAAAGACCAGGTCAAAACTGTCTCTGTCTCCGAAAGGGCAACAAATCCAAGAGCTATCAATGAAGGCCTTTTCTGTAGGGAGGAAAAATAAACACTGGTTTATCCTTTTTCTACTGCCTCAGTCTACTGCCCAGCAAAACTTACCCTACATTACTGCCTTTGGATTTCCGAGGTGGAAGAAGTACTTCAAGTAAAAGCACTGTTACTGCAAAATAGTGTTACTTAAATATGTGCAAAACTAAATTATTACCTAATTAATGGTACTATTATACATATTTGGGAAGTTATCAGTGCATTTGTGTATACCTTTTCTGTATTTTTAACTCTTTTACATACAGATGGTACTCAGGTAAAAGTATTGTCACTTATAATATTACAAGATTAAGTAAAAGTACACAATAATATTTTTGAGTAAAAGTTAAAAAAAAAAAAAATGTATGTGGCAAGTTTACTACTAGAAAGTATTACTACTTTTAGTGCTATCACTACCAATATTATTACTACCACTGCTACTAATACTACAACAGCTACTACCAAAAGTACTATTATTACAACTACTATTACTAAAAATACTACCACTACTACATTTATTATACTAAATACTACTACTATCAGTACTTCCACTATTATTACAATATTTTTAGCAAAAGTAAAAAAAAAAAAAGATTTATGTGGAAATCTTACTACTATAATGTACTATTTGTACTACTTCTATTGTCAATACTACTACCACTACTACATTTACTATACTAAATACTACTACTACCATTACTTCCACAATTGTTACAACTGCTACAACCCATCATTACATTAAAAAAGTATTGAGTGTAAAATTACCACTTCTATACTATTGCTACATCAAGTGCTACTAATAATAACTATACTTTTAGTAGTAATCATACTACTACCACTATTATTGTTTTACCATTTCTGCTCCTATACTACTGCTACTATTGCTATTACTGCTGTATTCTTCAAAAATGCCATCCATCCTTTTCTTCTGCTTATCCTGGGCTGGGTCACAGGGGCAGTAGTCTGAGCAGAGATGCCCAAACTTTTCTCTCCCCAGACACTTCCTCCAGCTCTACTGGGGTAATCCTGAGGTGTTCCCAGGCCAGCCAAGAGACATAGAGCCACCAGCGTGTCCTAGTTCTTCCCCGGGTGGGACATGCCTGGAACACCTCTCCAGGCATCTGAAACAGATCACCGAGCCACCTCAGCTGGCTCCTCTCAATGTGGAGGAGCAGTGGCTCTACTCCGAGCACCTCCTGGGTAACCAAGCTCCCCACCATAACTCTAAGGGAGCACCCAGCCATTTGTGTCTGGGATCTTGTCTTTTCAGTCATGACCCAAAGCCTTTGGTGAGAGTGGAAACCTAGATCGACCAGTAAATGGGTACCTGTACAAATCAGAGCAGTACATTGTTTCTACCTCTGTCTAGACGAGCACTAAGGTTGCATATAGATACATTTTTACAGCTTCCTCAGACAGCGAAATGAATTAAATTGCAGAGAAAGCGCTTGTCACAAATCCAACCTTGTTTCAGCTTGACAGAAAATGCTGCTTTTAATATTATAGTCTTTTATTAAATTACCATAAAACCTTTGACAACTTTTCAATATATTCACTTTTTATTCTTTCAGACAATTTTGCTTCGCGGCATGAAAGCATTTCCAAGGATTAATTTCAGTAAGTGAACAGACTGAAGAACACTGGTTGCCAAATTCTAGGCTTTTTTCAGCCTTTACAAGATGGATATGGCATTGGAGTGTTATGCCAGGTAATGCTACTGAAAATATTTGGACACTTATCAGTGCAGTTATGTGTAGTATAGTCTGCATTTTACTACATTTAGAGGGATACTACAACTGCTTGCAATAATACTGCTGCTAAAACTACCATCATCACCACTACTACTACTACTACTTCTACTACCCCTGCTACTAGTAGTGCTACTGCTACTAACGCTACAACTGCTACAACTACTATTAGTCTATACTGCAACTACTACTACCACCACTACTTCTTACCACTACTACTATTACTACAGCTACAAAACTACAACCACCACTAATACTCCTTATATTACTACTGCTACTACAACTATTACATTCACTACTACTTTTATTACTACTGCTACTACCCACTTTGTAATCAATGTCAAAATTCTTTAACTCATTTACTGATTGTAAAAATCTACTCATGGATAGGTGTCTGGTAGGAAAATATATTCAAGTACATTTTCTTCAAACTTTTCAACTTTTCCTAAGTAAATGACCAGAGTAAAAGTATCTTGTACTTTCCACCTCTGCTCTTAACATTACCTCACTGCTCTATCCTCTTTTCCTTGAAGATTGGGTCTGAAGTTAATTTCCTTCCCCTCCGCTTTACTCTTTGATAAAATCAAAGTTGAGAGAATATTTCCTCCAGGCAAACCAAGCTTTCTGCCTTTGCTCATTTCAGCTCAGCCCCGTCTCTGACTAATTCTATAAAAAATTAATCAAGAAGACTGATGATTCTGCTGATGGGTGGGCCATACCTTCTGGACAATTTAACTTTAATCTTCTATTTAAAAGAGGCCATAACAAAAGTAACAACTCCAGGTATCAAGTGGCATTAGCTGAATTGAGTTAGTAATTTGTTTCAGTCGGGACGGCTTAGACCTGGGATACGCTCCTGGGCCGGTGGGGGCTGCTGCATCAGCATGTGTGTAAGTAATGTGATAGTCAAGGCCTGGCCACACAAAGAAAACATGAACCAGCTCGAACAAACCCTCTCAGTATAAGACCAGGAGAGAGAGAGAGGAAGAGGAGGAGGAGGGGGGCACCTGGTGTGTGTGTGTGTGTGTGAGTGGGGCAACTGGTGGGGGGAGGGGCAACAGGCTGCAACGCTCCACTTATTATCCACCACATGCTGGCAGAGTCAGCCGAGGCAACACAGTGGTGACTTGTAGAAATGTGACTGTAGCACAATGTTTTTCAGACTTTTCACACCAACTATCACCCCAGAAAATACTACAGGGTGTCCATAAAGTCTCTCTACAATTTAAAAAAAAATCATTACAAAAGCAAATGAACAGACAAATATGTGGAAATTATTACAAAATGAAGAGCAGATATTGAAGTTTTTTTGCCTTATTTCATACACCTCTATATGGGCACCATTAGTTGCACAAAACAGACGATATTGGATTTCTTGCCATGTTTGCTGTAGCAGAGCATCATCAATGGTGATCCCACAGCACACATTCACCTTTGGATGATCTCAGTGAAGTTCCCGAGTCACACGGGGGCTGTCCTGAGTCCCAGATTCTCACATTATGTGTGTTCAGAAAGCCCGGATAAATGGAGAGGGTTGTGCCAGGAAGGGCATCCAGCATAAAAACCTATGCCAAAACAAGATGCAAATCACTGCTGCTAACTGCCAGGAGGGAGACAATTTGCTGTGACAATCTTGGATCTTTAAAACTCCCCAAGCACCACTAGACAGAGCCTGTGTACCACCAATGGGACCTGTACCAAAGGTTGAGAACCATATGAGCAATTCAACTATATTCTCCATAGAGCTACATAAAGTTCTGAGAAAGTCCAAGTAGTTTTAAGTATAAGAAGAGGTCTATGTACTCGGCTCATATTTATGATGGGAAGGAAGGCTTTATGTGAAACACTTAGAGCCTGAACTGCTGCTCATAAAGCCTGCTATGTCTGACTTTCACACAATATGCATACGTTTGGAAGAATATGGCAAGTACGCTTTATATATGTTACTGTGTGGACTTCCTCTGCTCAGTAAGGGAATGAAACACGAGCCATTTGAACCGTCTGAATAAGAAAGATGTTATTGTATGGTAAAACATATACACTTACATATACTTTTATATTGCAGGGAGTCAGTGGTTCTCAGCTGCTCCGACTGTGGGACCCAATTTGATTTCTGAAATGTACTGTGACCCACTGTTTACAATATTTAGGCTTCCAATAACCAAAAAAAAAAAAAAAAAAAAATGAACATAACCACATGATCTACTGTTACTTCAAAATAATAATAATAATAATAATAATAATAATAATAATAATAATAATAATAATAATAATAATAATAATAAGCAAAATTACTCAACAAAACCATTACTTGAGTAAAAAAAAAAAAGAAATAATGCAAAGCTAATAAAGTACTTCACACTAGTACCACTGCTACTTCTACTACCACCATCACTACTGCTACTGCTAAAATTATATCACTACCAACTTTGCCACAAAAATAAAAAATAAAAAAATCTTTACTTCAGTCGGACAAAAAATAAATATATTGGTGAGTAAAGTTAAATTTGTCCATTCAAAAAAAAAAAAAAAAAAAAAAAAAAAAACTACTACTGCTACTTTAACTTATTCAGAAAAAAAGAATAAATAAATTAAGTTAAAGTTTATCCATTAAAAAAAAAGAAAAAGAAAAGAAGAAGTAGATTAGTTGAGCAAAAGTGTCTAGTTACTTTCCACTTCTGCCTTTGAAACTTTATCCACCTCCCCTCAACCCACTTTTGGATCCAGACCCACCAGTTAAGAACCATTGCACTGAGTATTCAAAAGAAAGCCTTTTGCTAAATGTTTAGATGTGTGTTTTCTGTTATTCTTGAACAACTGTTTTAGTGTGAACTGAACGTGGCATTGCCTGCGAGCTCCAGCTGTGTGCGGGTGGGGGCGGGGAGCTGGTTTAGTCCAGGACAGATGTGTTTAGGCTGGCAGCGAAAGTCGAAAGGAGGAGAAGGAGGAGGAGGGGTGGAGGTGGAGGAGGAGGGGGGTGGAGGAACAGCCTAACTGACGGCTTTCATCCAAACACTTCCTGGTTCTGAACTCAAATCCCCCTCTCGGACCCTCCCTGGGGTGGGATCCTGTGACCGAGCTCCCTCTCCCCACGTGATTGACCCGCTTTGTGCTGAGGTTTTTCAAAAAGAGACTGATACTGGGGATAAGGCACAGCCAGAGGGAAGGAGTGAATCAAATCTGATTTTTTTCACTTTGTAGATTAGATGTTTCATGTTTCTTTTCACTTTGCTCAGGCTAGAAACGGTAACATCAGTTGTTTTCTGTTGTGAGCAGAACCTGGCTCTATGGTGTTGCTTACGTTTTATTGAGAGTGTTCTAACCTTTTGTTTTTCGTGTGTTGGTTTGTAAATGCTACAGAAACTCAGGAAAAGGATCTGAGGAAATTTGTGAATGTGGCCTCTAAACTGTTGAGCATCAAGCTGCTCAGCGTGGAGGAGAGAAGGCTACTTCAGGCCAAAACAACAACCCTGACCAAAGACATCCTCTCTTCTCTTCATTTGTCCTTCTGCCCCCCGATCGCCGCTTCCGTCCTCCATTATTTAAAAAAAACAAAAAACAACACAGATCAAAGGTCTCATTTAGTCCACAAGCTGTACCGTTTTTAAATACCTAGACCTTCTTTCTGCCCACCCAGACTTGATACACCTCCTTTGCTCCCGTATCATTTCTAATTAGTATTCCTTTTTTTTTTTTTTTCTTTTGTTGTTTTGTGTAAAAGTTTAAAAGTCAGCCATGTGAAATACATTGCAAACAATTTCCCTAAGGGAACAAATAAAAGCCTTCTATTCTATTCTATTTATGGGTGGGATCTCTTAATCTAATCCAGTGGCCACGAACTTTAAATTATGTCTATCTCATAACAGACATGTTTGGTTTTAAGTGCCTTTATAGAGTAGGTAAAAATTAGATTTACAGAAAATGAGAGAGAGAGGAGGAAGTGACAAAGAGTTGTGCTAGCATTCAAATCCAGGTTTTGTCATATTAGCCACCAAAGTACTTTATTTACAGTTGAATTTAAATATTTTATTTTATAGTAGATTAGACTGGTGTACAGTGGCAGAGTGGTTAGTGCTCCCACCCAGGGCATAAACACTCTATGCAGTTATTTAGGGCCCCCCAGAGAAGTGAAACACATTTCTCACAATATCTCAGCTGTGTGTGTTGTTACAAAACAACCAAAGTTTTTGTAGCCTGAAGCCTCAGTCCACAGCACTGTATAATGACTGTGCATTTCTGTGCTGGAGCAGCCAGGGCCAAAACAGAGCAGTATCTGGGACTGGGGCTCCACTGGGCATTGGGGAACCACTAACAAAGTTGGTCATACACAAAAACAAAAGTTAATGTCCAGATAGTTTGAATTATTTAAAATGTTTTTTCTTGATTTTTGGCAAAAAGTAAAACCATAAATTGTATATATATATTTTTTTACTATATTGTAGTAAGAGCCAAAAAAAAAATAGTTTTCATCATCTAAAATAACACCAGAATACAGGAAATTACATCTGTTTTAGTTCAAAATGTTCTCAGGCCTCAGTGCTTTATATTGTCCCAAATAAAAACCTGTTTGCTTTACATACATCAGGTGCACAAATCGAGAAGCAACAAAAAGAAGTTTGTGTTTTTAATAGTGTTCATTTGCCATTAAAGCTCTCATTCAAATACAGTTAATTCATTTGTCCTTGTCTATGTGTGTCTGTATAAGCAGTGTGTGCTATTTGGTGTTTGAGCTTAGAGTAAATAGGGGGCCACAAGAAAAATCATGTTTAGGGCCACTAAAATCCTAGGGCTGGCCCTACTCCTACCTCTAAACCAGGAGGTGATACGTTTGATCCTCTGGGTAGAGTGGAGCCTGCATGTCCTAATAATAATAATAATAATAATAATAGTAACAATGTCCTCCCTGTGTTATTCTCTCTGGATACTCTGGCTTCCTCCCTCAGTCCAAGGACATGGATGTGTTCGGGACAGGCTCCAGCCCCCTGAGACCCCCAACAGGAATAAGCAAAGGCTGAATCAATTCACGTATTTGTTGTTTTGTTATCATTAAATAAACTTGAAGCGAAACTGAATACAGCCAGACTTGTTCACACTGACATGAAAAAAAATGAAATGAGTGTGAATAACCCGAGCCTAAATAATCTCCTAACTTGATAACACAGCCCGTATGGGACACATGAGGACTATGACATAACTGTTACGTGTGACTAGTTTCTACTCACATAAACTGTAATTCATCCACATGTGCAGAGGCCGAGGCGGGACAGTGTTCTCAGTGCGGTCAGGCTGTGGTGGGATCAGGTGGAGATGAGAACGGAAGCATGAGGATCTCCAATCGATCAACACACACTGCAGGCTACACAATAGACGCCCCTATGTTGTATTATATAGTGGTCATTATCTTCAAGCCCTGTGTCTGTCATTTGGAGTTTGTTTCTTTCTGACAGTCTTTTCATTAAAGTTCATCTTTCTTCAATACTGCTTTTTGGGTCCTTTGTTCCCCCTTGTGTCCCACACACCAGGACACTCTGCATTAAAAAATAGACATAATTCAGTGGTTGTGATTATGTTTCTTTGTTGCCTTGTCCCAACTGTCACAAAGACGTATTGCGGCCGTCAAATAAAAAATTACCAACACATTTTAATGCAGTGGAAAAACCGCTCAATTTCAGCACCTGTGAATAAAGCCCTTTTCATCCTTTTTCATTTACATTTTACACAATTCCCCAACATTTCTTCTCTTTTATATTAGCATTGATCTAGTGGGAAAAAAAAGAGAAGAAATCTTGTTCAAACCCCAAAACGTTCCTCTATCAGCAGCCGTCCTGAGCAGACCAGCAGCAGAACTTGAAAACACAGGCCACTGTTGTCCCAGGCCAAGCCCTTCGGAGATGTTTTGAACTCCCCTGTCCCGACGCATGCAGCGGGATAGAGGACTTGTTGTACTGTGGAGCATGTGAACACACTGCTGACTTGAGCGTGGTAAGCAATGTGACTGGTTACAGTAACAACAAGGTCGGCCTGTGTTAACAGTGGATGTATCCGCAAAAAGCCAACATGAAGAGATTAGACAACTGTGAGTCATTTCCTCTGGCTTCAGTAATAAGACATAAAGAGGTTACATTGCTAACAAACACTGGCTGTATGCCTGTCCGCCATTTTGACAGATTACAGATCTGATAAAAATGATTTCTCTGAAGTGAGAAAAAAACAACTTCAATGCTTTTAAAACTGAAGCGGTGTTCTTTTCTTTCAAGTTTTCCCTTCAGGTGTTGCCACAGTAAATCATTTGCCTCTCAGTGTGTGTTGATTTGGCATAGGTTTTCTATGCCAGATGCCCTTCCTGGTGCATTTATCCTGGCTTGGGACCTGGTGGTACATTGGTTTGTGTCCCCCTGTGGTTGGATTGTAAGTGTAGTGATTATGATGAGTACATAATGTTGTGTAACCGGACTTTTCTATGATATTCATATTTATTGAGATGCAGCTATAAATACTGTACCTATTCTGTTGTCAACAAAGCACAGCAACAGTTTATCTTTCTATCCAAATTAAGGGAATTCTTGTTTAACATGCAGATCTCTTAACTTTTTATTGCGATTATAAACCTTCTTACCAGATCAATCATATTATAGTTTGGGAATACAATGCAAATAAGAAAACTTTAGAGTATGTTCTATTAGTTTGCCTAAAGGCTGTGTGTTGCCAGCTCTGTCATTTACAAATCAAGACTTCTTCCTCGGGCTTTAAAAATTATTACCTTCCTGCTACCATGATATTTTTATTGATTTTTCATGCAATTTTTAATGCAATTTTTGTAACATTTTTAACTCCACAAACATACAAAAGTGGCAGCTTAAAATGTCCAAATTTATGTCATTTTTGTAATATTGTAAAAAATAATTCATAAAGCACCAATAATATTGAAAGTCAGCTGATGTTTGGGTAATTTGGTCCCCTGGAAGCAAACTCATTCCACCATCTATCACACTTGTGTAGACTACAGAATTGGTAAATTATTATTTATAAATACATATTTATATTCACAAATAAAACAAATAATGTCAGCTATTTTACTTCAAAACTTTTTTACATTTTGGAATCAGATTTAATGTTTTTTTTTAAAGCCATTTAAAGATCAATGCTTAATTCTTTTTAATGCCCCACAGGAACTCTGTGCTTAAATAAATCCACTACAACTCTCTATCTCAGTAATGCACTTTTTTTTTATTTTTACAGATTATATTTTAAAACTAACAAAAATTGTCTTTTTTTTTGTCTTACATTGTGCTAATTCTCAAAATATGTATAAAATTTATCTTTTTTTTTTACACAAATAATTAAACATGCAGTTTTGACTTGTCTTTTATGGTTGCTGTGTTAACTCTTGACTATAATAACACATTTTAATAACAGTGTATTTTACTTTTTTCCTTTGTATGCAAATCTAAAAAAAAAATAAAAAAATTTACAAAATAAAAGCAAACGTTTAGTTGCACCCGAGCTCCTCGCAGATGTGTCTAGTGTGGTTCCCTACTCCAATTAAACTGAACTGAACAGACTTGGTGAAAAAAGTTATGTAAGTGATGACAAAATTAACTTCTAATGAAAGCCTCCACATACAACACGCCAATTAACCAACGCCGCCGGCTACACAGCGCTCAGCTCAGGCTATCCTTAATAATTTCACTAACACACAGTCTGCTCACAACTTGCATGATGCCAGACGTCTGAATTGCCACCCACATTTTAAAAAATGTACTGATAGTGATTAAATTGTTCTGGTTGTGGCCATTAGCTGCATTTCCACTGAGACACTGGAACAGCCAACTGCTTTAAAACACTGGGAACACTCGCTCCTCTGGTACAGTCCAAGCAGTGTGAGTATAGTTTTAAAAATGGTGACAAATGGGTGTAAGATTAGCACATTTCCAACAGTGCTATGGTTAAAAAAAAAAAAGTGGGATGGAGAGAAAATGGGTACAGTGAAAGACATACTAATACATAGCAATTTAGGTGTGTAGAAAATGTGGATTAAAAGGTATTTAATAATAAAATGTACCTTTCATACTTAAACACTAAACTTAAATCACCAGGGGAGGCTGTTTTTTAAGTAGATCCAAAATGACTGAAATAACCGTTTTTGTGCACTAGAGACTGAGTCGAAGCATTACTAATATAAGTCATAAATGACCTAATATTGAATGTAGCCTGGACTATAAATGCTGCAGGAGATATTATAATAATTTTTTTTTTATTTTCCATTACTGTCATTGACCCAGTTTTTCCTTGTAGATTTTAAAATACAAGACGAGGTCATATTCAGCACTGTGCTTTTACATAACGTGCCTTTTTGTCACCTAGTTTTTATTAATCATTACTTTTACAGCTACCTATCAGACTTGTGAGCCGTGTTATAGAGGAGATGTAAAATGTGCTGGTGAACGTCTGAACAATTAACCTCAACGTTCAGTTTTGTGCGATGAAAATACATTTGTAACCCTTTAGAAGAACTTACCACTATTAAGCAGAAATACAGTATTATAATTAACAATATTTTATCTACTAAGATGCTTATAGATAATGTTATAGCAGAGATGTTTATAAATTTACCTTAATTTCCATGAGCTTATTACTAAAGAATTAAACATGAACAACACTGTTTATAGCTCAGTGGTGTTTATTAATGTTAAAATAATACTTGGTATCAATTAACTGGTTACCAATATTCAACAAATGTCTTATAGTGTTAGAGTTTTTCCAAAGTGTTACCATGAATTTATAATACATGTGGTTAAAAAGTTTCAAGGTCTCAAACAGTGGTACAAGTACCTCCAGGGGTACGCAATAAAACATGTAGGAGGTACACACCAAAAAATATACATACCTTGAAGTATTTTTAATAAACGTTTGGTAATATGTTCATTTCAAAGGCTAAGGGTCTGTCTTTTTAAAGGTGTTGCTCACTGAAAATGGACAAATAGTTTTTATTTTCTCTCAAACAAACAAACAAACAAACAAACAAACAAACAAACTAAACTAAACAAAAAAAAAGTAAGCATCTTCTAAGCAGACCAAATTGTGTTTGAGAAGGAGTAGAATGAAGCCCAAGGCTTATTATGGTCTTACTCCTTTGTTACAGTCTTAGTATAACATAATAATAACCATTACATTACAACAATTATTATATTACAACACTGCTCACACTGAAAGAACAGTCAGATGACAATACTTCTTCCTCTAACTCATGTTGTGAAAATTATGTGTAGTTTTATTTTTATATTTATCTGATAATAATTTCTTGTACTTTTTAAAACAAGACAACTGTTTGATTTTATTGCTTAGTCTATTCCATAAAGTTACTCCATAAACAGATACACATCTGCTTTTAAGTGTGGTAAGTGTGGTATAAGGCTGCTGTAACATGGCTTTACCTCTCAAACTGTATACGCAGTCTCTGTCTTTGAACATCTTTTGTATATTATATGACATTGTATTATTTTTAAGTTTTAAACTGAACAAGGTCAAAGAGTTTTAGACACTGTCCTTTTTGAAATAATACTTTAGTATGATCAAAATATCTTACATGATTGGTTCAGTTTGGTAAGAAATAACTGACACTTTTCTTTTTTAAGTGCGAGGGAATTAGGGATACATGGCTGGGGGTCAAATGTCTGAGGGAGGACTGTAAAAAGTTGGGAACCACTGGACTAAGGCAATAATTCACATTTCTCTACCTGCATGTAAACATACCTGGCAAATTAATGACATTACTGACCAATAACTATCTTTAATGATATTAATTTCCCGGCCACAAGCCCGGATAAACAGAGAGGTTGTGTCAGGAAGAGCATCCGAAGTAAAAACTACACCAAATTATTGTGGGATGGAAAAGACAAAAGGAAAAGAATAAACTGTGATGTTAATATTCTGACTTTCTAAAATGAGACACCACAACAAAACAAAGTCAGCCAGCAAAATGATTTTCTTGTCTCCAAAACCCAAGCATACAGGGACCATATGAATCCAGCCTTATTAAAAGACCACAGCTAAAGGACTATTCTGTAACCGTGACAACCTGTTATTCCAAATCACGTGTCCTAGAATTAAATGCTTTGAAAGCTAACTACTAATATAAACAAAGATGGTCTTCATTCTGCAGTGCCGTTTTAAAATGAGAATGGATTGCTGTGGACATAGCCTTAGGTGCTCCTCAGTATGTCCTGGAATAAATTAGTTCAAACCTGATGGCTTCTGGGAGTATTGCTGAGGCAGAGCTTAGTGTGAGACTGGGAATAGCACCTCATCTAGATGCAAACTTACATAATCTCCTCATATGACTGATTTATGGGCTGTTTATCTATCTAGTGTGTAGCACTTGGCGTGACACTTCCCAGTCTTATGTTCCTGGTTATGCCTCTCTGCTCAGAGCATGGCCTTGCATGTGTTTACATCTGCCTGGCTCTATGTGTTTGTTGCGACTTTAATTTATGAATCTGAGCTATATATTTTATGCACTAGAGCATTCTCAAACTTTTCTCAACAAGTACCACTTTAGAAAATATATGGCTTTCAGAGCACCATCTAAAGGTACTCAGCATTGCTAAATAAGGGGAAACAAGGACTATACCGGGACTAACCAAAGACTAAACCAGGTCTGAATCAGCACCTGGACTAAACCAGGATTAAACCAGGTCGATACTATCACAACCAGCTCGAAAACCATGACAAACAACACCAGGGAGACATGTTAAAATTGCAAATAATACAAATAATAATAATAATAAGGATATGTGAATGTATCTGCTGATGAGTGCATGTGAATATTGTTAGAGAGGGTGTCAGTGCAAAACTAAAGGAAGACAAAGACATGCTGCTGGCTGGAGGGGACAGAGCTCACTGGCAGAGCAGGCCTGACTTTTTATGCACACCTGGGGGTACTGGCCAGGTACGCCCAGATGCTGCGAGGCTCCACCCACAGGACCTGAAACATAAAGCACACTGGCACTGCCAAAGCAGGAGGGTGTGACGATACCAAGACTAAGCTATGGCACATTTCAAATTTAATCCGCAACCAGAGTTGACTAGTCTGTGCAATTTTAGTCTGTGTACCACCAGTTTTACCTGTACCACAAGTTGAGAACCACAAAGCACTAAAACAGTTATTGTCAAGCTTTTCACACCAAGTACCACGTTAGAAAATCTTAAGGAACTACAATCAGCATTACTAAATAAGGAAAAAACAAGGAGTAGACCAGACTAACCCAGGACTAAACAAGGACTAAACCAGGTCTAAACAAGCACATAACCAAAACTAAACCAGGTCTAAACTAGAACTAAGCCAGCTCTAAAACAGGACTAAACTAAGTCTACCACTAAGTCTGTGTATCAACAGTAGCGCCTGCACCACAGATTCAGAACTACTGCAATAGAAACATTTGTGGATCCTCGGGGTGCACTCTGTAGTTGCTGCGATCTGCTTAATGCACACCAGCCTCTAGAAATCCCACTCATCTTATGCACGGAGTGAGCGGGCATAAACAGAACCCCTCGGGAGCCCGTAATATGTTAAACGATCTGACTTGAGACAGCACAACCTTATCCCGCCCAAGCCATAAATGATATGAGAGTGACTTGTGTGTTTGTGGCCCTTGAGATGAAAGACACTACTGAGCTGGGAGGCAGAAGGGAGAAGACGGGAGAAAGAGCTGAGAAAAAGGGATGCAAATGACCAAGACAGGAGCAGATGAAATTGGCTGGAATTGCTCCTTTGGTGTGGCGGGTGAGGCAGCGCTCTGCTTTGTGCGAGCTGTTCAAAGGCTAGAGTATCTATTTCTGCGGGGCCATAAACAGACGTGTATATACATAACTATAGATCTGGGGATGCATGCACAGATAACAGTATAGCGAGAGTGAGGTTCAAATAACATGGGAAAAGGAGAAATGGCCGCTGGAGAGATGGTGTCAGGATGGGAGGCTGGGGACTTAACTGCTTGTCCTTCACCTGTTCTGCACCAGAGAGGACAGGGGCTGGGTAGAGACAGTTAGTATGCTTACAGGCAGTGCATACTCAGACTTGCAGCAAAAGTGCAAAATGCTCATATCAACAGTAAAACTTCGACTTTACAAAATGACACAAAGTGAACTCTAATAATTACGGTGCTTCCTGAAAGCACATAAACATATCAGAAGCTGGAGCAGTTGAGCTTTTAGGACACAAGAGACCAAAACAACCAACAAACAAGGCAGCCTATGACTATAAATGTGTCATCATTGGTCTAAAAAGTCAGTATTGCTCTAAAACACTTGACTTGGACATGTGATTCTGCTTCTATGTACAGTAATAATAGTTCGACAATAGACTGGATTATTCGTGTTGTGGTATAGCTCAGTTGGTAGAGCAAACAGGACATATACAGGGGGCAGAGGGCCACATACTGAAAAATATTTGAGGAAGAGGACCACTCACTAGAGATGACAGGTTTTGCTTCCGTCAGAAGTCATATAAATACAGTATACATCATATAAACAATCAGTCATATAAACTTTTTACCTACAAAAAGCAAAAACTGACAGCCTGCACTCTGGGTTTCTCCTTTAAATGAGTGTCTGGCAGCAGAGTGGGAGGGTCGTCATGCGTGGCCCACCTGAGAGGTAGAGGGGTGTGGCCTAAATGATATGATGCCATGTATCACTGGACTTAATGACTACAGGCCTGTGGCGCTGACGTCTGTAGTCATGAAGTCATTTGAGCACCTGGTCCTCCCTCACCTTAAGTCCTTTACATCCCCCCTCCTGGACCCTCTGCAGTTCGCCTACAGAGCCAACAGGTCTGTAGACGACGCCATCAACCTGGCCCTCCACTTCATCCTGCAGCACCTGGACTCCCCGGGAACCTACGCTAGGATCCTGTTTGTGGACTTCAGCTCTGCGTTTAACACCATCCTCGCTGCTCTGCTCCAGGACAAGCTCTCCCAGCTCAACGTGCCCGACTCCACCTGCAGGTGGATCACTGACTTCCTGATGGACCAGAGGCAGTGTGTGCGGCTGGGGAAGAATGTCTCCACCACTCGGACTATCAGTACAGGATCTCCTCAGGGCTGTGTACTTTCTCCCCTGCTCTTCTCCCTGTACACCAACTGCTGCACCTCCAGCCATGACTCTGTTAAACTGATTAAGTTTGCGGATGACACCACCCTCATCGGATTCATCTCTGACGGTGATGAGTCTGCCTACAGGAGGGAGGCAGACCGGCTGGTGTCTTGGTGCAGCAGCAACAATCTGGAGCTCAACGCTCAGAAGACAGTGGAAATGATCGTGGACTTCAGGAAAGTCACAGCCCCCTCTCCCCCCCTCGCCCTGACAGACTTCCCCATCACCACTGTGGACTCCTTCCGCTTCCTCGGCACCACCATCACACAGGACCTTAAGTGGGAGCCGTCCATCAGCTCCCTGATCAAAAAGGCCCAGCAGAGGATGTACTTTCTGCGGCAGTTGAAGAAAGCCAAGCTGCCAGCCCAGATGATGGTCCAGTTCTACACGGCCATTATTGAGTCCATCCTCACCTCCTCCATCACTGTGTGGTACGCTGGAGCCACAGCCAGGGACAAACACAGACTGCAGCGCATTGTACGCTCCATGAGAAGGTGATTGGCTGCAGCCTTCCATCTCTCCAGGACCTGTACGTCTCCAGGACTCGGGGGCCTGCAGGTTGGATAACAGCTGACCCTTCTCATCCTGGACATGGACTTTTTGAGCCACTTCCCTCGGGCAGGAGGCTACGGTCCATCTGGACCAGAACCTCACGTCATAAGAACAGTATCTTTCCCTCTGCCGTTGGACTTATGAACACTTTATAAACATTGCACTCGCTCATCACATGGTCACTTTACACTTGTCATTTTATTAACATGTTATCATGTTAATATTGTCTTATCTATCTGCACTGACAGATTGCATTATTGTTCTGTTGTTATCGCCTAATTTTATCTGGCTATTTCACTTAGTAAACTTATTCCTTTGCATGCCCTTATACTTTGTATTTTATATTTTTAAAGTTTCTTTTTTATCATAGTGATATTTTTTATTAATATTATTAGTGTTATATGTTGCACATTAGCACCGAAACAAGTTCCTAGTCTGTGAATTGTGTTGTTCACTGACAATGGCAATATCTTCTGATTCTTCTGATTCTGATTCTGATTCTGATAACCAGGCCCACCTTTGTTCTCATGTCTCTCTCTCAGGTGAGCCACCCTCTCTTTTTGTTGATCAAGTGTCTTGCTTTCACACATTCCACCACATACATCTACACTTTAAAGCACTACTTACATTACTGATGCCCACTACAAACACATTAACATCTAACTTCATAAGTAAATTCTCTAAACTGACTTTGTGTGTGAGACTCCTCTCTTTAGTTACTGACCTGAACCAGTTAGTAACACTGTGCTTTATACTATGCAGCAGTGGTTCCCAAAGCGGGGTCTGGGGTGCCCTGGTGGTCCGCAAAGGTACTACGGGGGGCCCCAGAGGTTGTCCATATTAGGTACAGAAAAAGAAATTGAGTTTGAAATAAATTATAGTGTATAAATGTTTGTATGCTTGTTTAAAAATGCAACTTTTAGCCAACATCTAGTGTTTTTGTAGCATTTTATTTATTTTTATTTTTTTCTAGAAATCTATGGATAAAAACATGACATAGGCTTTTGAATATGGTGAAGTTTTTTTGTTGGGGAGATCCATTTAAAAAATTTAAGGGGGGCATGACACTCCTAACTTTGGGAATGGCTGCTATATAGTAAAACTTACTTATGTGTGGCAATTAAGAATGAAGCCTCAGGGGCCAAAAAAAAAATAAAATAAATAAAAATAAAAAATTGTCTGTGGGCCACATTTGGCCCCTGGGCCATAGTTTGGACACCACTGGATTAGAGCTTGCCTCAGCATTCTTGATTTGAGTCCAGATGCTGATAATTTGCTGAATGTCTCTCTCTGCTCTTCTCCATGATTTCCTGTCGATACTCCACTGTCTTGTCCAATAAAGCCAAAAGTGCATTATCCAGGTGCCACCAGAGGAAGACATTTACGTGCAGTTTAAACTCAAGTAATTATTGGACTATGGCAAACTTCTCTACCTGGGTGCAAAATCACTGAAGGAGAATAGGAGAGAGAAGAGAATGAAGAGGTGGAAATAGATAAAAGAGACAAATAGAGAAGAAAAAGGAAAAAAGAAGAAAAAAGTTAAGCTGGGAGCATGACATAGAGAAAGAACAGAAGTCATTGGGACGGAAAGCGTGCCAAAACTAGATAATAGCTGTAGGGAGACATGGGGAGTGATAGAGAGGCCAGGAAGGATGGCAAACCGATGGGAGAGCTATATCTGAGGAGAGAGTGTAGAGGCAGAGAGTAGAGAGGAGGAGAATGCTCAGGAGGGTTTGGAGGAAGAGAAAAAGGTCGACTGAACCGCAGAGATAGCAGCAGTGTGAGATGGACAGCACGAGGACGCTGGGTGGCAGGGAGACACACAAGTGGATGTCTCAGGCCATTTACTGTGATGATAGCCAGGGGGTTATTTTTCACCTCCCCTCCACTCGCACAGCCTCTCTAGCATGCTCCCCTCTTACCTTTTACCACCTCCCTCCCCCTTTCTCTCTCTCTGCAGACAAATCCAACACACACCCACACACATTCACCATGGCATACGGTCTGATTGGGAAGCTTTAACCTTAGACTGCTGTAAAACGCACAGCAGCTCCACAATAATGGATTCGACGAGCGACACATGTTACTCAGCCACGCTCAACAAGTGACTGCGCCAGAATAATTACATCTCATTTGATTCATTGTCAGTGAATTACCTGCCTGAGTGGCCTCGGACATTGCCATCCTGAGAGGTGGATGTAAGGGGCGGAGCAGGAGGAGTGGGTTTGGGAACACGGATGTGAGCATGTAAAAGGCTGTCATTATGTGACTGTTAGCGCCCACATGATGAGTTTGCAATGGCTTTTAAAGCTTTTTTTTTTTTCTTCCTGTGTATACAGTTGGAAATGTTGGCTTTAAACTCCAATTTAATAATTTAGTCTTTTAGCAATATAACTTACATAATTCTTCCATGCTGATTTTTAGAAAACCTTCATAAAAAGTTACAGGTGAAACTATTTTGTGCATGATTTTTTTATATATATATGTAATTTACACTATATTACCAAAAGTATTAGCTCACCTGCCTTTACACACAGATGAACTTGTAGTGACATCCCATTCTTCATCCATAGGCTTAATATGACATTGGCCCACTCTTTGCATTTATCTACATCAGACATCTACGTCGTTCTCATCCAATGTCAGACACTGATGTTGGATGAGAAGGCCTGGCTCGCAGTCTTCGCTATAATTCATCCCAAATGTGTTCTGTCAGGTTGAGGTCAGGACTCTGTGCAGCCCAGTCAACTTCTTCCAAACCAAACTCACTCATCCATGTCTTTATGGGCCGTGCTTTGTGCATGTTGGAACAGGAAGTGGCCATCTCCAAACAGTTCTCACAAAGTTGAGAGCATGGAATTGTCCAAAATCTGTTAGTGCTGAAGCATTCAGAGTTCCTTTCTCTGGGACTAAGAGGCCAAGCCCATCTCCTAAAAACAATCCCACACCATAATCCCAATTCAGTTATTTGGGTGAGCAAACCTTGGGAAATATAGTGTATGTTTATTGATTCTGTAGTTTTTTCCAGAAGAAACAGAATAAAACTGAGTACAATAGAACACAAAACATTCCAGCTCATTCATACAGACAAGTGGGAAACCTAGAGACCATTACAATGACAGGAAAGTCTGATGGTCTTAATGTGTTTACTTTACATAAAGCCCCTATTTGTTTTAAATGTGATATATAAATGACTGTGTTACCTGGAGAAATAGGATTACAAAGAGGAACTGTAATGCTGTGGTGAAGGTCTGCGTTCTCTGTAAACATCTTAGTTAGTAATAGAGAAAAATACCCCGAAATACATCGACCTGGCCTAGCAATAGTAGGTATTAGACTGCAGGTGGCCATTTCTTGTCAGTATGTTTAGATGATAAACAACAGCCCTCTCCTAAACAGCAAATACAATTTTTACAGAGGACCCTAAAACTCCACAATCTTGTCCCTTTGGATCATTTTCACTCTATTTTGAAGGACCTCGAAATGCAATCACTAACCTGCCTGCCTCTTTTGAGAATCTCTTTATCTTTGTTGTTGTGTTGTTGATATCTCAGGACTCCTTTGATGAAGATCTGTGGATCTCAATGGGACTTTCCTGGTTAAAGCATTATTAAATAGAAAATAATTGGCTGCATTTTCCATGAGACCTTTGCAGCAGCATAAGTACTTTACAATAAGCAATCGTTTACATTTTCCTTCACACATTTATCACAGCTGGTACCCATGTTACATTGAACAAGGTTTTAAACTTTCAACAAATCAAGAATAGTATCATAAGCTTAACAATAGTGAACTGTCAACCCCATATGTTCCAGAGTATAATAGTCTACTTTTGAAAGATGCGTCACCTGCCTGCACCAAACTTTTAGTGAGAGAGAACAAAAAAGCTAATTTCCACCGTTCTTTCAGACATCTTTTATTTGCAAACTCATGCTGTAATTCTCTCAGCGATCTCATTACACCACTTCAAAATAGAGAACCAGGCGCACTCAGGGTGTCGCGAGCCCACACAAAACCTCTCAAACACAAAAAAAGGTGAGGAAATGCAAATGAGCTGTTGATTATGCGTCCTCCTTCTCTCTTGTACTTAATCACAACCATAAATTCCCACTGAAAGCTGAACTACCCAATTTTACTACTGCCGTCACAGGTGCTGTTAAAACAAAATGTGTTACTTATTGCATTATACCCAACCACACCATTTGTCGCCAAAAACAACAGTACAATTACCTTTCTGCTTTTAGTTTAGAGCAAAACTCCACTAATTTGGAGCCTCAATGCATTTATATGAGATCAAACTAATATTTAGAGTTTACCTTAAAGAGGATATACAGTATTATGCTTTTAGTCATATTTTTAAACCAACCTTCAGCATCGATTTTACAACTTTTATAAACATTATCTGGCTAAAAGAAAACGTTTTTTGTAAGTACTCTACTAGTGCTCTAAAGAAACAAGTGAGGAGACCAGCAGAGTGCAGTGTGTTGTGGTATTTTGAACACAATCAAAGAAAAAGAGCACTCCACTTACTTAATCTTTTTGAACGATGCCATTTTACTACAAAATGAAAAATGATTGGTCAGTGCTTCCTGGAATAGGCGGGGTTTGTGGGACCAAACAATACAAACAAAAACATAAAAAGACAATTAGTCAATGAACGTATTAAGTAAAAAAAAAAATCTAATTTGAAAATAATTACAGTTATATACTTGTTTTAAAATAACACTTTAAAACTAATTTTAGCCAACAGTCAGTGTTTTTGTAATGTTTTTATAAAAATAAATGAAGAAAAACATGGCATCTTTAGAATAGAGGGGAGTTCTATAGCTGGGGTTTTTGTGGGATTTTGGGAAATTTAAGGGGGCCAGTCTTGATTTTGGGAATGGCTCACCCTGTCAGCCATTATTCAACAGCCAAACAGCTAAAAATCCTTAATAATGAAGGCAACATCACTGCATAAAGCCTAATATATCACATACGATTCTATTAAATATACTATTAAATGTTTACACCGGTTTCCTCTAATCTAAGGGAAAAAAGTAGTTCACATTTAATCACAACTGTAAATTCTTACAAAATAAAAGATGGAAATAACCTATCCTTGTTTGACCGTCTTATTGTGTGTGTGTGCAGGAGTATAGGCTTACAACAGGAATTGAATCACAAGCTAACCTTTTCTTTGTGTGCGCTGGTGCATTGGCCGTTGTTTGAAGAGCAGACAAGCAGTGCGGGGAATAAGATGTAGCTGTAAATATTTAATGTGGTTTGTGTGCTCTTATTGTCTGGCATTGTCCTGAAGCTATAGAGCACCTGACTCAAGCAATTGGGCTATAGCATCACATAGCATCTGTCCACCTCCCTACATAAGATAGGGAGAGGATAGAGATAGAAATGAAGAGAATAAATCTGGAAAAAAAACTCCCTTCCTGGATTGATTTTGTTTGTGGAGCAGGGGGCATAATGTCTCTATAAAGTGTGCAATAAACTGCGAGGAAGGATTTGGAAAAATAAGACGGCTAAAGCAGTGGCAAAGTCTACAGGATTATACCAGAAGTTGAAAACGATTGTGGGCTATGCAATGAACTTTATAGTAACATTTCATAAAATTGCAAAGCTTAAGCCAAATGCTAAAATATTCAAATATTCATGCAGCACATCAAGAGTGCTAACTTGGTATCTGTCCATTTGGAAACAGTATGGGTTAAAAGAAATTATCTCCCTTCATACTGTATCGTGCCATGTTGCCAGAATCACCATTTTATCATTGTACTTTATAAAATCTCTTGCAAAGATTAACAGGCTATCAACATTTTTGAATCTTGTATTGTCATTTAAACTATTAAACTGTGGAAAATAACATGCTCTAGAACACACAAGCCCACTGGTCAGAGTAGCAACATGCAGTTGGCAGCAGATAAAATGTAACAGGTGCAAAGGCAGTGACCATGCTAATTTGAGGTTAGGTCCCAAGAGCGTTTTACAAAATATCTGTCCACATGGCACAACTTTAAAGGCTTTCAGCAAAAATGAATGGTTAATATTTTAGTTTACTTTGAATTAATAGCACCCTGATAGTCAGTTCCATTTATAATCATAAGCTTATATAGTGGCTTTTCTAGACACTCAAAATCACTTTACAATTTGGTCCATTATTCATTCACTCAGTCAGTCTTCAGTGGTGGTAAGCTACTTCTCTAGCCACAGTTGCCCTGGGGCAGACTGATGGAAGCGTGGCTGCCAATCTGCGCCTACAGCCCCTCCGACCACCACCAAATGCACAGTCACACTGACACAGTCACACAAGTAAGGTGGGTTAAGTGTCACAACAAGAGCATGCAATGTCGGTAGCGGAGTTGAACCAGCAACTGAGCTACATGCCTCCCATTTACAAAGTTTTAGTAATTGAAGTAGTATTTATGATCTGTCACATTTCATTTCAGAAACCTACAGTTGAAAAAAAAAAAGTATTGGCATCCCTTGGAAATACTAGGATTTCTGCTATGATTTGGTCATAAAATGTGATCTGACCTTCATCTAAGTCACAACAATAGACAAACACAGTCTGCTTAAACTAATGCTGCAAAAAAAAAAAAAAAAATCTTGTTTTTATTGCGCATTTATGTAAACAATCACAGTACAGGGTAGAAAAAGTATTGGAACCCCTAGGCTAGTGACCTCTTCAAGAGCTAATTGGAGTCAGGTGTTAGCCACCCTGGGCTCCAATCAGTGTAAGAAGACTGGAGGAGTGGCTTAAAGTGGCCCTGACCAATAAAAAACACACCAGTTTTGAGTTTGCCATTCTGAAGAAGCATTACTTGATGTGAACCATGCCTCACACAGAAGAGCTCTCAGAAGACCTACGAGTAAGAATTGTTGACTGCATAAAGCTGGAACGGGTTACAAAAGTATCTCTAAAAGCCTTGATGTTCATGAGTCCATGGTACGAGCGACTGTCTATAAATGGAGAAGGTTCAATACTGTGACCACACTGCCTAGGAGTGGCCGTCCTGTAAAGATGACAGTAAGAGCACAGTGTAGAATGCTCAGTGAGGTGAAGAAGAATCCTAGCGTGTCAGCTAAAACCTTACAGAAATCTCTGGCACAAGCTGACATCTTTGTTCACAAATCTATAATGGGTAAAACATTAAACAAGAATTGACTTCATGGGAGGACACTACAGAGGAAGCCACTGCTGTCCAAAAAAATATTGCTGCACATTTAAAGTTTGCAAAGGAGCTCCTAGATGTTCCACAGCACTGCTGGCAAAATATTCTGTGGACAGATAAAACCAAAGTTGAGTTGGAAGGAACACACAACGCTATTTGTGGAGAAAAAAAGGACAGCACACCAACATCAAAACCCCATCCCCACTGTGAAGTCTGGTGGAGGGGGCATCATGTTTGTTGCCTCAGGGCCTGGACAACTTGCTATCATCAACAGTAAAATTAATTCCCAAGTTTATCCAAACATTTTGCAGGAAAACTTAAGACCATCTGTCCGCCAACTGAAGCTCAACAGAGGATGGGTGATGCAACAGGACAACAACCCAAAACATAGAAGCATCCCAAGAATATTGCTGAACTTAAACAGTTTTATAAAGAGGAATGGTCCAAAATTCCTCCTGAGCGCTAGGCAGGTCTGATCTGCAACTATGGAAAACATTTGGTTGAGATTATTGCTGCCAAAGGAGATCAAGTTATTAAATCCAAAGGTTCCAATACTTTTTCTACCCTGTACTGTTAATGTTTACATAACTGTTAATGTTTACATAAATTCTCGATAAAAACATGAAAAAATGTCATTTTTTGCAGCATTAGTTTAAACAGACTGTGTTTGTCTATTGTTGTGACTTAGATGAAGATCAGATCACATTTTATGACCAAATCTTGCACAAATCCTAGTATTTCCAAGGGGTGCCAATACTTTTTCTTTCAACTGTATATTATGTAGTCTTTCACTGATAATTATGCTAATTCCTGCATTTAGTGGCTAAACACCAATGCACTCGCTAATCTTTTTGCACCAGGCTCTGACTTTGCATACATGTACTTGATTGGTTGTCATTGGTTGAATGATCAACCATGTTGATCATTCATAATTTGCAATATTTGATTGCCAATGCTAATTTCAACATATGGAATGTAGTGTGGTCTGTTTAGCTTATGGTGCCTTTCTTTCAAATGCAACAGTATTATTTAAAAACACTAAAAGGTTGCATTCATGTTGTGAATGTGTCATTTGTTTTATCGCCTGTTTCTTTGTTTCGTTGTTTATGTTATTACCACGGATGTGACTATTACTCACAACTTACAATTGCATGTGCAGTTAAGATGTCACAGAGCTTAAAGGTAATATATTGTTCTTTTTTCAGGCTTTTTGAAATAGTTTTGAACACCTTCGCATTAGTATTTCACATATTTTAACTTAAAATAATATATGGGAAATGTCTTTGTTTGGGGAGCTGTTACTTTCATTTTGCAGAGAACAATTGGATTCAGTGTCTGTTGCCCCCTGATGGCAACGGTGGGGAATGGACAGAGCATAAAATGGCTATTTAGCATGGTTATTAGCAACTTGACACTAAGAGATAAATAAATGAGCTGACTGCTTCGTGGTGATGGCAATTTAAGCGCAGAAATGAAAGTTCTGTCTCCATGTTGACAGGGCTAATGAATGCCTGAAGTAGAAGCTTGATAAAATTGTGTGCATCAATTCTTTAAAAAAAAACAAAAACATTATCATAAATAGTATATCCAGTAAACTTGCAAACGCTGAAGAGGAGGAAAGTTTTTAGGGTAGTATTTTAATGGCTTGCTTGTCTCGTATACACTGTTGTATATATTTCTGATTTTGGAGCAGTTCTCGTCACTCTTTCCCTCAGGAGAAGTCTGCCTCTGTCACTCTCCATCTCTCCAGACTTCTGCTGCATCCACACACTTCTCATTTCTCTGGCCCTATTTCTTGGCCGAGGCATTTGGAAAAGTCTTCTCCTATACTCCACCATTAATATCAATACGATCGCTGCCTCACCTTCTTTCTCTTTCTTTTGCTTTGTGTGTTTTTTTTTCTTTGCTGAAAATTGATATTGCTGATGTGATGTGAATTTCATCAATGTGCTCTCTTGTGCCTTTGGGCTTTCTTGCCTGACCTAGCAGTTTTTGTGTGTGTGTCTTATATCAAGTTGTCAGGATGCCTGGCTCTGTTCGCCCATCTGTCTCTGTCTGTCCTACTCTCTTAATCCACTTCTTTATTCTCATCCCTTTTCTGCTTTGAGCTCTTAATCTATGCAGCCACAGTGACACAAGAGAGGATCACTCTAAAGCTATTATACGTCACTATTTTTGTCATTTTACACATATGAATTGCAGCTAATCTCATAGCTGAATTGGGACGTACTTGTCAAAGCGGCTACATACAGAAATACTTTGCGAGAAGGGCTTCGCAAGTGTTTTGACCTTCTATTATCAATAGGCAGGGGAACGAAGGTTTTTGAATATTTTTTCAAGTGCTCACATTTCATTATTTCTGAGTACTCTTGTGTCCAGAGAGCAGTGGTAACTCTATCCTATATAGCCTGACTGTTTTTCTTTTTCTTTCTTATTTTTTGCACTCTTCTACACTCTTCTCACTTCTGCTATTAGTTCAATCTTCTTATTCTTATTAATGAGCAGTGGTAATATGTAAGAAGATACTTTTACTTAAATAATGGTACTTTTTTGAAGTACTGTGCAAAGGTTTTAGGCATGTGTGAAAAATGCTGATAATTCAGAATGTTTTAATATATATTTATTTACTTATCATTATTATTATTTTTACTTTTTTCTGTATTTTTATTATCCATCCATCCATCTTCTTCCACTTTACACGGGGCACGGTCGCGGGGGCAGCAGTCTAAGCAGGGGACACCCCCCAGACACTTCCACAGTTCCCCTGGAGGAACCCCAAGGCATTCCCAGGCCAGCTGACAGACCCTCCGGGGTGTCCTAGGTCTGTGGAGGAGCAGCAGCTCTACTCCGAGCTTCTCCCAGGTAACCAAGCCCAGCCACCCTGCAGCGGAAACACATTTTGGCCACTTGACCCAAAGCTCATGACCATAGATGAGAGAAGGAATGTAGATCAACTGGTAAATCGAGAGCTTTCACCTTTTGGCTTAGCTATTTCTTCACCATGACAGACCGATACATTGATTATTATTATTATTATTATTATTATTATTATTATTATTATTATTATTATTATTATTATTTATTATTTATTTATTTATTTTAATTGAAGAAGGTTTAAGACAAAATTGATAATTTTGGTGTGGATCATTGGAAAGAGCCCCTCAACTAGGAGATGTTTGAGTTTGAGTTCAGGTCTGGGCACTATCTTTACCATTGCGAGATAAGACCAGAACCTTACCAGGGTCTACTCTCTCTGAGTGTTTCTAGTTTTGATTTAACTTCATTTTTTTTATTCACCTTTTGATTCAGCTTTCTTTGTTCATATATTCATCTTTAAACTTACTGTACACCACAATACTGTACTTTCTGAGCACATTTTCTACAAAAAAATACTTTTTACTTGAGTATTTTGAAGAAAGCTTTTTTTAAAATCTCTACATGAGTAAATGCATTTTTTTTAACCTTAGTGGCAAAGTGGGTAGCAGTAGCAGTAAAAGTAAGAATAGTAAACTTTACTTTATACTTTTTACTCAAGTAGCAATTGTGCTGAGTACTTTTACTTGTGATTGGGTAAAATGATTCTGCAGTAACAGTACTTTTACTTAAATACCATTTTTTTATTTCTATTATCCAGTTCTGCTTCTTTCTATGTAGATATTGTATGTTATTTCAGACATTCTAATGTTTGGATAAAATGTGATTGGTTCATAATCAGGTCACGATCCATCTTTTCACTCTCCACTGCAGTTATACTTCTGCTGAACATATCGGCACACCTCTGTTCTTCACAAATCTCCTCTTACTTTTTTCTTCTTTTTATAAAGCGCAACAGTTGGTGTGAACAGACAATATCCAGTTGTCATCTTAGCCCATCCCAACTCCTCCGCCAACATCTGTCACGCTGAGCCAAGCTTTGGATGGTGTTGAGGGGGTGGCGCTAGAGCCAGGGTCAAAGCCATCTCTAAGTATAGACTAATGACTTCCTGTGTCCTCTCTCTCACTCTTCTTCTACTTCTTTGTCTCGGTATGGATCCCAAGTGCTGCTGGGAAAGACGATTGAACGCTCAATGGTTCTCTGTTACTGACAAGCTGTTATCCAGAGCCATATTCTCACAGTAATTACCACAGCGGACAGGCCTGAGGCTACTGTTACCCAGACTCCTGCACAACCCGCATGCACATGGGCCAGGATTAATATGTGCAGAGTTTTGCTCATAGCAGTGCGCTAGTACAGTGGTTCCCAACCTTTTTTGTCTCATGTACCTCCATGGGCTTTTTGTCATACCACAAGTACCCCCTCACTCATACTTATTGATGATTCTTTAAAAAGTGGTCATCTGTATTGCAAAAACATTTTATGCTTATTTTATTGTAAATACAAATTGTCCTGCATTTCTTTAAAAAAAAAAGTAAATATAGTAGTAAATAAATAGATTTTAAAATAAAAATACAACATAAACTCCTATTACATTTTTATATTATTGGGGGCACTTTGGGAAACACTGATATAAATTAAGTAACTCCTCGGTCAGTAGTTCAGTCAGAAAAGACCTTCACCCACTAACCTGAAGGTTGGAGGTTCAATCCCTGCTAAGTGTCCTTGCACAAGACACTTAACCCAGAGGATTGCAGCTCTGCAGAGTGATGCTTACATGCCCCACAGCATGTTCACAGATAGAGGCTGTATAGCAGTAAATAACAATATAAGTATGAATATTAGTCAAATTTTCCCTTTCTTGTAATGTAGGGTGCAGCCATCTTGGAGTTTTAAACTTGAGGTTGTTGAAAGTTCACCCGACTTTCCCAGTAGTAATTCTGAAATTGAGTAATTTTCCAATTGGCATTTACGACTCAGAAATACCGACATCTGAGGACAACTTGAATGCAGCATGGACATTGCTTTTCATTAAATGTAAGCCATAATCATCACAAATAAAATAAGCAAATGCTGAGCTGAATTTTTTAATTGATTTACTAATATAAACAGACCTTTTCATTACATTTTTGTTTATTGACATATGCCTGTAATTTAGAAACAGTCAGGCCACAGGGCTCTCTCTCAGTGCCCTAAATTATTGTCCTTAGTCTCCTCTCTTCCTCTTGGAGCCCCATATTTAACTGCAGTGATACATGATCTGCCCATTTGTCCCTCTGCCTAATCAGGCAGCTCATTGACATGGAGATGGCAGCACTCCACGGGATGACCCACGAAGGGCGACCTACTCATTACCATGACTCAGTCCTAATCAGTCTCTTGAAAACTTCTCTTAAGCTGCCTTTCCTCATTTTCATTTTTGTCCCTGCTCTGGCTCTGTTTCTCTGGCCTCAGTATCACACTGGACCTGCCAGTTCTTGAAGCCACTGGTCTACATCTTATGTCTGCTCCCAGTCCCGACTTGGAGGGGGTGAAGCGGAGGACACCGTTTTACGTTTGAGTTAACAGGCAGCACCAGCGGGACAAATGGCCACAAGCCTGTCTGTGCTGCCGGCTGCGATCACTAAAGCAGACCTAAACAATGAATGACTGGTGACAACATGGAAATGATAGCACAGAGGATAGGAGTTAGCCAGCTGTGAGGGCTGGCTGGAAGTGCTGTTACTGTCTGTGGGCTGACACTGCAGCAAGCTGCTATTAGCACGTCATGAAATATGCTGTGCTGCTGCTAATGGAGCGGAATGAGCAGCGTGGAGAGGCTGGAGATTCACAGATGACATCTCTCACACACACACACACACACACACACACACACAAGAACACATTCACTGAGACACACCACTGGACTCACTGGTGTGTAGATTTAACACTGCAGGACTGGGGCTCTGTGTCCAACTGGGCACAGCTGTCCCATTGTGAGCCACAGCTGTCTCACGAAGACTAATGTTTCCTGAAATGTGAAAATAAACAAAATACTTATTTCAAAGAGAGAAATCTGTGTTAAACAGGAACTAGCTGATTTTTCCCTTTGATAGGAGCAAATTTGTGTAGTAATCTAATATGTAGTATGATTTTTTCAGCAAAAAACAAAAGATGTATCTTAGGATGTCATAAAGGCTTGTTGTAATGATTTGGATCTGCTGGCACATTCCAATAAGGGACATTTCCATTGGTAGTTGAATAATGGCTGCCAGAGAGAGTTAGCGATAGTCTCTATTCTAGCACTAGAAATGTATTGTTACACAGAGAAACTGAGCTAAAAAGAAAAAGATATATTTGAAAAATGGAAGCAAAGTAAAACACATGATAAAAATTGTCAATGCAAGACTTGATATTTAACAATGCTGAGATAATCACTGGTTCGCAACAATCTAAAGCTAAACTAAACTAACATAGCATAAGCTATGAGGTAAGGTTTAAAAAAACCTCCAAATGTCTGTTTAATGCCATACTGTTTGAACATAAGTATTTTAAGGTAGCAAACTGGTTGAGTTTTACATTTGTTAATAACATCAACGTAGAAAAGAATAGCTAGTTGCTGTTGAGTTGGAAACACCATAGGTAACAGATAGGACTGTTTGTGTTTAATTGTTTAATTTGATGAATCAGCAGTATGGCCATAATGGATTGAAAGAAATACTAACAATTAATGCTTACGCTGTACAGCAGAGTAAAGGTACCATTGTAGAGTCAGGGCAAATTAAACATAAAATTAGGCAACTGTGTCCTAAAATATACAAGTCTTTAGCTTAAAAAAATCAACTTTTTTATTAGCCTATAGTTCATGACTCTGAATTTAATAAAGAGCTTTTTTTTAATAAGATGTAAAGATAGGTGATGTCAAGCTGGTGGTTAACAGTTAATCAATAATTGTTTGTTAAGACTACCAATTAATCAATTAAAGAAAATTAACCGAACATACATCCCTAGTAACTGATTTAATTGTAGCTGTGCCCAGGACAGCAGTAGCTCAATCGGGCAGTTCAGCTTTAATTTTTGTAAGCATTATTATTATTATTATTATTATTATTATTATTATTATTATTATTATTATTATTATATGCGGCACATTCAAAAAAACTTTCTAGTAACCTAATGTTTAGGGACCAATTTCTAGTTTTGTATACCCATGTGTTACCCAAATCCATCTCCAAATATTCAACTGGACAGGAAAATACTCAGACTTGTCTTGTGAGGCATAAACAACATAATTAATCCTCTGAGAATCATTTTACAAAGCCATTCTGTCTGACATGTCTTTAGGGTATTTACCTTCATTTATAAATGGGAATAAACATATACAGACATCATAGTCACAAAGAGGTCTTAAGTAATCTGACTTTCATCTTTTCCAGACGTAGATTGTACTCAAGAAAACTAATGGGCACATTTTTTACTCTAAAGATGAGCCGGAGGATAATTAGAACTAAACATCAACACAATATCAGATGAGCAGGAAATATATTACCATCAGAATTACAGTACTCCACAGATGCTTATAAATAATAACTGTAAAGATATTATTTTTTATTTTTATTTAGCTCATTAAAGTGAACCCAATAGACGGCGTGTTATAAAATGAATGTTAATATGTGAAAACTCATTTATACTCCGCAACACTTTAGAAACATAAAGAAGTGCTCACTACCACAATGAAAACAATACCTAATTAATAAAATAATAGTCGACCTTGTACACTGTAAAAAATTTGCAGCAAAAACTCAAAAACTCAAGGCAACAGGATCTCTCAAGATTTTTGAGTTTTGGGGCCAACTCAAAATCTCAAGTTTTCAACAACTAATATTTATTGTTCAAGTAATTTGATGTTTTAATTTCTGTGTAAAAAAAAAAAAAAAAAGTGAGAAACTCTGGTGATAATGGGCTTCTGTAATAAAGCCCAACTGGACCTGAGTGATATTTCAATATTTATAGATAAATAACGTCGATACTTGTTACATTTAACATGAATTATCACATTGATGAATAAATCTGACTGCAGCTTTTATGTCTTATGTGGGGAAGCTATTGTTTATTCATCTGTAGGGTGGCCAGATTTTTAGACTCAAAACCTGGGGCACACATATTTTTCATCAATCATGGTGCATTTGAACTCACCACGTGACACAAAACCTTAGGAAATCCATGTAATTTTCTGTTATGTAATTAATGTACCTGATGCTGTTGCTCAAGTTTTGTATTTTAATGGCAGTTTAATCATAAAAGTCTTTAGACAAATGTGTTTTTAGTTTCCTCTGTCTTTCTGTTGGTCAGAATGGGGACAAGTGGGACATGGTTTGTTGAAAACTGGGACATAATTGTGTTTTTAGAGATATGTCTTGGGATATGGGAGCAGGAGCCTAAAACTGGGACACTCCTGTTTAAATAAGGACATCTGGTCACCTTAGTCATCTGTATAAGCTAAGGTAAGCTAACGTCACACCGTTACAGTTTATTTAAGAGCAATTTATTCATGATAACCACATGACAGAAGGTAAAAACAGCATCTTCAACTGGTTTCATTCAAATGTGTTGTCTACACTGACCATCTAGTGACCACTGATGTCCATAATAGAGACCTGCATCGGGTGGAAAGTCCCGCAGGACCCGTGCCAAATCCTTTGAGATCGGGTGACATTGACCTGGTCTTGTGTGGGAGCGGTCAGTCAAACAAAAACATACCAGGTCCCAAGTGTCCTGAGAATTTGGGTGCATGATTATACTAGTCTTTACAGTAGCAGTCATCTAAATGTGGGCAAGTGTGCAGCTTACACGGGGCATTACGGTAACATGCCGCCGTGAAAAGCAGTGAGGGAAGTAAACAAACAGAACAGAACACAGAGAGTGAAACTGAGAGCCTCACTGTTTATCCTCCACTGAAACACAGGATCTGTGGCCCAATAACAAACACAGCACATGAACCCAGAGCTTTAACACAACATTAAACATGACTCAGCTTTCTGCTCTTCTCCTGAACACTGTGTGACTGTGTGTTAGTACAAGCAGAAGCACCAGTGTCCCGTGGAAAACCCCATCATACTAAAATTTCTCAAGATCCGGCGGGAACCATGAGAATCCCTCGGGCGGTTAGGCCATGGTAGACCTAGGTCTCTTCAAACTCAGGTACTTTACAAACTGCATTGTCGGAAATTTTGAGTGCACTACTTTTTAGCCACATTTGAACACTGCTACAAAATAGTGTGACCGCTATATATTGCTCTGTATAGGGATTTCCAAAATGCTTTTTCTCTACTCACTCATTTCACATAAATGCCTCCAGTTAATCTAAATATATAAATTGCAATAAAGTGCTAGTGGAGAGCTGTGTTGCTGTCCACAAATTCAAAATGATAGATTTTTCATGAAATTGTAAAATTTAGCTGTTTCAAGACCTGATATGTTGTTTACATTCCACTGTGACTAAAATACATGCATGGTTTTATGTAAATTGCTAACCATTGCATTCTGTTTTTATTTACATTTTACACAGTGCCCCAATTGGGTTGAAAAGGCCAATCACGCTTATAGCAATTACTGAATATATATATATATATATAAATGTGAAGGACCGACTGAATTCATTATAATCTCACACCTTCAAGTTAAATTCAGTTCAGTTATTTTGGTCTCAACAAGAAAAAAAAAAAAAAAAAAAAGATCCGCTCAGCAAATGCTCTTAAAATTACCAAGACTGAATCTGGACAGTATAATAATAATCTGCATGCCCAACGCATGACATTTCAACAAAAAATAATATTTGACTGGGAACTTGTAATGACGTATATAAAAGAGAATAATGATGTTTTCCTTGCTTCAATATGGTAATGTAATTATCTTTTATTTCTACAAACAGTAATAAACAAGTATTATGGATTATGCCTTGGGTTATGTCAAAACAAAAACTCTTTAATAGCAAAGTTAAGGTAAACTCATTATTCAAAAAACTTTTCTAACAGTGACAACAAAGACAGGCAAGGAACAGGGAGTGAGAGTGGAGTCAACCCAGGTCATCATGCATTATTTAATATGGACTCTACCAGACTGAGTGACACTTTTTTGTTTAAAACTGATCAAAACTGACACTGATACAAGGTGTCTGTTTGCCCCTGGGCCGTAGCCTCAGAAGTTACTCTACCCAGACCTATTGGAACTATACAGAGGAGAAGCTGATCCTCAAGAGTCCAATTAGACACATCCAAAGCCTACTTATGGTCCTCTGTCCATAACGTTACACAGTGCAGGAGTGACCAGCTGGACATGTCACTTGATAGTGCCCCTTGCTTGTTAGTGGTGACATTTTTTAGCCATTTTAGCTGACCTTAGATTGAGGGGTGTAGAATGTCTTTGCAGTTTTGGAAATGGAATGTCCCTCCCATCTGCCAGCCACCAGCAAAACCCACTCAAGCTTTGGGAATTCACTTGTAGCAGGTGCAGGAGTAGTTACTGAATAACCCATGACAAGCTGGATTTTCATGTCATAGATTCAATAAAGAGTACTTCTTCCAAAGACTCTGAGTTCAGTGTTGGAACCAATGCATTTCCATTGTTATTTCTGTTATCACATGAATGCATTGCCAATATTTTTCCTCTATTTATGTCTTTTTCTTTCAGGGCTCCTTCCCTGGACTGTCTCTCTATTATTATTTCACTGAAGTAGTTGCTTTTATTTATTGTATGGATCACTGCTCAATTCATTTTGTTATGTGGAAGTGTCTGAAATGTCTCATTTCCGTTCTATGTAAGGCCAAGGTTGTTAGATCTGCTTGGAGAAGAAAACCACAGCTCCAGAAGTGAAGTGTTGAGTGCAGAGAAGCAGCTGTCTTCTAAATACTTTGTAGTGAGTTGGGCCCCGAAGAGTGACTAACCCTCAGGCCAACCATCAGAAGTACTCAGAATGTTACTAAAATAGAAGTAAACCAACAAAATTACTATCTGGTAGGAGTAAAAAGTGTACATTTGTTTTGCAATTCCCCTGTGAAATCTATAGTAGTAATGTCAATCTTAATGGTACTTCTACTATTACTACTACTAGCTCAAACTCAGTATTGCCACTGAACTTAAAAATTACTTTTAGTTATTTATAGCTCAAACTGTGGTATGAGTGCAAAAAAACAATATCTACATTTAGTTAAAATTACTTGAATTCTAAATATTTATCTTGACTCAAGTAGCTTAATTATCTGCCAATGGAATAAGAATGTTTTTTCTTACTTCAAGTGACATGTTCTTACCTCACTGGCAGATAATTTAGCTTGAAATAAGTAAAAAAAAAAAAAAAAAAAAAAAGTAAGAAATAATTTAAAACAAGTCAAATAATCTAGCCTAATAAGTAAATAAATCCAATCTGGTAAAAAAAAAAAAAAAAAAAAAAAAAAAAAAAAAACTCAAATCAGGATAAATACTCTGAATTAAATTCATTTTAATTAATGTAAATGTTGGCTGTTTTGAGCATTGATTGTGTGCAATTTAGTTTTAGTTCTGGTTTAGTCTGGTTTAGCTAAGGTTAGTCCTATTTTAGTCCTGGTTTAGTCTTGTGTTAGTCCAGATTTAGGCTCATTTTAGCCCACTAAGGATGGAAGTGGAAAGTCACATACTGTATTTTTGAGGTGGTACTTCACTAATTTAGGGAATTTAAAGAGCTCCTTCAGTAAAATAACATTTCTTTAACTGAAATACACCTGAATAAAAGTAAAAGTATGTTTTGGAAAATGTACACAGAAAGTACTTTTCTTATGTGCTTGAGTGAAAGTATTTTGTCACTTCTCAACACTGCTGACCATGATCTTTGAATGTCAGAAAAAGGTTCAGCAAGAAAGAAACAAGGACACAAACCAGGGTCGAAGTGAAAACCATAATGTTTCAAATAGTTTTCATTGCTTTCAGGCAGTGATTTAAAAAAAAAAAAAAAGCAAGCAAGCAAGTCCATGTGAGAGCTGGACCAGAGCTTCGACCACAGTCTGTTGCTTTATCATTTCCTTGTTCCTTAAACCTGTAGAAAGGGATTATAGCAATCAGAAAAGTAGGTTGGAGGATGAGTGGTGAATTAGAACAGGACCCCTGAGGAAGAGGAGAAGAGGGAACAAGATGGAGACGTGGAGTGTATAGGACAGAAATAGAGGACAGGAAAAGACTCCGCTCAGACGTCCGGAAGTGGAAGGACAGAAATAGAGAAGAAGGGGGGAGGGGGGGCGGTCAGAGAGGGGTAGGGGGTTGGGAGAACGGAGAGATGATGAAAGAGAAAAATGGACTAAGTGGCAAAGTGTTACATAGCAAATATAGGGCTGAGGTGAGTTATAGCCCTGAGACAGATTTACACTCCTCTCTGGTGGAGCATGGGAAAGGCTTGTACCTCTCAGGTTATTACAGCTACAACCACTTCCACGGGGCAGGCTCATATTCAGGGCAAACCTGCCTCCAGAAGGTGGGCCATCATATAAATACTGTCAATGTCAAATCACTGTGAAATGGAAGTTAATACAAGGCTCAGGCAACTTTTCCAAGCACTGGGAATGAGCTTGGAGTTTTTTTTTTGTCCTTTAAACCAAAACAAGAGGTTCATTAGTCCTAATGAACTCTTTTAATAACTTACAAGTTCACATTTAAAGCAACTGTTCTTTTCTTGTCTGGTGTCGCCACAGTGGATCATCTGCTTCCAAGCCTGCAGTGCTTTGCATAATGATTTTGCATAGATTATATGCCAGATGCTCTTCCTGACTCTACTTTATTATTATTAATAATAATAGGAATATTGGATTTATATTGTGATTTGCAAGCTTCTCAAAGCACTTTACATTAGTCGATTACTCATTCACTCCTCAGTCACACTTGTGTTGGGAAGCTTCTTCTGTAGACACATTTCCATCAGTCTGGGGCAGACTGATGGAAATGTGGCTGCCTGCCATTCTGGCCTCTCCAACCGTCTCCATACACACAATCACACGAACACATTCAAACAGGCAAGGTGGGGGAAGTGTTTTTCCCAAGCACACAACAAAACTCAAACCGCCAACCTTCCGGTTAGTGGCAAACACTAAATGGCTCTACCAACTGAGCTACTGCCTCCCCATTTATCCAGGCTTGGAGCAAGCAATAGAATAATATGTGGTTGTTTCCTATAGGATGAAGAAACATTTGTTTATAGAAACTGTTACTGCTGTCAGTCAGAAACGTTTACTGAAAAATCTCCATTTCAACTAAGTAGTTTGATCATATTTTAGCTGTAAAAAGCCAATATGAATTATCTATGGACACCTGTCTGTCCAAGTGTCTAAGCATAAGTCAGGTTAGATGGACTTTACCTTAGTGGGCCACTGAAAAATGTAGAAAATGAATAAATACTTTGTTGGTTGCTAACATCTCTGCAAATGACCATGCATAGAAAGGTTGAATCTCTGCGATGCAATACATGGTCACTTTTTCGTGGCCATGGCATATTAAAATAAAGGAAACAGTATTTCCCTTTACAAATATAACCATGTTTTTGACAATGTTTTCTTTTGCAACCAGACACCAATTTTCCACAGTGGGAAAAATAACACTTTATTTTATCTAACTCACACCTATTTGCAAACCTGTTTTTAAGAAGAGTGGGTAGCAACATATAAGCTTCAGTTTTAGTGTTTCCAGTACAAATTGATAGCACATGGAACAGTGCACAGTAGTCACATTGGAATATTTTGTCTGGAATAAAAAACAGATGTGATGCAGCTGTGGGATAATGGGCCCTGAAAGTCCAAGTTTGGGTTATGGTTGGGGTTAGGCATGTGTTGTTATTGTTGAAGGTTAGACGACAAGTCCCCAGTGATTCTCCAACTATCACCTCAGGAAGATCCAAATGGGCTAAAGTGAGCCTAGATCTTGACTAAACTTGACTAACAGGACTAAACCAGAACTAAATCAGGACTAAACCAGGTCTAAATCAAGGCTAAACCAGGTCTAAACCAGGACTTAACAGTACAAAACTACAACAAAACCATGATACTACAGGTCAATACCAGGTCTAAACCAGGATAAAACTAACACTAAACCAGGTTTAAACTAGGACTAAATTGGGCCTAAATCAGGAATAAACCAGGTCTAAATGAGGACTAAATTGGGTCAAAATCAGGACTAAACCAGATATAGACCAAGCCAAAACCTTGACAAAACCGGGTCTAAACCAGGACAAAACAAGGACAAAATCAGAACTTTACAGGGACAAAACCAGGTTTAAATTTGGACTACACCAGGACAAAACCAGGTCTAAAACAAGACTAAATCAGGTCTAAATCAGGACTAAACCAGGTCTAAACTAGGACTAAATTGGGTCTAAATCAGGACTAAACTAGGACTAAACCAGGCCTAAACTAAGACTAAATCGGGTCTAAATCAGGACTAAACCAGGTCTAAACTAGGACTAAATTGGGTCTAAATCAGGACTAAATCAGGACTAAAACGGGACTAAACCAGGTCTAAACCAATCCAAAACCTTGACAAAGCCAGGTCTAAACCAGGATGAAACAAAGACTAAATTAGGAACCTGGACTGAACCAGAACAAAACCAGGTTTAAATCTGGACCAAACCAAGACAAAAGCAGGACTAAACAAGGACAAAACCAGGACTAAATTAGGTCAGACTAACATGGAACTAAACCCAGATTAAAAACTAGGTTTAAATCTGAACTGAACAGGACACAAGCAGGACAAAAACCAAGATAAACCCAGGACAAAACCAAGTCTAAACAGGATTAAATTAGGCCTATACCAGGACTAACATGGGACTAAAGCAGGACTGAACCAGTACTAGATCAGAACAAAACCTGAAGAAATACAGGACTAAACCAGGTCCCAAACCAGAACCGCTGTCTTAGTGAGTGGATCTGACTCATGAATGAGTGAGAGACAAACAGGTCCATCACGCTGGTTGTGTGTGAGGTGCATTTGGGCACAGACAGTGATTGGCCTTTCCTCTTCAGTAAAAAAACAAAACCAAACGCAGCGCTTGTAGCTTTTAGAGCCATTAACTGTTGCTGAAAAACAAGGTCAGAGTGCTATACAGTGTTGCACAGGACAGGGCTAAATAAAGGCTACATGATGTTTGGAGAACAGGTGGACCCACTTTACTTAGCGGTACTTGTCCAGGCAGAGGTAATTTATCTCTGAACTTGTGGAGTTACCATTAAAAAAACACACACAGGAGAAGAGAGCATCAAAGCTGGTGCCTTACAGACATCACTTGTTTTTGTTGGATTAATGTATTAAGTAGCAGGGTGAAAGGGAAATATACTTCTCAAATTGTAAAGCCTAAATAAAGTTGAAGGTTAGTATGGTACAATGATACAGGTGCTCATCAAAAAAAAAAAAATTACTATTACATACATTTGTAAAGGTATAACGCTTACATGCTTTTGTTTAGATATTTTTTTGTTCACCTCTAGAACAGCACTGCATGTTTTATAACCTTTATAAACATTATTTGGCTAAAAGAATATGTTTTTAATAAGTACCCTACTGGTGCCATAAAGAAGCAGGTGAGGAGAGGACAGCAGAGTCTTTTGAACAGTATCACAGAAAAACAGCACTTCACTTCCATAAACTTTTTGTATGATGGCATTTTACAACAAAATGAAAAATAGCTGTGAGGATTCAGTGGAAACAGCGGATCTAGAGGGCTTGTTGATTGGTCCGTGCTGCCTGGAGTGGGCGGGGGTTTGTGAAACCGAGTGTTCTGAGGTCTCAGAATGGTTGTGCCAGGGAATACAGACTTGACTCAAACAGGAGTGAATGAAGAAAAACACAACTCCAGGTATGTTTTTGATGAGGGAACAAAACTATAACATAGAAGAAAGCTCAGAAAAGTTTGCATTTTATAGCTCCTTTAAGCATTAAAGGAACTACCAAAATACACTGACTTTACCACAATATCCTTATTTACTGACATGTGCCTATACTTCTCAACATGTGACAACTTCAGAAAACCTTTTAGACGTTATTTTACAGTTGGGTTCAATGAATTAGACTTTAGCTAGTCTTTTGTATATACTCTGATACTATGTATATCCCAGATTCCTATGAAGTACTTTAAAATTAATTGTGCATAGGGTTGGGGAATGCTGAGTAAAAGATGAAGAAGTGGCCCAGAAATCCTCAGCGGAGTTAGATAATACTGTCATCTGAAAGCTCCAACATCACCACAAAGAAGAAGCAAAAGAAATATCAAAATAATAAATAATTGCTGAAACCTGCTAAAATTTCTTGATGAAATGCCAAATGCTCAATCACTCTCCACCTCCTGCTGAGGGCTCCAAAGGAACAGTGGGCTGTGCTGCATTTCTCTATTGAATTATGTATATATTATTTATTTACATCTTTTCAAACGCTTCTCTCTTTGTCACACATTGCCTTTGTCGTGCTTATTGTCCTTATCCCCCTCGCTCTGGTGCTTCTGAAAATCACTACTTCTGTCTTACTGCATGCCAAATTGATTCCTCTAAAAACTCTAATTAAACCAATTATGGGAGTCAAATGAAGTGGATTTAATTAAGAAACAAAAAAAAGTAGTGGCGCAGGGAGAAAGAGTGCATGTACTGAAGGAGTATCACTGTAGTGGTGAGCAAGTAATAGGGATAGTAGTCAGGGCCGTACACAGGATTTTAGAAATACTGAGATCCATCATGTTGATCAGTTTAGTCCTTGTTTAGACTTTGTTTAATCCTGGTTTTGTCCTTGTTTAGTTCTGGTTTAGACCTGGTTTAGTCCTGATTTAGTCCTGTTTTTGCCTGGTTTAGCTCTGGTTTAGTTTAGTAAGAGGTCTGGACCTTTGTGACCTCTGTGGTGTGTAAGACCATGGTAGTAGTAGTAGAAGTAGTAGTGGTAGCAATAGTAGTCATAGTAATAGTAGTGGGAGTAGCAGTAGTAGGAGTGATAGTAGTATTAGGAGTACTAAAAGTGTTAGTATTACTGTGACAGTGGGCGGTGTAACACTTTTTTTTGTCCTTCGGTGTGACACAACTTTGAAGTTGAATGCAAGGAATATTAAATAATAATTTTAAATATAAATCAGTTGTATAAAAAGTGTAAAGCGAGTTTTTCATAAGCAATTCATAATTTAACATGTAACTCAATTATTACTACATTATTTCACTGTGTCCTGCAGTGTGACTTTTTCTGTCACACCGCAGGACATTCACTACAATTTGGCCACTTGACTTCTTGTCATAAATTATTCAATATGTCAGTGGTGGTAACTTGATACATATATCCCTGTCCCACCATAAAAACTATGAAACTATGAAACTATGAAATACAGCTGTCACACTAAACAGACACATGTTAACAGTTTTTGAGAAAATTAGGAATTTACTAAAACTAATAATATAATAATTTATTTTGACCTTTAGCTCACAGCCTTAACTCCTGAAGCCTTTCTGGTCCATAAATGACAGATAGGCTCCTGTAGATTTTGTTTTAACTTTAAAAACTTGATTTTTCATGTCACTAAACAGGACACCATTTTGATACAAGATTAAACTTATTTTAAGTTTTATTGTAGAATTCATGTGCAGTTAAAAGTGTTGTTTTAGTAAATATTTGACATTATGCCAAAAACTTTATTATTTTGAAATTGTTTGTATTTTTTTTTTTTTTTTTTATGTTTACAGTTTAATGACAAAATGCAAAATAATGACACACAACTTCTTTCTAAAACATCAAACGTCCCGTAGTAGGTTGTATGTTGCACTACTGAAAAAATTGTGGAAGGGGAAAAACATTATTTAACTACAGAAAAAGCCAAACCCAAGTATACTTTACACTGTCATTACCTAATCATTTTGTTGAGTTCTTTTACTTCTACATCTGCATCATTATTTTAAATATTCTTAGTACAGAAAATATAGGACAGTGTAGAATGGAGGCAGATGATTTGCTCTGGTGACCCCTGAAGAGTAAAGAAGAAAAAGACGACACATAGAGCTCTATTATGACTGAAGGCTGGGTGTTTAGGCTGGTACTGCCCTATTTTTGGCCCCTCTGTCACAAGTCCTCACCCCGAGTGCAAAGCTGACCCTGCCCTGCTCTCAGCACCAGAACACACAGCCTCTCACTTCACTTCAGGAAACACAGTCATAATGATGATGGATGCTTTCACTCATAGGGTTTTCCCCACTAGCATTTACAAGGGTGTGTTTTGTGTACATGGGGCCATCCCATCTGTCACTGTACCGCATATCTTAAACATCCATCCTCTTACACATGACCTCACTGGGTGTCATTTAAAATAAGTAAGCAGGCGGTGCAGGGGACGCACTCCATCTCAGTATTTCAGATTATAGACGGATGATAAATAGAAGCGGGTGACGTGGGGTAAAACTTCAGAGTCAGATGAAATGTCCAAATCCCATGTGGCCCCTGGCTGACCTGCCTGGCCCGGACGCGTGCTTCTATTTAATGAAAACGTCCAGGGGAAAAAAAAAAAAAAAATGGTTCAGCATCAATTCCTCTGTGTGGTATAATTTTCTTTGTGCTCTCTGCTCTGCATTGGGCTGGGTCAAAAATCGTTGTTTTGGAAGGTTTGGAGAAAAAAACATACTGTCTTGATAGATATAGGAAATGGAGCCAGACAGCTGCACACACACAAAATATATTTAGATTTAAAAATATGACGTTTGGTGTGGCATGTGCAAATACAACTTTTAACCAAAGAACTAAAAAAAAAAAAAAAAAAAAAAAACCAGCTTGACGTATCATTAGCACACCTGAGAAAACAAATTTGTATGTATAATTCTGATTGGAGTTTGTGAAAATCTGAATAATCATTTTGCAGGTTTCAGTGATTGTGGTTGTCTGTGCTAAATACTAAGTGATATGACAATAGAATTCTTCTTCAGAACAAACTCAATCACATATATTTTGCTTATTTATTGGTGGCTGGAGCCTATCTCAGCAACTATGGGCATGGTGCAAGAACCATTTTCTGATGAGAGGACCAGTGGTTCCCAGTGGGTAGGTTGGAATCCAAAAGTAGTAGTGGAGGGGTTGAATATAATAATAATAATAATAATAGGATTTATATTGTGCTTTGCAAGCATCTCAAGTTTCTCAAAGTGCTTTACATGACTCTATTATTCACGCACTCCTCAAAGTGGGTGAAGTGTCTTGCCCAAGGACACAACAACAGTATGTAATGTTGATAGTAGGGCTCAGTCCGCCAACCTTTGAGTTAGTGGGCAAGCATCTTTACCAACTGAGCTACTGCTGCCCATTGAATATATCTTATGTGAAGCCTAAATATTGTTCTAATTACATGGAATGATGTTTTTTGTCTGTTTTTTTTTATAACAGACTGAGTGGAGTCTCAGATTCAGAAAACGTTATTTCGGAGTCTGTGTGAAGGTAAAATGAGTTGTTGTGGGGTGAATGAAGCGTGCTGCATCTCTCCCCGCTGTCTCTGGGCCGAAAACTTTCTAGTATGAGCACTGCCAACCTGGTGTCCCAGAAATTTCAAGTCTTACAAGAAAATAGGCACAACAGCAAGCACTCAATGCTTCAATAGTCAATTTTCATCATGGCAGAGAAGTCAGGAGGTAGAAAAAATGTATACGTAACGGGACACGAAGGCGAAACGCAAAAGTAAAGCCAAGCAAGGGATCACTAGAGTCAACTGGAGTTGTGAGGTATGTTTTTGATGAGGGAACAATATTATAACATGGTAGAAAGCTCAGAAAACTCTTTTTTTCCCTTTAAAGTAAAATGTAAAGATAAAATGTGCCTCTGGTTTAGGTCTATGATACATCCAGCTTTTCTGATGACCTTACTCTCTCAGAGTGAGGCTGGTCTTTCTGCTGCATGGACTCCAATAATCTTTGAACACACTTGAATGCAATTTATGCTCTTCTTATCGCTCACTGACAGACCACTAAAGAAAAAAGTGAGAAGACTTTCAAAAAATTAACAAAAACAGACTATTAGGATCTTCTTGTTGACACCAAATGGCAGGTAAACTCTCTGCTGCCCTTTTTTTAAACAATCATTTCTGTGTTTTTATTAAACATTCAAAAAGTTGCCATTGCACATTGCATACTTTTTTTTTTTTTTTTTGTAAATGCTAATTCCTCTGCCATTGTCCTTGTACCCCTGGTTGGGAAACACTGCTCTATGGTTTTTATCCCGTCACCCAAAGACATGCATATGTTAGGTAAATTGATAAATCTGAATTCCTATACCCTACCTAAAACTGTTAGATGCTGAGATAAGCTCCAGCTACCTTCGACAGGAATAAGGAGAAAAAAAAAAAAAAAGAATTAATAAACTTAATACTTTCTATATTATGAAAAAAAAAGTGGAAAATTGCCATAAAATACACCTATACTGTATTCCCATTGTTAACTTCAGTATCAGCACACACCTATTTCAGCTTTAATAGAGCTATTAATCACTGTGTGAGTAGGTGGAGGTGGCATTATACACACTTAATGAAATAAGCCTGCATGGTGAAACTCTGCGCTACCATGGCAACAGAAACCAAACAAAAAAGGAAAGATGTACCAAGGTTATATAGATAAAATGATGACAGGAGGCTGCATCATCCTTCTCCTCATAGGCCTTGTCAGATGAGTTCACACTCTTGCACAAACGCTTTTTAGGGATGGCCTGGTAGTTCAACACTGCTCCCTATCGCTATGCGTCACTGTGATGTATAGAGCTGGCAGAAGTTTATTTAAAGTGACAAGATACTTTTACTCAAGTATTTGACTTAAAATGGCTTTATTATGCTTTTATTTATCTTTTTAAACCTTTAATCTTGGTCACCTCTAGAACAGTATTGCATGTTTTACAACCTTTAATAACAGGAGCTGGCTA